>OX578133.1:56426575-56821431 GCA_951213105.1 Amaurobius ferox
GTATAGTTTCAACTACACGCATAAGCTGGGTCTGAGTGGAATAAGCATATCGGAAGCCGTGTTGATCAGAAATAAAAATTTGGTGGGACCTGCAGAAACTATCCAATCTCTTGAGCAACACAAGTTCATAAATTTTAGACAAGCTGGAGAGAAGACTAATAGGAAGATAACTCTCAGGAAGAGAGCTATCCTGATTTGGTTTTAGAAGAGGGATCACAGTGGCAGTTTTCCAGCTTTGGGGAAAGTAGCGGTGCTCTAGCATTTTGTTTACTAGAGCGGCAATCCAGCAGACAAAGGAGAGGGGAAGGTTTTTAATGATGCGGTTGTTAATCCGATCAATACCAGGAGATTTCTTAATTTTGAGTGTGTGGATAATAGATAAGACTTCAGCCAGTGTTGTTTGTTGTAGGTCGTTTTGAGTTTGAGTATGTAGTGCAGTTGTATTGGTCAGCTGTTTTTCAGTTTCATATTGCGGGTAAAGGTGGCTGAAGTTAGGATCCGTGTGTGGGGAGAACTGGAGTTCCAAGCTATCTGCAATAGCATTAGCTTTTTCCTCCTCAGTCTGGGCGAGTCCGTGTAGGCCATTAATGGGCGGGATATGTACTCTATTATTTTTTAATTGTTTAGCTTTTCGCCAGAGACTGCCATCAGAAATGTTGAGATCCTCAATGTGTGTTTTCCAGCGTTGCTGGTTGTGTGCACCAATGAGAGCCTTGATCTCGTTACTAAGTCTACGGTATTTTGCGTTATAAGTCGGATATCTAGTACGCTACCAATCTTTCCGTAGACGGTTACGCTGCTTAATTTTGGCCTTGATATCACTCGGGAGCAAGTGATAGCTAGGAGGGGTAGTTTTAGGAGTTGAGGCAGCAGCAGTTGCCTCAAGTAGTAAATGAGTCATTTTTTGGACGTTATTGTAGAGGATGGAGAGCCAGTCAGGCTGTTAGGCGCTGATTAATAGCGGAGGCGAGGAATTCGGCACTGTCGCCGAGGGGTCGTCCTTTCCGTGTCCGGTCGAATTTCTATTGGCCGGCTCAGGATCCTTAGATTGATCAGTGTTACTTGCAGTTTTGGAGGCCTTAAAAGTCTTGTGGACGAAGCCTTCTTCATCCGTGAAAGTACGGGGAGTGTAGTTTCCACTAAAAGTTCTTTTCTTTGATTGCTTAATGCTCTCACTAGTAGTTTGATTATTTTTAGGATTAGCAGGATTATTTAGGTTCGGTTTCTCAGTTTGCTTAGTTGCCTCGAGGGCTGCCTGTTCGATTTTCTTTTTGGTTAGTCTTAATTTAGTTTACGAACCTTCCTCACATTTATTAGTTACATTAGTATCAACATTAGTAGTACATGTGACTTTACCTACGTTGGCTTTAAGAGCCGGTATCTCAACAGGAGGGGGTGGGTATAGTTAAACTGTACTTACCAGAGCCCAGCAATGCAGCCATCTGGTCCAGTTCCTCATTCATTAAGTCCATCTGACGATTCATCTCGTGAACTTTCTTGTCCTCCGGGCTCTTCGTCTCTTTTTCAGCAAGTACAATCTCTGTTTCTAGCTCGGTCAGTCTCTTTTTAAGTGCTAGAGCACGCTCAATAGTAGTAGGAGGTACTAACACGCTAGCCTCATCATCAACAACGATCATCGCATTTCCGTCACTCACATGCCCAGGCGTTACCTGGGCTTCGCCGCTCATCTCGGGAGCACTCATCATCACGTCCTACTAGTACACTATCGAAAAAACACAGGTCGCAAATCAAAACACGTGGGAAAAGCAAAGCACTGGGTCGCTGACCGGAGCTCGTCGCAAAAACGACCTACTCCCACGGTGTCCAGAAAGGAACTCGAACGATTAGTAAGATAGGAGTCGATGAGAGCCAAACGTTGTATCAAAATACCAAGTCGAACCAGCTTGGTTAGCAGACCGAGAATAAAAGTTTTATCAAAAGCCTTACTTATGTCGAAAAATACTATGCTGGTATACTGCCCGTTGGTAGAGTTTTCATGAATAGTTTCCACTACACGCATGAGTTAAGAATGCGTGGAAAAATCAGATTGAAAGTCGAATAGAAATCGGTTCAGGAATATCTTAGGGATTATATATATTATTATCAGGAATATATTAGGATATCTTTCGATCTGCAGAAACTAGTCAAACGTCTATGCAACACTAACTCAAATTTTGGATAGGCTTGATAAAAGACTAATTGGTCTGTAGCTTTCTGCTAGATTAGGGTTTTGATTATTTTTGAAAAGAGGGATGACATTGGCAGTTTTCCAACTCTGGGGAAATATCTCGTTGGACAGTGGGAGATGTAATAATTCATAAAATGGTTTGATTGAATGCAAACTTTTAGGTTTTTCTTCAGTTCTGACACTAATATGTCCAGTGGCAGTTTGAACTGCTGTCGATAATAGGAATGAAGGTAGTTAGTATTTGATTATTTTCGTCCAAACTCTTTAGAGCAGTCCTTCTACGATGATGATGCTCGAAGTCAGTAACTGCGTCCACTGAGAAGTTTCTAGGCATAGATTTCGCAGCTATTCGATGAGATTGTCCATTCTTCCGGTGTCTTCCAAAATCGTTGAAAGATATTTTATTGTGCCTTCAATCAAAACAAGGCATACCTGCCAACCCTCACTGAAGAAAATTCAGTAGATTTCTTAAAGCGCGTGTTTCAATGTCATAACAAATGTTGCAGTATAAAAATAACATACATTTAGGGAAAAATAGGGATTTTTCTCATCTCCATTCCCCCCCCCCCCTAAATTTGAATTATATACATATTTATAAATGCACCAGATATGCCAACTGTGCTCCCCACTGTGACCCTATACATTTCAATGGCAATTTCAGACCGAGAGCGTACTCGAGAAATATAAATGGTAAAATAATGGTTATGTACTATTGTAATTACGGCTGCAAGTAAAAGCATGTACAAGGAGGGCTTTACTCTTTTCATGGATAAGATTTGTTTTTATTATATATCTTACAAATATAGTTAAAAAGTAATTGTGCTAGATTTTAGCGTGGTGCATTTCATTTGGCTATTAATTTCATTGCTTTTAATGCTGTATAATTAGAAGTTTTGCTTTACTTTTGGTGTTTGTGATATTGCAAAAGACTTATAATGTCATTCTAACACTTTAAAAAAACATTTGGAGTACTTTGCTGATAGTTATAGAGTTATTTTCGGTATCCTCGTATGTTTTCCCTTCGAGGTAGAACTTGGCGACTCGCAAGATTGGGTGGCTAGGGAAGAAAAATGGGAGTTTTAATGAGAGTAAAGACGTGTCGTATGATAAAATTTTACGTTCATAATAAAATATAATAATAGTTTACTTTCATTGAAAATGTCAACTAGATTTTACATCATAACTTTTCGGTGCATTTTATATAGATATATGATATATGAGCATGATCTCATTTCTAGTTGAGTAAATCGTACTTAATAAGTATTACTAGTTAGCATGGACGCCCATAGGGGATGACAAGGGGGCACTTCAAAATCACAATGGCGGACATCAAACTAGTCGATGTTGTTAATCTTATCCTTGAATCCCTCCGGATAAATTCTATAGGTGCCGATGCTGGTTAGAATTAGTTTCCTATAAACATCTCGATTAAAAAGATATATTTCCCCCCGTTCACAAATTAAAAATCAAAGGATGTATCACCAAAATCCCAGTGTTTTCAAGAAATATTTTGGTATTACACTCTTGTTTAGTTTGGCGCGGTATGCCAGTGGTTAGCACGCGGGAATTGCACTCGGTAGGCCTGGGTTAGATTCCCTCCGCTGCTAAAACTGCCGCCGTGTTCACGCGGAGTACAATCACGTTAAACATGTGGGTCAGTAGGTCCTTCCGAGAGATTGGTGGTAGGGGAAGGAGGGTACGGTCCCTGTGGATGCTTCCCCACTGGGTTCCGGTCTAAATTGAGTGGCTCTTCTAGGCCGTCCAAACAGTTACCGTTCACATTTCTGGTAGGTCGAACGGTCTGGGTCTCAACAACTCTTGTTTAGTTCTCGAGAAAGAAATATGCCTTGCCCAAAGAAGTATTTGAAACACAGACTTTTTGATCATGTGTTAGCAATCTTAACTCTAAAAGAACCTCACATTCTCCTCATCATAATTTAAGTAATAAGCTTCTTGATCTAGAAACAGCTCTACCAATATAAATATTTTTACTTGCATCATACATTTTTACTTACATACTTTACATTACAAATGCAGAAGCATTTAATAAAAAATTAACTCTATTTAAAAGTCATTAAAACTTAATTCTGTACATAGCTTTAATTGTAATTTTGGTCCTAATGCTTCAGTTGCTTTTAAAATTTTTAGAAATAATTTTAGATAGATTGATTTGCAATTTTTCCTATAAGTTTTTAATATGCAATATGTACAACATTTAATATTTTTATGCCACATTGAGTTAGCCCACTGTAATTGTGCTTACGGGGTCTATGGTGTGTGGGTCTATTTAATTCTGGATGCAAATTTCACAATGTATTTAAAGCATTTTTCAAACGAATTATTAGCAACCAAATCTCTGAAACTATTATAATTAAATGCAATTTTTGTATTTTGTGCCATAATATTTTATAATCTTATTTATTTCCTATATATACTTTATAGAAAAACATTTTAAAACAATTTCCAAATTCTGTATCGATTAAACATGCAAAAATCTTCCGAACACGTTTTGACAATTTAAGAATCGTGGCTATTTCAATAGAGCCCCTATTTATGAATTTAGACATAATTTTGTATTTTATTCTGAAATATCATTTTATAAACAAAAAATATATAAATAAAGTCAAATATTTCATTATTGCAAATATTACATTGTTTTATATTTGATAGTACGCATACAATATATTAAAATAAATTAGATGTAAAAATGACTGTCGTATTACGCCTCAAAGCATATATGGATACTGCTAACACAACTTTCAAAGATAAAAGTGGAGAATTCTACATTTTACGCAAGCATGCATACAATTTTTCCATATACTTTTTAATTATTTTTAAATATATTATGCATATTCTTCAATTTGTATACTTGTAATCTATTTCATATCATATTTTATTTGCAATTGCTTTGTAGTTCAATTTGTTTTACGAAATTGACTTTATTAACAAAATTGTTCTTTAGTAATAAAATGTTTTGGTAATAAAATATTCTAATTCTATTTCATATTTTTCTTCATACATATTCTTTAAAATCCTGTAACGTATAACAACTTCCCGTTCCCCCTCATCCTCTAGAAGTTAAAAAAAAAAAAAACAGAAGGTACACAACACAGTTTAGGCAATAAATCGCCAAATCATGAATGGCCTTCTCCTCCTCAACCACTAGCACCTATACCTGATATATGTTTGACCATGTTTCTAACATGGAGCAGATTGGACCGCACTCTCTCCATATATACTAACTCATTGGAAAAATCCGGAGTCTCCGGCCAAAATCCGAAGAGTTGGTACGTCTGCATCTGTAATCTTATGGACGTACTTTTGATCAAATAGAGAAAAATTTCCCACTTAGCTAAAAAATCCCTTTTATAGGGAATTTTTGGGGATATTATCCCTAAACAGGGATTTTTTCAAAAATTGTTAAATCGGGAGATGTGTCTTCAAAAGCGGGAAATCGGGAGAAACACTCAAAAATCGGAAGTCTTCCACCAAATTTAGTAGAGTTGGCACATATGACAAGGGCATCAATGATATTTATAGTCTCCTTCTCAAGGCTTTCTGTCAGTAATTTCAATTTATGCATAAAGTTCTTCATACAGAATAAAGAAACAAGGAAGTCGAACATTAAAATTCTATTCTTCAGACTTAGTGCTGTTCCTAATGTTTTCCAATCAAACTTAGCATTGGAGGAAATTTCATTAAGATCCAGTGCATTTTCAACTTGCTCTAGATTGTCAGACACGTAAAACGTTTTGTACTTAACAGATTTGCAATGAGTGAGTAGGAATGACAGCAGTGTTCTACAAATGTGTTGGTTCTGTGGGCCAGGCAAGGGAATATATGGAACACTATATCCAACAGTTTCTTCTCAGCTCCATTGTATTGCCCTGACATACTGACTGTGTAGTCATATGACTGAAAGGCAATTGCCTTTATATCCAGTTCGTTTCTTTCCAGTGTAGTTACGATTTTGGTTGCAATGCCTTTTCCGGTTTTGTCCTTGGCTTCCACCACTTGCAGTAGCCACTGTTTTAGAATCCTGTTGGTGTCAATAATTTTTACTCCTACAGCTAACCTGTCCTTATAGGAAGCGTCTGGTGTTGTATTGGCTTTCACTGAATATATTTTGGTAGTGTTAACCCCTTTTATGACTTCTGTTCTTATTTCTTTTGCAAGAATGTCGAATTCGTTCCGAGACTGGGCACTGAGGTAAGTGGCATGGTATGGACCCAGTCGCTGATCCACAAGCCATTTCTTCATTGTAGGATAATGTCGAAAAAGAAGATACACAAATTTCCAGAAATTAGTCTTCATCATTGCCATGTCCTCTGAACATTAATCCTTACATTGCCTTGCCAGTATAAGGGTTATATCCATTAACACAGAAACGGCTTGTGTGTTAAATTTGATATCTTGCTCTTCTCCCAATAATATTTGCTCTATTAGTTTTATCAAGAAACAAATCAACATGTCCTAACTTTCGGTTGAAATGACAATAATTAGCCACAGCAGACTTATGACATGATGACGAAAAATGTTGAGCTAATAATCCCATTTTGTCTTTACCTTTGGTCTTCATCTTTTGCTATTGCTTTACGTCTATTGTAATCCATGCTGTTTCATATTTCTCTCTGCCAGGTTCATCGGGAAACAAGCATACGAAACAAAACCCAGTGTTCTTACCTGGGCTGTACTCCAGGTGCTCGTATTGCTTATACCAAGCAGCTGTGAAAGAGCATTGTTTCCTCTTATGTTGCAAAGATTCATCAACAGGAAATTTAGCCAAGTGGGGTTGATGTGGTCCAAAGGATATTAAGTAATTGCATTGATTGTCACTTTGGATTTTTCTTCTTTTTCCTGGATCGTGATCGATTTTATCATCTGTAACATTTACATTGGACACACAGCCTCTCTGAGTAAACATGTCTAGGAGAACTTACTGGCAATCATTTCGTAGAAATATGGCAATGTTAGAAATTTAGGCTGCAGTATCATATGTCTCAATAAAAATAAATTCTTAGTTAACGATATCTGATTGTTTTGCTTTATTTATTATAGTTTCACAGTTTCGTAAATAACCTGCTAGGTGAAATAAGATTCCTATGCATCTGAACCAAGATGGTGCAGCAGAACTTTTCCCATCAGAAGTTGACAGTATTTGTTCTGTATCGACTGGTGGCTGTTCCAAAATTGTTGATAATTTAGGTTACAATACTGTTTCCGGCTCCATGTAATTCAGTTCCAGCCTCTGTCACAAGACTTTCGGAAAATTCAGTTACTTCCCCATCTGTCTCGCAAGTGATTATTTCCATGGTTGCATTGGATTGTTTTTATTAGAATAGGCTCTGTGTGTAGCACCAGGCCAGTGTCAATCCCAAGATTTTGGGTTCCTTCTCTTTCTGGTTCCTAAAAAAAAAAAATACTTTTGAGAGATTAACTTCTGATTGAGTTTTTGAACACTTTTTTTGTAGATTTTTTGTATTTTATCGAAGGATACAGATTGCCTGAAATCCCATTTAAAAAGAAAAAGTCAGAATCGGTTTTTCTGGAAGTAATTTTAGGACACCAATGCTTACACCCTCTTCGTTTAGCTTTACAGAAGAAATAACCTAACAAAATAAAACAAAATTTACACACTTACATTAATGGTCATCTTCATCTTTTTAGCTGCGTCAAACGGATTAGTAGGTTCACCAAATACCCTTACATTCACTATAGTACCATCATGGTATTTCCTTTCGTATTGCTTTCGATAATCGTCGACTGTCCTTCCACAAATCATGCATGCTAATTTTATCCTTTTATGCTTTTTCTGAGGTGGGAATCCCCAATTCTGAGAGTTTTATTGACATATTTAACTTAAATATAGACAAAATACAGAGTTTGGTCATTTATCTTCCTCATGTATCGCCATTTACTATGATTGTGTTTGTGTCATCGTCACCCAAAACTTGAAAATTCCCCATATGGCACTTAAAATTTCCCCAAAAGTTTCTCTTACCATATACTGTTGCATCATGGAGCCTAGCATCGTTTGACCCACTGCTAAAACGATTGCTCCACACACAAAAAGAGAAAGGAAGTAATAACAATTATTGTAGTTTTTACGATTTTGACGTAATGCATGAATGGAACGCCATGAATATTAAGTGTAAAGTTTATTGAAATTTAGTAATTGAAACGGATCATAAAAAACTTGATTGTATGACATGACATATCTATTTTATTATAGTCATTTCTGTTCCTGTTGCACATTTTTGGCTGGACCCCGTCCTGATTTTCCTGGCATATTACCGAATGCTGGCAGTCAGGATGACTTTGCCAACAAACTTAATTTTTATTGGGGGTTGCTTCACCCCCTATACCCCCCATAGTTTTGCTCCTGGCTGAATCCATATCAGTTATCTATAGCCAATCTTTAGAAATAGATGTTTCGAGTCAAACAAAAACTTTTGAACCAGAAGTGAGAATCTTTAGTCCCCCCCCCCCCCCCCCATAATCTTCCTCCAGAATTTGATGCTGAATCCATATGAATCAAACATCTATGCTCTATCTATAGCAGATCCTGAGAAGTATACGTTTCAAAGGTAAATTTTTAGTAAAAACAGCAGTAGCAAAACTTTTGCTACCAATAATGTAGGAGATAGTACTGAATAAAGAAAACAAAAGCACACATCTTAAATAAAAATTTATTTAAATAAATCTTATTAACATATACCTCAATTCTTAACTTTTCTTTTATACAGTTTCATAACATGTACAATGGACATGCTGTATATGCTGCAGAATTATGTACAGATTTCATACTCTCAGTTAATGTTTTTTAAATAACTAAACCTTGGTGCTTACTGTACTATAAAAAAGAAGGGAAAAAATTTATAAATGTTGAATTTTGTTGGTTTACAACAAAATTAAACATTTGTAATTTTCTTTCCTTAATATCAATATGATTGAAAAAACTTTTATACATGTTATCTTTTCAAATGTGAAATTATTTACTAATGAATACTACACTATGATTAAAAAATTTTTAATTTTTTATTACCAACTAAAGAAAAATTACTCACGAAGTAAAAACGAAATTTTAATTATTCAACTACATTATAACATCACAGAATTGTTTTTTAGCATATATGTAAGCAATTTCAATGGGGAAAAAACTAATACTTGCACAATAAAGAAGTACTAAATTTTTTTTAGTATTTCACCACATGAAATTAAACAGCTGTAAGAAATCACAATTTCATTCATATAAGCTATATACACTATTTATAACGAGAACAAAAATAAACTTTTGTTCTAAAAATATGTTGCCTAATTCAAAAGTCATAAAAATTTGAAGACAAAGTTTGAACATTGTTAGCTGATGGTGGGAGAGACAAAAATACACAGTAAGAATTTTTATCCTAAACTGGAGACTCAACGTTACTGACAAGGATCAAAGATAGTTGCAATCATTAATGGTGTGGCTAAAATTTAGTTGAACCCTAATCTGAAACTAGCATTATGATATAATATGACATATGTCATACCATTATGGTTTAAATTAAGGTTCAAATAAACAGCATTTTTTTAGTTGCAGCTAATTTTGAACCTTGCTTTCAATGTAGAGCAAAACATTCCTACTGTACTTAGACAATTTGGTTGATGAAACTGGTCATTGAAATGGAGGAAGTATTACGTACACCTGAAAGGTAAAGATGCTGTTACACAAAGGTTACAAAAAATAACTAAATCAGCTTCATTATCCTGTGAAAATATACAATGAAACTTCTAAAAATGTACAAAGTCATAAAATAAGGCAAGTTAAAGAAATAGTGATCCATAATTATTGAAACACAAATAAATTCTCTAACTCAATCACATACCCAAATTTTAAAAAGTATTTTAAGATAAGTAAGAGATGAGTTGACATAATTAGATACTCTGAATTAAAGTTTTATATAAATGATTAACTTTTAGGTTTATAGTAATGTGCAGAGATAAACAAAGTGAGAAGAAGACTTCAAAGGTCAATGGAAGGAATATATTTTCATAGCTCACACAAAAAATATACCCTGTAAATGAAGTAAAAAAAGTTATTAGCATATGCAATTTTGCTCAAAGAAAATATTGAAAATTATACTCTCAAAAGTTACAAATACTGATAATCCCATATAAAGAATAATGTTCCTTTTTACTAATTCCAAATATTGTTAATCAGAAAATAGTCCACAAAAAAAGTAAAATAGCAATACCTTATAATTTAATATCAGATACTAGAATAATTTGAAACTGAAAGAATTTACTGATATAAGAGTACAAATTCAGAATAAAATAGCCAAATCTGAGTTAGAAATATCCAAGAAAATTAGTCAAGAAGCCATAATATACAAATTATGCAATTTGAAAGTTTAAAGCTTTAAATTAACTTTAGCAGCTTCACGTGAATATAAAAATAATAACTTGGGAATAAGTATATAATGCAGACTAACCATTTGAAACAGCAAATAAAGACAAGCACCAAAAATGCCAAGATGTTTCTTTCCAATGTCAATATTGAAAAAGAAAATATCTAATTTTTCTAATATACGTATAGTGATACTAAATATATGCATATATATAGTACTGCTCTTTGCAGGCTATTTTGATGTGGTACATTCTAATGCTATATACTATTTTTAATATATATATTACAGTAAAACCTCGAAAATCCAGAAATCCAAACATTTTAAAAATTTTTCAGGTTTCTTTTTATTTTAACTATTGGATGAATGCAGTTGCAGATTTAAAACAGGATAAGATTATTTATATTGAATTATATTTTATAAACAAATACCTGAATTTCAGTGTATAAGTCAACTTATTTCATGAAAAATATACATCATTATTTAAATACTGAAATTTTTCCTTCTCTTATTATTGAAAAAGATATTTTCTTAAACAATATAATATTTATTGTTAAACACTTCAAATTTATTATTAAACTTGTTGTTGAATGTAAAATGCTCATGGAAATTTATTTTGCTCACTTCATTATAGTATAGATCCCTATATTCAATGGATTCTATTTCGTTTTCAGCATTTTCCTCCATAAGTTTTGAATATTTCACTCTCGTCGAACCTCATTTTCAAACCTCCTTGCAACCGCACAGTTGTTACTAGTGAAAGTAACAACTTTCAGTTTGAAATCGACTGTATACTTTGCTCATTTTGTTTGGAAAGCCGTATTTACTATAAATAACTCAATAAGATCGTATTACAAAGCACAGTACATCAAGGTTATTAACATATTGACTTCTCTAAGGGCTCAATTGCATTTATA
Source organism: Amaurobius ferox (assembly GCA_951213105.1). Lineage (NCBI taxonomy): Eukaryota > Metazoa > Arthropoda > Arachnida > Araneae > Amaurobiidae > Amaurobius > Amaurobius ferox. The sequence goes on from OX578133.1 coordinate 56,438,068, forward strand.
GGCAAATACCTTTCCTTTCTTCACATTTCATGCCCCACACCCTCATGGTGCTGCTGCTTAATAATGACTCATTGTATTTTAGAAAAATCATTGAGAGAAGGGGTATTTTTCTTTATAAGAAAATTTATTTATTTTATCTACAGTATTTTTCACATATTTGGCTTTCTAATAAAGTTTTTCCCTTTTTTAAAGGCATCAGCATTTTTAAAATATAATGATGTATAGATGCTAGAAAATAAAAACTTTCAAGATTTTATTTTTTGGAAAGGAAGAGGGAGTGCCATGTAAAAAAAAAACAATATGGAGATAATTCATCCATAAATTTTGGGGTATCGACTTATACACCGAATATATGCATTTTGCTGCTTGCCAATTGGTTACATATATATATTTTTAAATATTATTGGGTAATAATTTTAATCAGTTGACTTTTTGTCATTTTTACTAAAAATAATGCTTTATAGTGAATTTAGTTAATATGAAGTTTAAATCTTATCCTCCAAACTCTTTAATCCAGAAAAATCTAAAATCAGAATTGGAAAGTCCCAATGATTCAATATTTTTGAAATTATATATATATATAAGGGCTGGACAAATTTCTCCCCAATCTAGGAGCCAGGCCATAAAGTTAGAAGCCAGCTTTTAATTTATATTATTTTGCATTTGGACAACATTTGCTAGAAAGTGCTTATGATAAATAGTTCTTAGCACTATGGCAACCTGTAACTTGTCCAGGTTGGATATATATATATATATATATATATATATACAAAAAAATTTTCTCATAAGATTCCATAGCTTACTAAAAATATGATTTGCTGTTTTATATTTTATTGATTGAATGATTTTATTGATTCAATTTGATTGATGATTTGCTGTTTTATATTTTATTTTGTGGGTGTTTTAGAAAGTTAGGTTTAGTGAGTTTTAGCTTCTTACTTTTCTTTCATTGGACTTTCAAACTATTATTATATATATATATATATATATATATATATATATATATATATATATATATATATATATATATATATATATATAGATGAAACTTTTCATATGACCCTATAAGAAAAAGTCGAAACAGGAGAGATCAGGCAATCAGCTTAAAAACCCTGGCTAGTTCTGACGCAGTCGTCACTGTGTTCAATGTCAACGACGTCTAGCGGTTCACTTCTTGTGTTACGACCCTGCTTTGTATGATAAAAATTGCTTGTTTAGATGTGATTCATCACCCCTTAAAGTTTGGCCCAAGAGTTCTGACTCACTCTGCATATATATATATATATATATATATCCTCAATTTCTGCCAAATTTGATATGCTGGACTTGAAAAAATAAAAGATTGTTTCAAATTACAAATTACGTAGTTAATATAATTCTAAGTTACTTACTTAGATAATATGATTACCTAGTTAATATGAATTAATATTCCTTAGTATGTCAAATTTTAAATACAAATTAATTTGTAACTCTTATCTAACTGTAAAAATGTTAAATTGTGAAGTAACATTGAATAAAACACTTGGCAAAATCAAAATATAAAAAAAAGAAAACTGCCCACAATAGTAATTTGTATCTGAGCATCAATGAAAGATAAAAGAATTAACAACATTCAATACAATTTTACAATGTATTCAATACAATGCAAACTTTTAAGGTTTATAGTTAATTCATAAATAAGTTTTTAAAAAAATTTGTATTTTTTCATTAAATAATAGTATAAAAACAAAATACTATTTGAGGAGATAATATAAGAAAGGAAATTTCATTAAATTATTTTTGAACAATATATTCTGTAAAAGAAAAACTAATTGCAATACGTAATTCAAACAAAACAAAATTTGATAAGCAAGGTGTTACAAGAAACTTTGAAGCTGCTAAAATATATATACTCAAATTAAAGCTCAAGTACTTTAAATTATTGATTTGACATGTACCTAACTAACTTACAAAACAATATTCACAATTTCCAAAGTTCACAAGTATTCAATGGTTTTATTTATTTATAAAACATACTTAGGCTTCTAAGACAAAATTACACACATAAATGACTGAATTACTGATTAACCACATATCAAAATATATACAGCATGTTTTAAAATTTATATTAATTTAGCTATGTCTGATAATTTTGCTTCTCAGTAAACTCAATTTGCACAAAAATAAAAGACTTGGTTTTATAAAAGTTTAAAATTTTAATATTACTTTGAATCTACTCAAGCTGTTATTAAAAACTGCATGCAATTGGTAACAATGAATTTAAAAATAAATGTAAAAAAATATATAAAACAATATATAAAGGTGTATATATTAAATAAGAAAGGCAAATTGGTGGCAGTGTGTACAAAGTACATCAGATAACTATAAGAATGAAAGGTCCTTAACCCATAATTTTTCATGTTATTCATATATTTTAAAAAAATATATGCAAATAGATAAAGTAAACTCATAAGGAAAATGTAGCATGTCTACATCAGCTCTGCAATTGCCAAATATTAAAATGCAAATGAACAGTCACTTTGTTCAAGCAGTATTAGAGAAAATATCAGTGAAACAACTGTCATGTTGAAAAATAAAAAATAACTATACTGACATACTAAACCACTCTTGTCATATTTAGCTTAGAAAATACATGAGACACTGATATGTAAGAACATCCTAGATGAAACAATGAAAATAAATACAATGTAATTCTAATGAAGTATTATTCACCGAAGATCACCAGTATTAATATCAGAATAAGGCAGTTTAAACAAATGTTTTACTTTATTCATTCAAACAAGCTTTATACATGTAAAAAAGTGAAAATTATATTTTATTGCACAAATCTAATATGGTGTTTCAGTAAATTCAGAATGTTACAGAATAACCAATATCTTTAAATAGAAAAAAATGCATGGCATTAGTATCAATAAAAAAACTTTAATTAAAAATATCTTCAAAGTCAAACTTTTAGTGAAGTGTTAAAAAGTCTCAAAGGTCAACTTTACTATACGATTATAAATGGCTGTAGGAGAACTTTAACTTGTCATTCAAGATAGTTAATAATCACTATGATTATTGCCATAAATTATTAGAAAAGTTTTGATTTTGACTATTTGTAGGAGGCCAGACTACTCCAGTATTAGTCTGATTAGCACCAATAACCATACCAGGTGTATTCACAGAAGCAGCCGAAACACTCATATTCCATGCTTGGCCAGACAACTGAAGATTAGCCATTTGTTGGGATACCTTAAAAAAATTACATAAATTGAGAAGTAGACACAGAAAGAGAATACAAAACGGTAACAATATAAAAATGGGGTGATCTTTTCAGATGAAGCTGTCATAAAAGATATGACATTTTGTGCAATTCTAATTAATGTGCAATTCTAACAGTGTTTTTGAGAACCTTTTAAACTTTTTTGAATTTAAATTTTAATGATGAAGTTAATATTTTGCAAAATTGGATTTTACAATTTATCTTTTATAAAGTCTTCTAAAGGCATTCGCCTGGCAAAAGAGCCATTTTCAAATTCACTTTCACACACATTCATATTTCACATCTACAGGAAAAGAGAACAGAGGTCAGCTCCCCCCCCCCCCCCTTTAGCACGTGCAAGGATTTTACATTGCTTAACCCGTAACGGCCAAAATTCCATCGCAGTCACAAACTTTGTTTCCCACAGAAACCTAATACTGGAATTTTGCACCCTTCAAGTTAACATGGGCAGTCATTTGAAGATAGTCAATTTTCACTGTCAACTGTAGAAAATTATGGGGAAAAGTTACTCCCACCTTACAGTACAGCTGGACAAAAGTCGCAGATGGGCATGACGCTTCAAGGGGGAAATCAACACCATATTCCCCTTTGATTTTGCATTATAGCAGGCTACATCCAATAAGAGATCTTATAAGTCCAGGAGTGGCCAATTATAAATGTTACTGAAGAGCACCTTCACTAGCGCAGCAAAAAATATAATAAAAAAAAAGTCTTGAGGTTTCTGCGGTGAAGGTGGCGGTTGAGGGCCAACCACTTCGCTCGCTATGCATTTTTGAATAAGATGTTCCTAAATAGTGGTCTGACAGACCTCTGTCTCATGGCTATAACGTAGAGCCCAATTTTTAAGGACATAAGTCCTCAGATTTTATTGAGTGCAGATATGGATATCTCAACTCACCAATTGATGGTGGCATGTATTATTATCAGCTGCTAAACCTTGAGAGCGGCTATGTTATGGAATGTCTCACAGAATATTAGTCTGTAGAATGTCTGATATGTGATCGAAGGAACAGAGTCAATCTTTAGACTTAAAGAGCCGTAGATGCCCTGAAGCATGAAAAGTGCCTGGTCCACAGAGACTCATTATGCTTTGATTTGCTAATAATTGGCAGAAGGTTATAGTGGATGCATCAACTCACAGATAAACTACTTATTGCACCATGCTGAGACTTATGGCTTACTAGGAAGTGAAAGTATATGAATACAGCCCTATTAGGATAACGCCCTTGGCGGCCTATATAATATCTCCCTACACACAAGAAAAAAGAAATTTTAGTTGCTGACGAATAATTTGAACTCGACCCAAACAAGCCCAGATCTTGAACTCCACTACATCATGTAAGTTTTATACACATTTACTTAATTCATAGATACAATATCACCTGGTTTTATCTAAGTATATGTAAATTTCAAAATGTATAAATGTCCTTAAACATACACTTGGTGATGCTAAGTATTACTCTTGAGAAACAAAAGGCAGAATTAATAATAACCCTCTGTTAAGAGTTATGTATGAAATTAAAGTAAGCCTTCTGGCCACCCCGGAAAAATATGGAAAGAATATATATATATATATCTGTTATGATTTATTATAGAATAATTTAAATGAGAACTTAAATGAATATCTTTGTTAAGATTGAGACATCAAAAAATATGGATCACGATAACAATACTTTGGCTCATCCTTATAAGAATGATGAATATATTAATCACTTCTCTTGCTTATAAATAAATATATATATATACATATATATATATTAATAAATGATAATTTTGGATCCATACCTGTCTTATTTTGACATAGAGTTCAAGTTTTTGAAATTAATTAATAATAATACGATGTGTTTCAGGTATCTTGGAGGGTAAGTTTGATTTTAAAATGCTAGCCACTTGTGATCGAATAATTTAAATTTAAGTAATAGACCAAAATTAATTATATTTTAATGAAGTACGCATTTAGTGACTTCATTACTAAGAATTTTCCGTGATCTACACACTTCTTTAAATTGTGTCAGGATAGATACAGCCTTTACATCCTGATATTTTGGTGACCCAAAACTTCTACATCTGCAGTATACTTACATTTCTATGCACTATTAGTGCATTATTTAACTTTTCATGTAACATATATGCAATCATTCAAATAAAACATTTATTCACTTATTGCCATGATAGAAGAAGCTATGAATTTCCTTTAAAATATAATGCAGATGACTGGAAGCAAAATAAACTAAAATATTATAAATTATATAAATAAATTAGTGTTTATAATATTAAGGCTGGTATTTAAAAATCATAGTGCACTAGTCAAATTGGGTAAGATAGTAATCAGTTACAATTATCATTTATTAGATCTGGATAAGTCAAGACATAAATTTATTATTTCAAATAGCAAAACATTACAGATATTCAAAGTTGATATCCAAAGACAATTGTTCAACTAGTCTCAGATATAATAACCATATTTAAATGTCCAGTTTTCACATTTTCCATACCAGAGTCAAAGGATGGAAATATCGAGACTTTTTAGCTTTTAACATATTATACTTGAAAGTTGCATCCATCTGATTAAAATTAAATATGAATCTAATATCATTCCAAGTTTATTTATTCAGAGGAAATAGAATGTTAGTAGAAAAAGAAAGCATGCAGAAGAAAATTACAGTTGAAATTTCCTAACCTGTCCCATGCCATGAGCCATTAGTAAAGATTCCTCCCTACCACCAGTAGAAACACCAATCCACATATTAGGTTGATTTCTTGTGTCTTGTCTAATAGATGCGCCACCAATGGAAGCAAATGGGTTATAAACTGCTGGAATGTTTGTCCCTGTCTATAACACACAAAAATTGAGTAAACTACTTTTTATAATAAAAAATAACCAAACCCTCGATTTGCACATTATTCGAATTGATTGATTTTGGTTTTGCATGTATAGTAAAATGTATAGTAAAATTGTTATACTATATATTTTATATTTAACCCTATTTAAAAATAACAAAGTAGTTGTATATTTAATTTTCATAGGCAGTCAAAACAAATTCTGTCTCAATTTACAATTTTATCAGTAATTTTCATGAACAAATTTACTATGTACATCAAGGGTTAGGTGTATAGTGCATCATATAATTTGTTATTACTTAATCAAAGACAAATTCCTCATCAATTAACTATACATTTATTATGCACTTACAAGAAAATCACTTAAAAGCATTTAACATTTCATGCAATCTAGGCTTTTCAAACTTGTACAGTAATACTAAAAAGACAGAAGAGGGGCGTAGTAGACTAAAAACATTGCGAGTCTATAAAAAAAAATATGCAACAGCATTACATCACGAGCATTGTGACTAGGGACAACCGTCTAGAGTACCAAACATAACGTATAACTCTAACAGTATTAGCAGAGGTAAAGGTGCCTATAGATGATCAAAGATATTTGATGTTAAACATGCTTCTCAGTAATGTGCTTGAAGTTGACTCAATTTACACAGTCAAAAAGATTTCATATTATGATCATGAGGCTAGTTTTATTTGTCTCAAGAAAGTAGATGGTGATGTTGTATTTGCTTACTAATTTTACTGCCACTTTTCGCTTGAACCTATTTTATTAAGAAAAAAAAATTATAAATATAACTTAGAATTATTATCTGTATCTTGATTTAAAAACCTAAAATATGGCTTATTGTAAATTCAACAAATACTTCATTATCTACCATAAATTTAATAAAAAATACTGGCATATTTTATTTGTATGTATACTTTCAGCATTACCATCATCCATGTATATTAATCAATACTAGTCAAAGACCCATTGAACATCCAACAGTCTCACAATAAGCAACCCCCGCATAATATGAATTTTTAAATAATTTATTTATTTTTTTTTCAGTGGTCCTTTTGAAACTGTTCACATGTGTACCAAATTTCAAATATCTGTCTTACTTTAGACTCGGCATTTCTCATTTATTCAGCCTATTAAACATTTGAGTGTATGGCATCCCTAAATTAGCAAATATTAGAAAGCTAAAATTATACACTTTAACGATCTAGTCTTGCACCAATTTTAAAGTCTTTATATCATTGTAAAGTCAGTTTTACTATTATTTCACATTTTGAACATTTTGGTGTGGAGCACCTATTAAATGAACATTTTTGAAAAATACAGTTTTTCCTGAAGTTATATTGATTGATTGACCTGTGTATCAAATTTCAAGTCTTTATTTCTCATTTCACCTTCCGAATATTTTGGCGTAGAGCCATTTTAGCAGGTTCATGACAAAAAATCGAATAAATTCGATCAACACACAGTTGCTGTATCAGCCCTTCTTCGACCCATACCGACAAGATGTTGAACACTCAGACCAGTCAACTCACCAGAACGCATGAGCAGACTGCCAAGGTGTAAAGTATCTATTTGGATGGCCGGGAAATGTCACCCAATTTAGGCTGGAACTCAGTGGGGATAGCATCCACAGGAATTGTACCCTCCTTCCCCTACTATCAACCTCTTGGAAGAACTTAGACTCGCATATTTAACGTGCCCATACTCAGCATGAACACTAGGACGGTTTGTTATGAGCTGGGAATTTAACTTGGGTCATCTGAGTGGAATCCCAACACGCTAACCACTGGGCTGTCCCACACCTTGTGATAACCCTTGTCAAAAGTCATTATAAATCATAGCTCGAAAACCCCTTCAACTTAAATCCATGTTTTGTCACTACCTTATTAACTTCAAAACGATGCTATAAAAAGAATTTTATATCATTTTTCATTCCATAACAGCTAATGTTGAAAGTTCAAATTTTAAAAAATTGCCTGCACTGAAAGCTGTTATTTTTGGTATTGTCACATTCTAAAAACTTAAGTACTGGCCCTTGTAAGCGATCATGTTTTAATACTAAGATATTTAAACCCATAAATTGTTAAATCAATGTAAAACTCATCTAGAAGAAAAATATTTCTTTAAAAACAAACTTCAACAATGTACATAAAATACAGATGATAAAATTTTGGTGTATAAAGAATTGCTGGATTCAAATTATGAACACTGCTTCTTCACAAAATTGGGTTCATCTATACGGCAGCAATATACAATAGGAAAAAAAGTTTCTACACAGTACACTCTTAAGACAAAAAAATTGACACACCAAGAAAGAATTATCCAAATGAGACAAAATTTAGTACGTGCAATGTGGATGTACAGAAAAAGAAATGATTAGAATTTCAGAACAATTGTATGATTTACTGCACTGAAAGATCTACACAAAGTGAGCAATTCAATATGGCATTGGTCCACCTCTCGCCTTGATACAAGCTGTTACCCGATGTAGAATTGATGCATAAAGTTGCCGGATGGTGTTCTGAGGTATGTCATTCCAAATGGTCTCCAACTGACAAGCTAATTTGTTAACATCCTGGGATGGTCGCAGTCAATGCCCCATCTCAGCCCAAATGTGCTCAATAGACTAGAGATTTGGCTGGTCAAGTATTGAAAGTGATAAAACGTCATAACAGTAACAACAATTATCACTATAAATTATTAAATTTTTAATTATGTTACTAATAAACTATTTAAAGGTTTTCAAAATATAAGGTATTGAAACATTAAAAACATTTAAACAAATAAAAAATATACTCAAGCATTTCGAAAATTATTCCGATGTATTAAGTCAGTAACCTTTATGTACTTGACAGCTATATTTAAGGGTTCAATTTTTGACGAGGATCACAATTAAATCCCCAATATATGTAGCATACAATATAGCTATTAATAAGAATGAGATGGGACAATCAAGGATGTAAAATGTTAGAACGTTAGTTAATACAGCAAACAAAAAATGTAGGAATGTTTCCTCTTTATAAGTTTAGAAATAACACAGTTAAAACAGATAAAAGTATTAAAAAACATTCAAAAGCATTTTATCCATTTGATTAACTAAACATTTTGATACATTTTAGAAGCAATTGACAAAAATCTTTGTGAGCAATTGAGCATACAGAATGTGTCAAAATCCTTCAAAAGGTAGCAATTTTTGATAATCTAAAAATATTAATTTTTACTATTCATTTATATCAACATTTTGGTTACAAAACAGAAATAAATTCTAGCATTCATTCCTGAATGCTGGTCTAGTTTCTACTTATTATTTTAGAAGGCAATCTTATCATATTTTGATGGATATCATTCTTAATACGAGAAAGTTATTAAAATGACTTCACACAAATAAAATAATGTAGCACACAGCTGTTTTGAGAATACACTGGAACCCCTTTGTCAGTGCATGAGAACCAACTCATCGTCCTTTTGACTTCAGGTTTGTGGATTCTCTTACATCAACAAAGGGGATTCAGTATATCCTTGAAACAACTGTTGCTGTATGCTGCATTATTATCTTATTTGTGCTTAAATATATTGCTCAAGTTTTCTTTAATCCTTTGCACAAAGTATTTTTCTTACATTTTGAAATCCACTTTTTTTTCAAAATAGTATTTTAGAAAAATGCTCTATGGTTACAGGAAACTAATAAATGTTTCAATGGATGTGATCTGAATATAACTCCAGTGAAGGCCATTTATGGGCTATCAGTTGCTGATCCCTGCATCAAGGCATTCATTATTTTAATGTATATAAATACATTTCCATTATTTTTTTTTTTTTTTGCTATTGTTTACATTGTGTTACACCTCATTTTATGATACTAAATTGTTTCAGATCAGGAAAAACATAACATATTGATTAAATTTAACATATACCATTGAAAGTCAGTATTATACAATAGTACTTCAGAACAAGATACAATTATCAAAAATTATTTTATAATATAAAAAATTTTAATAAAATTATTTTACAAGATTTGTATTTCTCACATTTTGACATGCATATAGATTAAAATTTTACTTTTCCATATTGCATGCACTCACACTCTATGTAAAATTATTTCATATCATACATTTTTTAATGTGTGTTTTGAACATCTTAATTTAAAATAACACATGACAAATTTGATAACTTGTTGAAAAAAACCAGAATTTGTATAAGCTTGTTCTGATCAATCTAAAGAAATTTAATGAAAATATGTTATATTCAAACTATTGTATAGCACTAAAATATATACCAAACCATGTATAAAGATGCCAACCTCTGCATGGTATAGTCAGTAATTCAACATCATATTTTCAGTAACAACTCTTACATTTTGTAATAATATATATTTCTAAATTTATAAATAAAATATAATATAACAGTAGCTTTATACAGTCGTAACTTTAAAGTTAACAGTAACATTCAGAAAAAACAATAAGTTGCAACATGTTGATTGAGTTTAGAATTTAAACTGTAAAAAGTAATATAAAATATTTTGAAAAAGTGCAATTATTTTAATATATTTTAAGATGCTAATTAAAGAATCTCTTTATGGCACAAATTATTTAAAATAGAAATAGAGAGTAAAATGACTTGCCCCATGGAGGGAAGAATATATATTCTTCTATCCATGACTTACTTGCCCCTGTTTAGATGCAATGGGAAAAAAATGCTTTTGGAATTCTTCATTTAAAATATATATATGAGGATAAAACTAAAAGTGCAATACTTCATTTTATTTTTTTAAATAATTATTCCAAGAAAATAATTATTCATTTTTATACAAATTGTAAGAACATGAAAGTTATTTTTATATAAATTAGGATTCTACGAAAAATAAGATTGATGAAATTGGATGTTTCAATTACACACGTGAAATTGCATAAAAATAATTATTTTATGAAAATATGAATTAATAATGAAACAATGTGAAAAAATGAATGTTGTATCACTTTAAATTAAAACAGTTTAAAATTAAACATGGATGGAAATGGATTCTTTTGGATGCTTTAACATAAGAATAATCCATACTTGTGAAATCACAAATAAAAAATAATCAATATTTTATGAAAATATGAATTAATTAGTGAAACATAATGCAAAGAGATTAATGTTGTGAATGAGATAATTTAAAATTAAACATAGATGAAAATAGATGCTTTTGGATGTTTCAGTATTATATGGAAATATAATCTATATATGCAATATTGCAAATAAAAAATAATATTTTATGAAAATACAAATTAATAATGAAACACACTACACAGAAATTAATGTTGTTGTTGTTGAAACCCAGACCGTCCGACCTACCAGAAAGGTGTAAGGTAACTGTTTGGACGGTCGGGAAGTGCCACCCAATTTAGACCGGAACCCAGTGGGGGAGGCATCCACAGGGACCGTACCCTCCTTCCCCTACCACCAACCTCTCGGAAGGACTTTCGGACCCACATGTTTAACGTGATCGTACTCCGCATGAACACGGCGGCAGTTTTGGCAGTGGCTGGAATCGAACCCGGGCCTACCGAGTGCAACTCCAGCGCGTTAACCAATGGGCTACCGCGCCCAGAGAAATTAATGTTGTGAATTTTTTAAATGAAATAATTTGAAACTAAACATGGATGGAAATATATGCTTTTGGATGTTTAGTATATGGGAAAGTAATCTATATGCACGAAATCATACTTACAAAAAATATTAATTAGTAATGAAACTCAATACAAAATAAATAAATGCTGTGCTTTTTTAAATTGAAACTATACATGGATGGAAGTGGATGTTTTTAGATAACAATACTGGAAATATGAAAAATTGTCAGTAAATAAAAAAATGTAATGCATATAAAACTGCCAATCATTTCCGTAGCAAAGCCAACTTTACAAAGTGGGCTTTGTTTCAGTCACCAACGATGCAAATTTCATGAAAATAACATGAAAAAGTCTTGATTTGAGCATCTCACTGGTTTTTAACATAATTTTGATGTTTTTCTAAGGACATAATCATGAGTGAAAATTGACTAATTGGATGATAAATTATTTGTATATTCACAGTGTCAGCAAAGGGAAAATACTAATACTGCAACGTTATGCAAGTGAATATATGTAGAAATCAAAATGGAGTCAGTAAATTTTTTGTAAATATTGTGGGGAATACAAAATACCATTATTTCAGTAATATTTTCAGGAGATCTCTATAATTCCATAACAAACTTGGGAAATCAGTAACTATTACAGAAATTCCATAACAGTTAGCATCTCAGCATGTAAAGTGTTAATAATCAAATGCACTAAATTTGATATAAATTGTATTAAATCAAAATCTGTTTTTCACTAATTGTACATGTGCAATGAGTTTAACAATATAACCATGTAACATAACTACATTTTTCAAATCTTTACATTGCAAATTACCTTAGAGTACTAAAACTAGTGTAAATAGGATAGTACATGTCTATCAAAATGCGAATGCACTAATTTGACTATGACCAGTTGCATAGAAAACACCAAAATCCAATTGCCAATGTTAGTTAAACATGCCAAATCACACAACATCTGGAGTCCCACACTAAATATCTTAAGTACATAGTATTCTAAATTTTTTGAAAATCCAATAAAAATTGGAAAATTTAAAAACATGCATGTACAGATTGTAAAGGTTTTAAACTGCTGCAAATAAATATAATTTTATATTCGAATTACTGATAAAAAAAATTTGAAAATACTGAATTTGATGCAATTCAAATAAAAAATTTGAAAATTGAGCATGCATATAATGTGACCAACTCAATCACATTGGAAATAAAATCTTGTAGGCATTTTCATTTCATCAATTAGCTTTAATAATCCTGTTTCATTTTAACTCATTTTCTCTTCAATTGATTACAACCTAACCTTGATAGTAGCAAATACAATTTCATAGTCAATTATTTCAAAGCTGTTGAATTTGCTATTGCCCAGTTTACTTATTCAACCAGAACAGTCTGTTAATTTACATGGTCATGCATGTCATTCAGTTATGATAGCCAAAAAAATTTTGTACAGTTGCTATGATAAAATTTTTAAGGCCACAAGCTATATAGAAAGATACAAAATTACAAAGAAAAAAGATTTAAATAGCAAGAATATTTTTTTTTCACTTTTATTCCAAAAAGAATATAAACAGAAAACCTTAAATATTTGAAACTCAAAAAGTATTTGTTCCATAATACATTAAGTATTTAAAACTAAATTTCATGAATGAGAATTTTATTAGCATAACATGAATAGAAAAAGAAGGGAAACTTAGTATGATCATGATATTTATGATAATTGTAAACAGATTTTTTTATTTGATCAATAATTTTATATAAATTTATTTCTTAAAAATAAAAATGATTATATGAGAGAAATAAAAATATCAGAAAGAAGTATTTGTTATGAGAATTATTTTGCTTTGGCCAAACAATCATTTGATTGACAAAACATACCAGATTTTTTATCATTTGAAAAATTACTACTGAAGCACATAAATAAATAAAAATAACAAGTCTTATCAGAAATAACGTTACAAATCGGGATTCCTCATCAAGCACATAAATAACACTACCTACAATGAAAGACTATATCCTATCAAAAGAATAAGCAAGATATTATTCATACAGATTTATATGAAAAATTATTTTAAAAAACTATTTCGTCAACCATGATTTATTTTATTTACTTTCAAGATTCTGCCATTATTTATCTGTAATTAGTCAACAAAATTACCAGTTATTTTTGTTGACAATATCACAAATCTTGTTAGACAAAAGAGTAGAATCCTGATCTACAAGAAATATGTTTGACCTCAAACATTTCAAATGTTTGACAAACATGTCAAATAGCTGTTCAGACAATTAAAAATCTATGATAAAATATTTTTACTCATACATGTTTGATAGTCTGTAATCGCCTTAACTAACTGTCTTTGCTGGCGATTTAAAATACATTCAAATTCTAAAAGCATTCTTTATTGTCATTTAAAAAAATGTCTTGCCCCATATAAGATAAATAGGGAAGGATTTACTTATAAATATAACAATCTGTTTGTTCCCTGCATAGAAATTAACTTTGTATGTATATAACTTTGTAATTATAAATGTAAAAGAAAAATTATTTTGATCTACTTTATTTATCAATTTGAAAATATTTGATCATCATGAAACAGTTGAAATAAGTAGCAAGAAATATTACTGCAATATTATTTTATCCTGTTACAGCAATTGAAATCTGAAATAACTAAAATTTGGTTATCTTCAGCTATTATAGAATAGATGACTTAAGCAGTTGAAAATATCAATTATTTCTGTGTTCTTATTTTATCCAGTATTTGTCAAAAATTGAGAAAATGATTAAAAATTATATATTTACATTTAGTTATCTAACATTTTCATTATTATTCATATTGAGAGCAATTAATAATGAGTGATATAATCTGATAAAGAAACACAGAGGTAGATCCAATTTAATGAATTGACAGAAAGCATCAATTTGCAGATTGCAGATTTTAAATCAAGATAACATTTAAAGCTACGGAATAACATTCATATTTTGAAAAATTGAAGATTTCATTAAATAGTTATTTGTTAAAACAGGTTTAAACAGTAAGTATTAAAGCTTATATAAACACATAACTCTGTATAAGAAATCAGATTAAATAACACAAAACTTTTAAATAGTTTAATATAACATTGCAAAAAATAAATATTCATCACAACCTATACTTTAACATTTGCAACCATAAAGCTATCATCACTCATATCTAATGAAAATAGCATAATTACATATTCAATATTCATAACTTACTGGGCATGGATTTATTCCTTGAGTAGGAACAGATGGATAGCCAGTCATACCTACAGGTGCATATCCTTGTTGTCCAATGAACATTCCACCTAAGATACAAAATTCACAATATATAGCTTAAGATATTTGAAATTACAATGACATAACATAAATGTAACAATTTAAATGTTATTCAATAACTAAAAATGTTAAAAACTAACATTAAATGACATTTTCTAACTACAAATAAACAGAAAATTAAAACACATGACTGCTATATGATATATATATATAGACATAATACAATAACTAATCATATTGTATTATGTCTAGCATGAGACTCTTGCAATATCACAAGAAATAAAAATCAAAATATTCAAACTAAAAAAGAAAGCTTAATAACAATTAGCTTCTTTTCAATAAAAATTTGATTATGATTTGAAAGTTTTCTACAAAATCTTCAAACTTGGCATTATGTTAAAATCTTAATATTTATGATCTTAATAAACAATGTTGATATATATCAATATATACCATTGAGAAAAATTTACATTGTAGCACAGTGTCTTTGACAAACAAGGGAATAAATTATTTCGATACTTTTCACCTGTTTGCTTTCCTTTGGTAAGGTTGCTTATGGGAAGAGACTGAAAAAATTTCAAGTTGTAATTGTATTTATATTCAGAACTGTAAAGGGATTGTGTAGATCAGTAGTCTTCAATCTTTCTTGAACCATAGGCCACATTTGAGTCAATTAGAGGCTTGTGGGCCATGCATACAAAATTGCATGCTTATTGAGTATTACACACATATACTCAATTACAGACGCATGCATACATGTGTATGAATGCACACACATGCGCACAAGCACATGCATGTATGCACAAATATATATGTACATAATATAACATGTATATTTCTCATTTTATTGAATTGCCAAATTATTTTTAATAAATGCAAATTGTACCATTTTGGGCTTGAACCTGGATGAAAAACTGCAATAACCATCACAACCTTGCGTTCTTTTGAATACTTGGTGAAATAGATGAAACATGTATTGTACAGGGTAAATTTTACTGACAATCAATTTAGATCCAAAACCTTGATGTGCAAAATTTTAATTCATTCCTTTCAGTATTTAGTGAAATACAAACCTATAATCAAAACAGCATTTTTAAGTTTTGGAGGAACCATCCATCAATTGACAAAGGAAACAGCTAAAAAAAATTTTTTTTTAATTGTAATGCAATGCTCTTGGCATCTGTGCAACATGTGATTAGACATCGTTATTGCATATGTTTTAGGAAAAAAATTATGATTAAAAGTGCAATAATAAATTTGATATTTGATTCATCTTAGATCCATATGTGCTACATAGATTTCTCATGTATATATTTATATTTAATATTATATAAGATTTGTATATGAAATAATTTTAATTACAAATTTCACTCGGATACTGAAACCAGCATTAATAAATCATAAAATTGCCAATTAAACTAAATGCATATATTTATTAAAGGTGAGGAGTGACCTTGAAGAATATATAGACTAAGACAAAATTTGCATACTTGGGACTTTGGTCAATTGCATAACAGATTTAGGCTATCTCCTTAAAAATAGAATAATATAATTTTTTAATTGTTTTCGACATGCTAACTGCATTTAGAAGGCATAGTGAAGGTCATTAACTGCAAAGAACATTTTTATGCAAATTTTATGTTTTGTAGCTTTGAAGAGAAGCTATTCAATAAAATGTAGTAATTCTCTGCAAAAAATAAAATACCACAAGAATTAAACAAAGCATTAAAAGGTCAAATTATTGACTTTTATGAATCTGGTCTAGGCTTAAAAAAAATTAGCCCTCTACACTTAAAAGATGTTTGTGAAGCCATAAAACGACAATAATTTTTACCCAAATTCGTGATGAAAATGAATTGGTGGTCCTTATGCCCTAAATGTGTTGACTTCATTTAACCTCATTCAATATTAACATACTGATAGCTAAAAATGTCATTTTAGCTGTCTTTAAAATTTTGACTTCTGAACCCCTCAAAGCATTTTGAAAAATGATTTTCTTTTTTTAACAATATGCTATATTAATGAAATAGGAAATGTATAACTGCAAAGTATACACGATCTTCATTTTACTTCCTTAAATATGGAGACAAACAACGAATGTTTTCTCTACATATCTTTCATATTTATGATTGAATCTGTACACAGATTTATATGTAGCATAATATCGAAATAAGAAATCTTATGACATAAAAAATAGGTGTTGCCATTTGCATTTTCAGAAATAATGATAAACTAAATTCGAAAATGGCACTAATGATAAACTAAATGGCAAAGATTCTGCTGGGAAAAATATCCAGAGAAATAACATGCCAATGACCTCACGATCTATGTGAGGTGTGATGATATATCTAGCAATCTAATTGTGTGATGATATACCCTGCAAGATATATCTAGCAATCTAATTTGTGACTCGAAGCAAATATATGACTTTAGATTGTTCTTAAACTGTTTGGCTGATTCCATAATTCTGCAGAGAGTTCCTGCTCATTGTATTGCAAAGCAAAAGGGAAAACCTCTTAGTGAAGAAAGGTACTGCTGTCCTCAAAAACCAAACTCATTAATGACCTTTCATTCCACCAAACTTTTAAAGAAGTTACAGTTTGGGAAAAAATATAATTTCAATATGTTTAACAAAGCTAAAAGAAAGGCATAGGAGTGACTTTCTGATTCAAACTCTCCAATTTCAAGTTTCGCTCGTGGTTCAGCTGTTGCTTTGTTTTGTCTTCTTACTGGACATGATTGCTCAAGGTCCATTTATTTAGAATTAAATTTATGAATTCATCTAATTGTACTTTGTGCAATTCTAGATAATCAATGAATAGAGAACATTTGGACATGTGTACTGCATTTAATGGTTTTAATTGTATTGTTCAGAGATATTAGGAAGCTAGAAGGCTGATAGCTTAATCGTTAAATGCCTGGCATTTGTAAATAAAATATACAAAACTCCTACAAGGATTTTCAAAAAGTCGTATATAAAATTTATTTTACAAAAAGAGAGAAAAAAAAACATTTTTGCAAAACTTAAACAAAATTAGATGGCAAGCCACGGGTTCAAGACCGCTAATGTAAATGACATTGTAAATTTTACACACAATGAAAAAATAAGATTTTTAAAACTGTGCCAATTAAATTCAAATTAGTTGTTAAACATTTAGGCTTAATTTCTGAAATAAATTATAAGTATAAAATATATTTCAAAATGTACCAAATCTACCCTATATCTAAAATTGCCTGTTGTAACAAAAATTATGTGCTCATGCTCAATGGTAAAGTGAAGGCGGCCTCCTGGAACACATTACACATTACAATGGTTTAAAATGATGACCAGAGCCTAGATACAATGCCATGTGATACTCCAAACTCTGGCAATAGCAGTTCCTTCTTCAAGCTTTCCAAGCTTCTCAGTGTGAAATCATTTAGATGCTAAGATATTTCAAGACATTAAAGTTTGAAAATTTATACCGCCTAAAAGAGCTTCCTTCCAACACAATCCTTCAAACACAATTTAGCATGCAGCCTTTTGTGCTTTATTCTTTTAAATGCTCCTGCATTAACCTTGTGTGTACGATTAAAAAATTAGCATATCAATCCGCCTTCTGCTTGAAAGCACCAGTTATACATATTACCACAAGCAGATTCATCTGAATTTATGGTTTCAATCTTTAAAAATAATTTTTATACTTAGGTTTCAAACACCAACTGCTCTTGAAATATTTTGAAGTTAGTATGAAGCAAATTTGAAAACTTTAATTTCTCATCAATGAAATTTGTTAACTTGTATGAAATTAATGTTTATAATGAAAAATTTATAGAATGTGAGGTCTATTTCTAAAATGTCTATCAATAAAAGGTAAAGAAATTACTTTTTTTCAGTTGAAAAAATTTGGTGCATATGGAATTTTTTGTCCTATTTTAACATTTGATTTCTTGTTTATAAGTCTATTTTTTCTCAAAATGGAGATGTTAAAATAAAGTATTACATGCACTAATAACACCCTTTATGAAATTTATATAATGTAAAACATTGTAAAATTATTTATTCATTATAGCATTAATTAGTTAGTGTTAAAATTTTGGCAGTCCTTTGAATGTGGTTATAACAGAGTTTGAATGTATATTAATTTGAAGTTTAAAATTGAGAAATTATTGGCAAATCACAAGTATTAATTTTAAAACAACAATTTACTAAATCAAATGAACATTTAACAAGTTACTATCTATAGAAATATATATTTAATTGTTTGCTAAATGATTTTACCCTTACCTTTAAAAACTTCCTTTACCAAATTTACTCAAAATGTATCATGCGTTTTGAGAGTTAAGAAATTACATAAATAATATAAGCCACTTACCAGGAACACCATAAACAGGAGGAATATGTTGTGTAGCTGGCATTGGAACTGTATTAGATCCATACAATGAAAGTATGGACTCCTTCGTCATTTTATTGGATTTATTTGCATCAGCAATAGCTTTTTGGTTGAAAAAGTCAGTTTCTTCTAAATTTGCACTACTTTTAGAAACTGTACTTTCACTATCTGGAGTTTGAGAGGAGAAAGATACTTTATCACTGACTGTAGTTGAGGGTGCACTAAGAAATGCATCAAATATATTTGCATCTCCAGATGAAGTTGAGTCTCCTAAATATATATATAAAAAACAGTTCTCAGTAATGCTGAAACTGCTATAATATATGATAAAAACTGAACCAAGCTAATTTGGTGCTTACTGTGAAACCTACAAAGGCGATTATATACATAATCCCATGGAAAGCCAATTGTTCCTTATAGGTATAAAATTTGAAACTCCACTGTCCCATTTCAATTGGCATCTGGTTTCATTATACTGATTGCAGCACATACTACAATTTTGTAAAATATGACTGATGAAAAAAAAATTACCAATATCAACATACTACAATTTTGTAAAAGATGGCTGATGAAAATAAATTACCAACACTAATATCCTGTAAAGTTGTGAAAATTACATACACTGTACAGCACAAACATATTAAATGAAAATTGCAATGACAAATTTTATGAAATTTTCTATTCTGAAAATTTTAGGAAAATTATAAAGATAATATTGGAAGCAATATAAATAACACATCTTGTACATGGATGATATTGTCGAATTAAAAATGATATTATGGCATATATAGCAAATGAAAAATTATTTTATTAAACACTGCTCGTAAAATTGTGGAAATTAAAAGTAGACTAATAGCAAGTTTAAGAGCAAGATTGCTTTACTCTTGGGAAGACCAAATGCAGTATCTACACATACCAAAATCTCCGGCCACTCAACCAGCTGCTCACACCCTAGGGTGAGTCGGGTGGCCTGGGTTTTCCACATACCAAAATCTAAACTAGTTCTAAACTCTGGAAGGAATATCCAGTTAATAAAAGCAGACTAAGATGCAATTTTTTCTCAAAATAAGAAACCACTTCCCTGCATATAACTTCTTTTTTTAGCTTTCAGGAGGGGGGGGATTAGACCTACTTGCCTTCTAGCACAATTTTTTTAACCTTTTTATGCATAAACGATAGAATACAGCAAATCTTATTTGAATGATTTTCAATATTATGATTTCTGACCCTTGGCTCTTGGAATGTAGAATTATTTTATAAATACTGCATTAAATGTTGCAGACTCTATAATTGGATAGGGATCAAAGTTACAACTTAGTTTAAATAACAAAATGGTGGATAAAATGCAAATAAATAAAAAATAAAATTTATAGATTTGAATAACATTATCTGCTAGCAGGCTTCGGAAAATCGGTAAAATCAAGCCCATCCTCGAGGATGGCTATTGAAATTTTATACCAGTCCTCCCAAGAATCTTTTTTTCACATTTATATTCATTAACATATGTGCTTAAATACATCACACAATAATAATAAATTAAATCCAACTGCTTCTCGATGAAGTGCGATAACTGCATATTCATACACCTTCCCCACAGCACTTAACAGCCACGATCAAACTCACCGATGCGGAGTCTCTGATAAAAGACCAAAACCGGCAGAATTCCAATCTATGGGTGGCGTCAGAGGGGTAACAGAAACAGATGTAAGGAATCTCTCCTTTTTCCAACGTTTGGTAATTTGGAAGAGTGGTAAATAAATAATCATATAAATCCTCTTGTCTCTAAGCAGTTTAAACCTCATGGGCACTCTTAATTTCTAGGGAATGTGGCTGAATCAAGATTACAATCATCTTGGACTGAATAGATGTTTCATATCTTAACTTCAGTTGTCAGACAACTGAAGTTAAGATATGAAAACTAATATGTTTACAATTCATTCATGGCAAGAAATACCATGAATGAATTGTAAACATATTAGTTTTTAAAGTTGAAATTGGGGAAGAAAAGAACTGAATTCTTCTGACTGAAACCAGAAGAATCCATTCCAAAAATTCAAACTTGTTATGTACTCCCGTCTATTACAGCAAATGGAAATTTTATAGCTTGGGTGTTAAAGAGTTAAAAGGGGATAGTGCTCTGCATGGGTTTGGGCCTGAGTTTTCTACTGTTTTGGGCCGGGTTGAGTCTTTTCTTTTTAAAATGTCCATTACGACTGGGCCAAACATATTTATTTTGAATTTTTTTCAATGGATTTAAATTGAATGAACTTATTCCATTTATTTCAGTTATGTAAAGATACATGTTTAAGGAAACAAATTCAATTCTCCATACAAAATTTTTACAAATTTGTTTTTAACATATTTGAATACAAATCATTTCGGGCCTGTCGAGACGCAGTTATCTTCAGGCTGAGTTCATTCTACATTTATAATTTTCTTCAGGCTTGGCTCAGGTTTAAGCATTGGTATTGTCGGTCGGATGAAAATCTGAAATTTTGGCACATGTAGTCCTCAAAAAGGAGAACAGAATGTGTCACTTCGATCGTGAGTGCGCTATCACATTTTTGTTCAGTCATTGGATTAATTGGGTGGAGGATGAGGGGAGAGAAAATAACTAGTGCCTGTGGTTAACAATGCAGATCTGGCATCTCTCCTAGAAAAAAGACGTTGATATTGCACACTAACTAAGTTTAGGAGGGGGGGGGGGGCAATTTGCAACATTTCAATATTCATTCATGGCACAGGAAAGGGCAGCTTTCACCATAATTTTACGATGACAAGTTTTTTTTTTTTTCCCTTCTTTTTTCTTTTTTTTCTTTTTTTATATGGAATCTCAGATTTTAAGGCCGTCAACTTCTAAAGCCGGCAACTTCGGCAACTTCCGAAAATTGGCCATCCTCACCGAATTTTAACCCGGCAAGGACGGGAGATTTCCGGAAGCCTGTCTGCTAGTCTTAATTAGCTTTTAGTTCTTATTTTTAAAGCAAAACTTACTAACTTGAATACAATGATACAAACCTAAATTTAATAAATCGGAAGAATCAGGCACTTGTTGCACAGGTTTTGGTGTTTCTTGCTGTACAGCTGGGCTATGAGGTCCAGCACTATGGGGACGAGGTACAGCAGTAGGATGCTGAGGCAAACTCTTAACAAAATAAATCACTATTATAAATGCATATATATTAACAATACTTATATACATGGATAACACACATTAAAAAATAGCTGCATTCTGTTTCAACATTTTTTAGTAACACAAAGATCCAAGATACTTTCATATTAGGATTACATATATTTCTAACATCTTTTACTTAGAATGGATGTTCTAAAATTGTTTATATTTTAAAATTGGGAACATAAACAATTGTTATTCAATGTTATCCAATCCATGTGGCTAAATTGACTGAAAGATTCAGACAAGATTGTCCGATCCATCCCATGGAGACTGAATTGACTGAAAGATTCAACCAAGATTACCAAGTTACACTCTTTCCTTAAAAAAATATATATATATATTTATACATTTTCAATGATTTACATATTGAGAGCAATCCTTTATTTTACTATTAGAATCTGTCAATACATAATTCAACTATGTAAGTGTATGTCTGATAGTAGAATATCCTGGATCCAAAAATGGGCTATCTCTTCCCACCAATACCCTCTAACAGAGGGTATGTTAAAAAAAAAAATTGCTGAATCCAAATTTTGAAAATTTTAAGTAATAAAAAATAGTTGTTAAGCACTTTATAGGGGGTGGGGTAAGATAATTTAATTTGGTAGCCATCAACTATCTGAAGATTAGTTTTTGAAATATTGCACTTCCATAAATGTTTTGAATTAGGGCATCATAATAACCACAGGTCCTGAGAGTGGAAGTATTTTTAAAATCTTTAATAGTATTTTACAATGTATAACAAAAAATGAGATAATTTTCAAGATATCTATCTTATATAGTCACTATTACCTACATCTCCTTTTCTCAACACTGCTATATATTTTGTAGTTATTCGTAAATAACAAAGATTAGATTAAAAAATATGTTTAACAAAATAACAAAGCACAAATATATGGTAAAAACTTGAGTTACTATTCCTCAGTTAACATAAAATAAGAATATAAACAGAATGAAAATCTCTTGTGCATGATTCACTTACAGAACTCTAAATTCTACAGGATGATAGGGGAATAATCTTGATTAATACTGAACACGCTAAACATGGACATCAAACGTGCTACTTTTAGCCTTCTCCATTATTCTTCATATATTAGTTGGGAAATAAGAGCATATTTCATATATTATATTTCATGTTCATCTCATATTTATTGCGGCCATTTTCTATGCATCATTTTATATTAATTATCACTCTACTTTTTGCCATCCTAACTAATCATAGAGGCCAATAAAAGCACGCCTGCACACCGCAGCTGATCACTATAATAGGATAGATGAGCTGGGGAGAAATGTGTATACAGCTGTTCTAGTACAGTCATTCTATGATTGCACTAGAACAGAGAAGCATTGCTTTCAATAAACAAATATTAATACTTTATGATGAAACACAAAGGTAATGGTCTAATGAAACACAATGGTAATGGTCTAATGAAACACAATGGTAATGGTCTAATGAAACAATGGTATATTTCCAAACTACCTTTCTACAAAACAAGGAATGTTAGAGATTTAGTTCAGCTCACAAAAAAAAAAAAAATAAATAAATAAATAAATAAAATTAATAATTTTAATTTGAGGGATTCAATTTCATTGAGGTCTTTGATGTTCAGAAAACAGTCAAATATGTTGTATTTTTTCCCAATTTTTGCTCAATGTCTAATCTGATTGGTTGTTCATATTATTCAATAAATTTTGAATGTTCATCTGATATAGTACACCTTCAACACCACTATTACACATTGATATAATTACTGTAAAATACATGTAGCATTTGGGGGCAAATATTACTTCAATTAGATGGTCAAATTTTTTAGTTTGAAAATGGCCAAAAGTATTGTCTATTACAGTACGTGACCTCTTATCCAGCGTTCCAATATCAGGACTCTCCCAAAACCGGAATACAGCAAAATAATACCAAATTCTGCGCCAATAAGCGATTATTTGCTACATATTGCGCCAAATAGCGATTTTTTGCTTAAAATCCCACCAAATGCTTTTTTGCTTTAATTAGCAATATCAATAAAAAAAATGCATTGAAACCTACTATTTTAGAGGGTTTGAAATAGGACGTGCAAACCGCGCACGAAATTCAAAATTCCCGCGCAGAAAAAAATGCTGTGCGCACTCGCTGCCTCTGATTCTTCTTAAATTTCGAAAACGAACGCGAGGAATTCTCGCGATAGTGAATGAAAATATTCCGTGGATCATGTTTTTTCCAAGAAGTTACACAATTCCTCTTTTCCGGAAAACATCCAAAGTAGCACCGTTTTTCCCAAAAATTTTCTAAGCAGCTGCATCCGGCCGTCACCCCCGATAGTAGCTCTTGGAGGTGACGATCCGGCATGGGCGAGACGCGTCATTCCATTCTTCACTAGTTTCGGTATAGTATATAGGAGTCTATATAGTATATATAAGTCTCCTGTATAGTATATAGGAGCCGCAACTTGTCCATAACCAACTCCTGTATAGTATAATACAGGAGTTAGTTACGGACAAGTCGCGGCAAGGTGCTTTTTAATGGCATTTCATTTTTTTCTGGATGTATAGGGCAGAGCACACTTGGCACAAAGGTTTCGAATTTTCCGAATTCGTTACATTTTCTTTTCTGCTCGTTGTTCCGGGACTTTGATTTTCGGTAAAAGTATTCCAACTTTTTCGCTAGAAATATCCCAATATTGTTAAAGAAATCCTACGCTCTTCAAACGCGATGTGGCACGCAGAATTCACACTATTTTGCACAATTTAATAAACATTTATTGGAAAAGATGAAAAAAAAGAGAGTCATCAGCGCATTTACGAGAGGATAGAAAGTATGTTTAAGTAAGGAATTCCTGAAATTAATGAGTTAACTTTTGCCGAAATGCAGAAAAAAGTATAGCAGCTATAAAATGTCATTCAGGGTCTTCTGATTGATCTCTTTAAATACTTAACCTAAGCAATAAACTTGTCATTTTCTCGGGAAAATCAATTTTTTTTTCATCTCCGTGGAAAAATACACATCTGCAATATTTAAAAAACGTTGATGGAATTCCAAGATCAAAATCATTTTCAATTAAATCCTATTATTTGGATGAAAATGGCTATTTTGGACCGAAAATTGGCCCTAGCAAAACGTTCTATGTTACATTTATTAATTAGTAATTTATAGAAGACAGTTTAGCAATATCAAGAATTTTTTTTATTTAAACACGATCGCCAGTATATTTCGTTTTATTTTTAAATATTTTCCATTTTTTCAATCTGCTTCCATCCACTAATATTTTCATATTTTTTGTGCTTTTTATGCTGGGATATTATCTTTTAAACATATTGTTGGTGAAAATGAGATATATGTTTAGGATTACGAAATTAAAATTTTTTTATTTATTCAGGCATTTAGAATTATAAGGCTTATTAGAAATACATTTGAAGAGCATAAATTAGAATTTGATACATTTGCACCCATAGTTGAATATCTCATTTCAATTAAAAATGAACATCCTTCTCATCTTAATTTTATTAAAAGTACATTAACATATTTTGAAACATATGAACAAAGGTGCTTCTGCCAAAATATTAGATGAATATGGTGAGGGCCCACTTTAGTTGAAATGTTAAAAAAAAAAATTAGTTTTTATAATCAACCAAAATATGAAAATAAGCTAATTTAGTCAAGATAATGTGCAACAATAGGGAGATGGAGATCGATGGAAAAGGATAATAGGCATTGGCTGCAAAAAAATAAAAAATAAAAAAAATTCACGATCGTACTATTTATATAAAACTAATTATAAAATTAACCTTTATAATCAACCAAAATATGAAAATAAACTAATTAAGTTAATGTGCAATAATAAGGGGGTGGAGATGGACGGAGAAAGACTGTATTGTGCAATCTTATAATTTACGCGAAATATAATTTGTTTTTATTTTTACTCGCACTATAAAAATAAATTAGGTCTATTGTTCTGATATGAAATCATTAGAAGAAGAAAATAGATGCAAACTGATAATTTTGGACTCTCAGCAAAGCAGGGAATATGATTTGAATGGTGGGATGCATGGATTTCACGTAGTTTTGGGAGTAACGTCCGTAAAACTAAGATACAGTTAAAGTCCATACAAACTATGGAAAATCCATAAAAGTTGGCGTCTCTGCAGATTACTATATATGAAACTTAGGAAGAGGATGAAAAATAATTCTAAATAGTGCAAAGAATATATATATATATATATAAGGCTTACAGATATTTCAATGACACTGCTAACTTTGCTTTTATTTTTTTTCCTTTCTCTTTCTTTTTTCTTTTCCTCTTCTATATCAAACTAAAATTGAAAAGTTGATGATTACATATTAATCACAGTATTAACCCAAATATAACATGGTCTCAAATTCAAGGTGGCTCCTTAAATTTTTATCAAAGAATTAAAAACTATAAAACATAATTCTTTATTGAATATCAAAAAAACTACTTTAGTAAAAAAAAAAAAATTCTCCAATAGTTATTCTGTTTACTCAGAATTGCTGGAATCTTCCCTGGTTTATGATCCATATTCCATAACTTGGTTAACTGGCTTACATAAAATGCCCTTCTCAGTACCATATAAACTATTTAAAATGCAACAGTTTAGCTATTCACAGTGAACAAGGTGAATGCAATTTTTGCATTGCAAGAAAATGAGTCTGATATAGGAAGTATAGAAAGAGGATCATAAACAAAAAATTTATAAACCAGCCTTCATATAATGACAAGTGATGTGTACATTTCATTTTCAATGGAACTGTAAAACATTTTTATTTTTGCACACTCCTTCCATTTAGTCATATAAATTTTAAGAAAAACACATAAATGGAAATCCTTAATGACATCCCCTAACCCCTCCAGAATTGAATTCTGAATTCATATCGGTTATTATCTAAGCTTAGTCAATAAATGATCTTGAGAAATAGATTTTTCAAGAAAAATTAAAATTTTTGAACAAGAAGTAATATATCTCCAGAACCGTAAGTATAAACACTAAGTGAACCCCCAACCCTTTCCTGAATTTTCTGCTGAATCCATATCAGTCATCATCTAAACTCTATCTAGAGCCAACTCTAATAAATATATGTTTCAAAAAACATTTTTGAAATGGAAGTGGAAAAAAAATCAGAAGAGGAAATCCTTATTGAATCGTTTACTTCCTCCAGAATTTAATGCTTAAGCTATATCAGTTATCCTCAAAGCTATATCTAGAGCTGATCATGAGAAATAGATGTTCAAGGAAAATTTTTGGTAAAACCATACAGTAAAATTCTAATCATCAATAACATAAAAATCCTTTCTGTTGTTTCAAAGAAATTTTTTGCCCTTGAAATTAAAGCATATCATTATATAAAAAAATAATTGTGCTATATTTATACAAAACATTACATTGTTTTAAGTTAATAAATACATTGCTATTCAAATACTTGCATTTAAACTAAAAAATAATAGGTTCAGAGGGTGTTCACACATTTTTGTAACGATTTTGAAAAAATATATATATAAACAAAGATAAGAATTTTATTTTCTAATATGTTCAATCTGATAGCCCTTTTGTCGAACTATCATATTACATCTTGATTTCCAAGATAAAAGAGCTTTTCTTAAAATATAAAGGTTGATTTTGTTCCACTCCTCCACCACAATCTTCCGGAGTCCATCCAATGTTTTGGAATGCCGCTTATAAAGAGCTTGTTTTAAAAGTCCAAATGCATAGTAATCCATAGGAGACAGCTCGGGGGACTTGGTGGGATGCATTTAAATGGAATAGCCTCAATTCCGGTTTCATTTCTCATTTTTTCAAAAAATATAGCAGTAGATTTAGAGGTATGGCTGGTAGCCTTATCCTAATGGAACTTAACACAATGAAGATTGTTTGGGTAAGTGATGAAAAGTCTTTTTTGAAAATAGGTGTTAAAACATATTTCTGATAGTAATCCAAGTTAATTTTGATATTTTTTTCTACTTTACTTATTTTAAGTTCTCCCGCTATAAGAGAATCCAGCAATAACCATTAAACCTTTAGCAAAACTTTCCTTGCTTTCTCTAAACCAACCTTTGTTGAGTATGCACTTTTTACCTTTTTTCCAATCAAATGTAAACTTTGGCGTTTCTTTCCTTTTTTATTAATTATGTCAATTTACAAGTAGAAATAATAAAACTATGCTTTTCACATCTTTTTTAATAATCGAATAAGAGTGTTATAATTTAATAAGAGTATTTCTCTTCGGAAAGTGCAAAAATATAGTCTTCAATCCATTGTTTATTTTCTAGCGACATTTTAAAGCAAACAATATTTTTAATGATGCAGACGATAAGTAAACCATATTCTTTCAATCCATTGTTGATTTTCTAGCGACATTTTAAAGCAAACAATATTTTTAATGATGCAGACGATAAGTAAACCATATTCTTTCAATCCATTGTTTATTTTCTAGCGACATTTTAAAGCAAACAATATTTTTAATGATGCAGACGATAAGTAAACCATATTCTGGCTTGATGCTAGTCAGGTTTTTATTTTTTTTAATTTAAATTTAATTCATGGAGAAAGTCAAAATCATTAGAAAAATGTGTGAACACCCTGCAGTTAATTAACAAACATACACAACTATAAAGAATCTTACATTTCAGAAAAAAATATTAAATTTTCTATTGGATAAAATCAATATTTGCATATAAATATTTTAATAACCTAGCAGACAATAAGATCTATGAATTCTTCCAATATATTTTTAATATTATTAAAATGAACTATATCTTATTATATAATTATTTCATACTAACGGAAATTTATATATTTGAAGTGAATTTTTTTTTTCATAACAACTTATAAAAAGTACAGCATATAGAACAGATAAAATCAAATTAGTCTTTACCAGTTGTTCAATCTGAGTTTTTCCTTTGATGATGCATCTAAAGAGAAAACTCAGATTCAACAACTAGTTAAAATACAGCAAATTTTTAAACATGTTATGACTAACATGCTTGAGTGACAATGGAAATAATTTTGCGTACTCTCAACACTGTTGGTAAGGGACAGCAGACAATAGCTACAAATGAAATCTTAAATAAATAAATTTAACAAATAAATATACTGCATTACCAGGGCCTGCGCTAGGAATTTCAAACTGTTAGCCAAGAAATTAGCCAAATTGAAAAATCATTAGCCAAAATACATGATTATTAGTCAAAGTTATCGTTGCCATTGGCAAAAAAATTTCTACTTTTAAACCAATTTTAAAATGCAGCTAACAACATTAATTTCATTCTAAACAAGATATAAAGATAGGTAGATTTAGCTTTTTTAATCATTAATTAGACTATTAGTAAATTAAATTTGTATTTACCAATGAACGATCACAATGAGTTACAAAAATGACAAATTTATTTTATAATTCACATAGTTTCATTATCATATACACCAGGCAAGCATCGAATTTTTTTACCATTACACCAATTTCCAAAAACTGCCTCAAAATTAAAATCTTTCATAAGAATCAAGTCACTGAGATTTTTTACTCTGATGTTACTACGTAATGCAGTTTTTATAATGCTCTGTTTACTAAAGCCTCTTTCAACGTTGGTTGTTGTCATAGGACATGTGAAACAAATTCTTGCTATACCAATAATATTTTTATATGCAGTATCATCATTATATTTCTTTAAAATTAGGCACCAAAACTCTCTAAGGGATAATTTTTTTTTGTTTAAACATAATAGCTTTAAAAATTAGACTAAAAAATTCGGGCAGGTGTAATGATCACATAAAAACAACAAAGATGATGATGATGAAGAAACGAAAATAAGCCAGGCGGGTTTAAAAATCATAAAAGATAAGCTATAATTCAACTTACGACAAAAACAGCAAATCGCAAGTTGGTATTCAGCAGTGACCTTTTTTCAGTTGGTTTTAACTAAAAATAAATGTTTTTTTTATTTACCGTATATACTCTCATATAAGTCGAGAAATTTGTGACAAAAAAATATGCTTCAAAGTAGGGAGGGGTAGACAAGTCTAAAAGTTATCTTTTCCCGCGAGACTATCGATCCTAAAATGATGCGGTAGTAATTACGCAATCACACACTCCGAATTTCTCTGCCCTCTAGATGTTCCGGACTACCATTGTATCGCGTCATAAAAAAATATGCATGCACTTTCGTTCAATGTTTATCACTCGCTTCTCCGATTACGGCCAATCATTTTCGACAAAAAATGTCTTTTTTCAGAAATGATACTGTAACACGGATTGTTTAAAACTATAATGCAGGATTTCAAGTTGAAAGTGTTTTTTTGTTTTGTTTATTGAAAAGTATCTAATAACTGTGTTGGGGGTTAAAGGTTCAGCGATTCGGGTTAACAAAAAAAATTGGCTCAAATAACGGGTGGAAGCCAGATATTATTTTGATTGCCGCGGTGGGTAAAGGACGCTTGAGAGACATGAATGCATGGTCTGCCATCCGTTTAGAGGAGCTGCGTGCTGGGAGTAAAGAATGCCTGGAGCTGGTCGCACGAGAATGAGCGTCTCCAAAATGGACGGAAGACAACGCTCATGTCACAGGCCTACTTGTTTGGAATCGGACTTTAAAGGGTTCCAAAGAAGTCTTTATTACAGAAATTAAATTTTATTATTATATATATATTATTTTTTTTTCGTTTTTAAGTGTTTGAATATTTTATGGAATTTTTTTTCTTCTCTTTTTGGGGTCGACTTATACGCGAGTTTTGGATCAAATATATACAAATATATATTTGGATGGAGATCAAAATTTTCTCAGAATCCTCTCAATATAATGGCACTGCAGCCAGTAGATCAGACCGATTGCCTTATGGTCTTT
Organism: Amaurobius ferox; assembly: GCA_951213105.1. NCBI lineage: Eukaryota > Metazoa > Arthropoda > Arachnida > Araneae > Amaurobiidae > Amaurobius > Amaurobius ferox. Next base: position 56,469,472 of record OX578133.1, read on the forward strand.
GACAGCAAATCACGTTCAATCACAGGCTGATTGCCTTGCAATTGCAGACCACAAATTGTGGGCCAATTGCCTTGCAGTCGCAGACAGCAAATCCCGGACAAATTGCCTCGCAGTCATGGACTGTCAATCACAGGCCAATTGCCTCACAGTAACTGACCATGAATCCATAGCTACACACAAAATGCAGTTAATCGCGATTTCATCCCACTGAGGGGGCAAGGCTGGTGGATCCACTCCCATAAACTAATTCTAGGAAAGAGCACACAGTCTCTGTTCTAATAACCTTGCTCCGTTCTAGTCGCATTGTTCAGGCTGCCTAGTCATGTACATGTTTCTAAATTAGCTAAATATTTTAGAGAAAACTCTGAATGTGTCTCCCCTGCGTGGCAATTGACAATTTGGTTGAATAAAATTATGCTTTTTTTTACAGGATTGTTCTGTGGATTTGTAATTTTCTACTTTTTTTTTCGGGGGGGGGGGGGGGGGGGGGGGGGGGGGGTCACGAGTACTTCCACACTATTTTCGGGGGTTTTTATTCCCCAATAAGTTTTCTTCTATCCTCCAGCAAAAACAGTCCCCACAGTTTACAAAATGTCTGCAGGCCACGAAAATCCCAAAAGAGTCATGAAACCTGTCATGAATAATAAATAATTTGGCATCACGTCTGATGTTAAAATAACAAAATTAAGCACACATCCACAACAGAAGGTCTTTATTTCACTTCCTATAAGACGTACAAAAGTTTAAAAAAAGGCCATAGCGCTTTCGAGCATTAAGTACGCTCTTCATCAGTGGCTACACGGAAATAAAGTTTGAATCGTTCATATATAGACCAGATATAGCGACAAAATTTGCATAAACACAATTTACAAAAGACGGCAAATGTGTTTATGCAAAATGTGTTCATGCAAAAGAGTAGGCAGCCTCACGGCCTTGGCCGTGAGGCTGCCTACTCCTTTGAGTTTATTTATAAGGTTTTCTTCCAAGTTCGCCGTAAATATACCCTTTTTGATACTAAACTTATTGCCTTATAGTTCTAGTTTTCCATACAATCCTCGGATTTTCCACCCCTTTATCCATTTTTGTTCTGAGTTTGGTTTCAGATCTGCACATTCTAATATTTCTTCTTTATTTAACTGTATTCGGTCTGATAAACTGGGTGATAAGGATGACTAAGTTAAAAGCTTTGCTGGGGTGTATGTTGTTCCCCTGTTGTCCACCGATGGTAATTTTAAATTTTATATTGGAAGTACTAAACGCACCGTTGGCATCCGTTTAGCAGAACATACTCAGGATGTCAGGGATAGTAAACTTTCTACGGCTCTTGCTCAATTTGTTGTTAAAGATAATTTTCAGCCTCTTTTTGAAAAGACTTTCCTTTTGATGCGTTGTAATAACCCTCGTGATATTCTCCTTTTTGAATCCCCTTTTATTTATATTTACCGTGAGTCCATTTGTAATTTTGACCCTGTTATGAATTTGAGTTATGCTTGGTGACTCATTCTCGACTCCATGCAATTCAAGTCTCTGCAAAGTTATCTTTGACGTCTTCCTCTTTGGGATTATGCTTGATTGCCACCCCCACCCCCCCTTTTTTTTGATTTCTGTAATTAAATTGTAATTTAATATGCTGTTCTTTTGTTGTTGAAATTTTTGAAACTATAGAAAAAAAAAATTGTTTACGGTTCATCCTTGTCTAAACTTAGATTCTTTTGTAAATTGTGTTTATGCAAATTTTGTCGCTATATCTGGTGTATATATGAACGATTCAAACTTTATTTCCATGTAGCCACTGATGAAGAGCGTACTTATGCTCGAAAGCGCTATGGCCTTTTTTAAACTTTTGTACGTCTTATAGGAAGTGAAATAAAGACCTTCTGTTGTGGATGTGTGCTGAATTTTGCTATCCTGTCATGAATATTCAAAAAATCTCGTAGAATTGGAACAAAACCACAAAATTGAGATTGTTTTTTTTTTTTTCTTACATCTGGAAATCTGTTTCCCCACAATTATAGAATCAGCATTCACAAATGATGGATTCCCACAGTGTCTGGCGAGAGATGCCAATTATTATCTTTCTGCCACTTTTATAGTCTATTTGCATAACTAAAATTTCTATAATTATTTCGTTTATAAACAAAAAACTATTTTTCATGTATTAGTAAAATAAAGAGCTATTTTGCAGTAGTATCACAAAATATCTGCATTTGTATAAGATTCTTGGCATATTTCATTTAATTGTGTAAATATCTTCCACTTTTGCAATCAGTTTGAATAGACTACAATTTTTATATTTATTTCATGTTTTATATAGATAAAATATTTTCCAAACGTATTTATGAAATACAGGATTTTTTTGCAGCAGCATTGCAAAAAACTGCATTTGTACACAATCCTTGATATATTTCATTTAATTTGGGAAATATTTTCCACTTATGCAAACTGTTTGCATCGAGTACAATTTCTTTAATTATTTCATTTTAATACAGAAAAAATATTTTACAAACGTATTATTAATGAAATTAAGGACTATTTTGCATCAGAATCGGGAGAAAAAAAAAAGGCATTTATACATGATCCCCTATATTATGTTTAATAATGAAAATATTTTCCACTTATGCAATCTGTTTGCATCAACTAATATTCACTTTGTAGTAGAATTCACTCTTCTATCGCTGTGTATGAGTATTTTATAAATTAACATATGTGTGGTCACTATGCATGATGCATTTTAGATTTTTTTTATGATATTAATTTGCAATTCACTGTATTTTGAAATAATTAGAGCTTTAAATTTTAAAAATCCAGCTGAAATTTTGATAAATCTGTCTGTTTGTAAAAAAACTCATTTCATTGTAAGAAAATTTGTTTCTTTTCCCAAGAAAAAAGTCACTATTCCAACAATTCTTAAAGCTGATTCTGCTCAGGAGCCTTGCTAAAAGAATCCTTTCCCATCCTTCATCTTCTAATTATTCTAACTTAGAGCATCTGAATTCTCATATTTTCATTTTTCAGGTAAAATATTATGTTTAGAAAGGATAACATAATTTTTGTACATTCCCATGCTGCATATATTTTGTATGTAAAGACATTTATATTGCAGAATCAAATCAATTTTAAGCCAAGAGAAATATTAGCCAGAAAATTCAGCTGGAAAATACTAATCTTTTATTTAGTATCCTTTTTAATTTCTTTAAAAATATACTTTTCTAATATTTTTAGGGGTTATTATATCAAAGAAAACTTCTATAAATCCTTTATTTATCAATTCATAACATGGGAATTTTGTTATGTTTTATGTATTTCTTAGCCATGTCAACCCTATTAAATCTATAGTTATTAATATTTTCCTGTTGTTCTGTAACTGTTTTAAGTGCACTGTGTAAGTATTTTATATTCATATTTTAAAGATGGAAATCATCATTTTCTGGTTACTGCCTTCATTTTGAAAACATACTAGTTTTTATATGCTGCTGTTTTATAGCTAGTGAATGAAAAATAAGTTTTTATAATTTAAATTTATCTGTTTCTTTTGTGTTGTAATTTAAATTTATCTCTTTCTTTTGTGTTATTACCCTTTATCTATATAGGATATTTCTAGCCTACTGTTCACAAAACGTAACAATATAAGTGCATAACTACATAATTTTAAATATTTTCAATCCATGAATAAATCTCAATAACCAGGTTATAACATATCAATATAAAATTAATTATAGACACCTGCTGTCAAAAAAATTTGGGCCACTAACTTTTTTATTTGGCCACTAAAAATTTTGTTCTAAGTGGCCAGCGGACACTATTTAAAAATCTGGAACTGAATCTTTAGTGTCCAAGTCATTAGGAATACTGCTCTATGGCATTATCAAAGCATAATCAATCCATTTCCAGTTTCAACGTTTAATATGCTCAATGGTCCTCATTTTGGTTCTCAATTCTACTGTCAAAACTATATACTGCTCTAGCTCTTAAAAACAAAAATTAAAATAACTATCAATGCTAATAGTTTCCATACAGTTGTATAAAGTTTTATCCATATTCCTAAATTAGAATTTCAATTTGAAAGAGATAATCTGCAACTTCACTCTGAAATCCGTTATGCTCCCTGAATATTCCTGAAAACATACAAACTTACCACTTGGCCATAATGAAAATTTGAGAAAATACTGAGAAAGTAAAATAAATAAAAACTTTAGGAAGCAATCCATTAAAATTTCTAAGTAACAAACTTTAACAAGTTGCTATTATAGAGATATAAAAATATGACATACAGCAGGTGGAGGAGCTGGAGGAGGAATCCATTCCTTAGCTATATACTTCTTTTGCTCATATTTAGCTCTAACAAAAGCCTCTAAAGATCTAGTTATGATTAAGAAATAAAATATATACATAATTCATTGAAAAATCCAGAATAAATTTGAATAAAATAAATTAAAAAAATTAAATCCACCTTTACAATACTACCTACACAATTGCATTTCATATCTGATTAAAATATTCAGCATTTAAAAATATTTTATATGCATTTAAAATAACCTCTGAGAAGAAAATACTCTGTGGATTTACCATGAAGCTAATAAGTCTTAAGCTTCAGTCCTCCTAAGGAATCAGGGGGTGTAAAGTACAAAGGTAAAAATAGGAGAATTAGCCCCTTATACAAAGAAAAATCCAATATGATACAAAACAGAAGACAAGAAAGGAATCATTACAATGCCATTACCAAAATAGTCATTTCTATAAATCAAAACTTAGAGAATTTTATATGCCCTTTTTCGTACATAATATATAATACTAAAAAACTTAAAATTTACAACTTACAGAGAACTTTTAATATTTGAAGGTCTCTTTTGCAATTTTATAATAATTCTAACATATGGAAAGACAAGTTCTCCCGTGCCCAAATAATAAACAGACACGTTTGTAATTTAAAATATATGCAAATTCCTGTAGTATTCAAAATTTGTTTAAGTATTTAATTCTATTCTCCTATAAAGAAGTCTGTTCTTGCTATACAAAATTATCTTCAGAGGCATATCTGCAGAATAAAACCTCCTAGTCCTGTTTGTAAAGATATTTAAAAATAAATATGGAATGTAATCATAATATGCTGAACTTGTACTAAAATGATATTAGAAGCTATATCCATACCATTTTTATTCCGTTTCAACCAGTGTTCGAAATTAGCGGTCGTTAGTCGTAATTTGCGACTAGAAATTTCAATTTGACGACTAGATTCTTCAATCTGGTCTTCAAATTTGACGCCTAACAATGCTATTGTTAAATATCAGTCTTCCCTTTCCCTTTGACTAAATTATGATCCCTAGTAGAAGACTGGACAGCGGTCCAGAAAAAAGCAACATTTATACACGCCCACAGTGATAAATCTGCAGGTGGTACACAGACAGTAAAATCTCCCTGTCTATTCAGGGAAGGAAACATTGGGATCTTTATTGTACTTGAACTCACCCCTACCCTTCAAGACCTGAAATTGCACTTCTGAAGGATTTATTTGTTTGCTTTATCCTCAGACATTCCGATGCCAGAGACTCCGGGTATTTAACGAGTTTGTATTGCTCCCCTCCCCTTTATTCCTTCGTAGATCTACGTATCGCACTTGAAAGAAAAGGGGGTGATCCTGCAATCTTTACTATTTAATTGCTTACCATTAAAGAACACATTGCATTCCAGATTGAATCGTTCCAGCTTCTTGTAAATTTGGTTAGCTAATATTTTGTTATCAGACATTGAAAATGACGTTTTTATAGCTGCCAAGTGTTCGGATTTTTATGTACTTGTTCCGTTTTTTCAGTCTTGTTCCGGGAATCTGATTTAGATCCACAGTAGTCCGATTTTTCTTTTCCATAACATTTATATTTTATTGTATGCAGATCTGCATAAGAGTATCTACAAGTCATGAAATCGGAAGTAGGTCACGAAATGAGAAACAAAGTCTGGAATTTTAAGATGTAGGTTTTCCCGTTTTTTCATCTAAAAATCCGTTTCCACGTAATTGCGTCTGTTTCTAATTAATGTGGGAGAAACACATTTACATTGACTAAAATTTTTATGATTACTTCTTGTTATATACAAGAAAACTATTTTATACAGACGTATTATTAAAGAAATGAAGAGCTATATTGCATGAGTACCGGGTACCACGATAAACGGCATTTGTCCGCGATCTTCTTTATATTTCGTTTTATTGCGAAAATACTTTTCCTCTTCTGGAATCTGTTTGCATCATCTAAAACGTTTGTAATTATTTAGTATATACTATATTATACAGAAAAACTATTTTTCAAACGTATTTTTAATGACATGAAAGGCTATTTTGCAGCAGTATCGCGATAAACGGCATTTGTGCGCAATCCTCTATATTTCGTTTTATTTTGAAAGTATTTTTCAACTGTTACAATTTGTTTGCATCATTTAAAATGTTTGTAATTATTTTGTATATATAATATACAAAATAATTACAAACATAAAAATAGTTTTTCTATATAATAGAAAAACTATTTTTCAAACGTATTATTAATGAAATAGAAGGCTATTTTGCAGCAGTATGGGGAAAAACGGTATTAGTGCACGATTTTTCCTCATGCAATGTGTTCCTATCATTTTTTCTGGTAGGTTGGCATCTATGCATTTTTTATATCAATCCCTAAAATTAATGTGATTCATACTCTTTTTTTTATTATTACCCAGGCTGTCTAGCTCACCCAAAGGGTGTAAATGAGTTTCAAAGGTATGATTTATATTTTGTCAAAGCGACAAGAAAAAGAGTAGCAACTGTAAAACAAAAACTTATTATTGACTTGCAAATACTGAACCCTAGCTGCCAACTCTGCATTTGTTCGTGAAGCTCCGATATTTGCATTGACTGCCAATTTCCAAAGAAATATGCAAATTTCGCCTCCCCTCCCTTTTTTTTTTAAACTTTTAAGATGAATATAGTAAACAAATTTTAAAATGAAATTCCATACTTTGGCAAAATTGGCCACAAAAAGTGACTAAATTTCGCTCAAGATTACCCTATAATATTTTAATTTTAAATGTGTTTCATTCTTATATTTGTAAGTAATATGAAAAAGTTTATATGGAAATGTCACTAAAATGTGCATTTAAACGTGTTCATCGGTTTACCCAGTTTTATTATCATGTATTTTCCATTCTCTCAATTTGTTTTCATCAACTAAAACTTTTATATTAATTGCTGTTTTAACTCAAGAAAATTAATTTTCAAGCAAGAAATGAAGGGGTATTGGGGCAATGACTGTACAAGATAAGATGACCATAACTGAAAATTGTTAAATAGACAGGTTTTTTTTCATTTGTTGTGTTTTATGCCCTTTTTGCCAAGTAAAAACAAATTAGCAATTTTTTCTATTTATTTTTTCTTGAGTTTCTTTTTCAGTTTATTTTAAATTTTAAGAAAATTTAAAACATTTTTTAATACAAAAATCTTAATTATTCTTTTTTTATATCTTTAACAAAAATGGGCATTTAAAAAATAGTTGTTATTGTTAGAGATGTAAAAATGGCAACTAGCCGTGTCTATTTGGCACCTAGAGTCAGAACCTATAGGCGTCAAATGACGCCTAGTTCAAATTTTTAATTTCTATCACTGGTTTCAACAATTGGCTGGGCATAATGTATGAGTTTGAAAAATCCTTACCAAAATAAAACAGATAACATAAATTGAAAATATCAATAATTTTCTTTAAACCCATAGTCCGTAATTGATATAAGCCAATCAAAAATGTAATACCATTCACTATAAAATTTATTTTTATATCCATTTCTGTATTTAAATTTGAAAATATAATAATAATCACCTTCTGTAAAAATACATTCGATTTAAATGTGTTGCTATGCAACATATAATTTTCTTCAAATAAAATTCAATTCTCAAAATAAATCTCTTCAAATTAAATAAAGGGGGGGGGGGGGAATATCATCTGCATAATGCTATTTCTATGGGAAGTTTATTTTTCATTAATATCTCAACAACCCTGTATAGACATGGTTCAGTAACATAAGCATGAAGCATGCAAATAGTAACAACTTAACACAAACAGGTAAACTTTATATATCACACATCACAATCCGAAATTTATAATTTTTGAGTTATAGTTAAGTTGAGTCAACATTAATCTATCAACAAACAAAAGTTTATTGATTTAGCTCTATTAATTGGTCCATCTAAACATAAATAAAAAGGTTGACAAAATAAAATAAATTAAAACTCTGGTTATAAAAGAGAGTTGACCAAAATTAAATAAACATAACTGATGTGTACGCAGTCATTATATCACACATTTTAATTAGGATGCCCATCTAGGGTTTTGTTTGTAACTATATTTTGCTTTATTATATTCTCATCCTCATAATAGGATAATTATACATAGAACATTGAAGTATTATGTAGAAAAATATTTATTATTTGTATATTCATGAGAAAGTAAATAGTACCGGATATTTATATTAGTGACAAATTTTAGAAAGTCAGTTTCATTAGGGTGTGCCTGTGCTTTCCCTGGCTCCTGTAACTTCGCCTATATGTGTATCTAACAACTTTATCTTCCCCACTGCTATCAATTTACATTCTGTTTCAATTAAGGTAAAAGAATTTTACATTTAAAAGACTGAGTTTTCATTTTCTGGCAAATTGAATTTTTTAATTGTGTTAGTTTTCTTTGTAATATGCGATATGAAAAGTGATATATTAGTGTAACTCTTAATTATCTAATCCAGTGGTTCTCAACCAGTGGTATGTGAGAAGATGACAGGTGGTATGTGGATAATTTGTGCAGTATACAGTATAAAAATTTGACTATCCAAAAGTAGGGCTTTTTTTCATGCATTAGTCGAATACCTTTCTTTTGATAAAAAAGCGCAACTTATTGATATTTAGTGTGGATGAAATTTATTGGATGAATTTTAAAACAGCTCTTTTGTCAACATTTGTATTAAACAGCAAGATTTCAAAAAATTTTAGAAAAGCAAATATATTTTTAATGCCACTTTGATGTACTTAAATGAAACAGGATTTTCTTTTTTAATGCATAATGTACTTAAAAAAATATATATCTAAAGTAACTGGGAAACAAATCTACATTTAAAATAAAGTAAAATAGAAAAATATATAAAAAGAATAATTCCTGTCAAACAAGCACAACTATCATCTTAAATAATTTTGGCAATAATAATGTTAATCAATAATGATATTGCTTGATAATCATACTGCTATTGGTATTTGCTAACATTTAGTATTTTTGTTCAATATTTTTTAATAAAAAAGAAATAAAAATATGTTACAATAGCTTAATTAAGTGTAGTCTTGTTTTCTATTTTGTACGAGACATTTTTGTTGGTGGTATCGAAATTTTTTAAGTTTGAGTTTGGTGGTATGCACTTATCAAAAGGTTGAGACTTGAGAACCTTTGATTTACTCTATTATAAACAAGTTCACCTATGGAGATAGAAGTAGATAGAAGGAATAGAGATAGAATATTATCATTTCAAATAATTTAATATATGAACCAACTTCTGAAATATATCTAAAAAGTAGACAGAATGACATACTAAGTAAATCAAAGCTAATACACTTAAACACAATTTATTAAAATATTTTTTTTAAATAAACCATTATAAGATACAGTACAGTAACATATAAAAGGATATGAATCTGTCTGTGGACGCCTAAAATTTTCAGGGAGATTAGCTTCATATACAGCTCGAGCTTGACTATTGCCCATTTGTTGTAAACACTATAATAAATAATATTTCATTACTTTCATAAATTTTTAAATATTTGCAAATTATTTTTAAAAAACTAAAATTTTAGCAACAATAGTAAATAAAGCAAACTAATAATTAAACTTTTAAATTTTTCAACAGCTCATATAAAAACACAAACACCAGAATTTCGAATCTTATCTCCCAAATCATAAAGCTCTTCCCAAATCAAAGTCTCTTTTTTACTGCAGTCATTGCAACAAAAGTGACTCACAGCAGGAAAGAACCATATAAATAATGCAATGTTTTTGATTCTGCATTTACTATTATCGGAACATATTTTCCTTCTAATTGTATGCTTATAATGAAACGATTTATATATCGACATTATGTTAGAATACAAAGCTTAGAAGTTATTTCTAAAATTGTTAGAAAACTAGTAATTATTCAAACAGCTACTGAATTATCAGTGGTGAATTTATAGTTTTATACTACACAAATTTAAACATTTAATAATATACATAATATATATTTTCAAGTCATTTTCATTTCAAGAAAATTTCAAAAGAATATGTCTTTATTTAATATGCTCAATTAAAAATACAAGAAACACTATGATGTACGATACAAATTTATTAATTATCAAATTTCGGCCATTTATGTCCAATTAATTAATTTATAATCTCAACACTAAATAATACATAAATCAAACTGAAAATTTTCACATGCTATTTTGCATAAATATTAACAGAGGTGTGCTGATATAAAATATATGTAGCTTACAGCAACTTGCTCAGGAGTCCACGTGTCTAAGTTAACACTCTTTACTTTAGATATATGAACACCTAAATTTCGATGTATTCCAGCACATCTAATGCATAAAAATATTCCTAAATTCCAGGATGCCCATCTTGGACCTAAAAATAACAATCAGAAAGATTACATAAAATCTGTAAATATAAAAAGCATTCACAAAAAAAAAAAAAAAATCAAATGAACGAATTAACCAGTTGGAAGAACCTACCTAGATAAAAATAATTTTTAACCATTGGATGACCAAAACTAAATAAATAGAGGTCTATATTTTACCTTCTAACAGATCATCATTATTAAATCATAATTCATGTCATTCTGTGAAACTCAAATTATACTTGGTTGTTGTTGTTGAGACCCAGACCGTCCGACCTACCAGAAAGGTGTAAGGTAACTGTATGGACGGCCGGGAAGTGCCACCCAATTTAGACCGGAACCCAGTGGGGGAGGCATCCACAGGGACCGTACCCTCCTTCCCCTACCACCAACCTCTCGGAAGGACTTACGGACCCACATGTTTAACGTGATCGTACTCCGCATGAACACGGCGGCATTTGTGGTAGCGTGCAAATCTAGCGCGCAAACCACGGGGATACCGCACCCGAGATGGCCAACAGCATGCGGTGTTCCAAATTATACTTGGTGAAAATAATCTCAAAAGTATAAAAGTGGAAAGACTTAGCATCTAGTAAACACATGTCGGTCTTGTCGGGGCCGCACATACCAATGGACAATTCCAATTTTTGTTAAAAACTCTTAAAACCAATTCACAATTATAGAGAATTTTTTCCCGATTTCAAACATCCAATATTCCAATATCCAATATCCAATTTCAAATATCCATGATAATTTATGGCAACGATTACAATTTAGCTATCATAGAATAAATTTTGAAAGAAAAGAAAATGGAGACGACATGAGAGCATTGATTATCGAGTTATGATTTTCAATGACTTTAAAGTGGGGCTAAATCAAGAAAAATATCTTCAACATCTACAATTAGCATATGGAACTGATGCTCCATCTAGTGCCACTGTATTCAGATGGTTTACAGAGTTTAGAAAAGGTCGAAATTCTCTCCTGAATAAAGAACACACAGGAACACCTTTGTCAGCTGTAGTCCCAGAAAATGTGTTAGCCATTCGAAAAATGTTAATAAATGATAATCGCTATACCTACCTAATGATACAGAAGGAACTTAACATTGGATCTGCTGCTATACATAAAATTATTCATGAAGAACTGCATATGAAAAAATTAGTTTGTCGTTGGGTCCCCCATAATTTAATAGAACACCAAAAAGCGGAGCGTATCAGAATCAATAAAGAAACCCTAAAATTACTTACTGATGGTGGACACCGCATTATTTCTAAAATCAAAACTGGTAATGAAACGTAAATACAGTTTTTTGACGTTTCAACACATCAAGAAATTAAAGTATGGGTGTTTGAAGATGACCCCAAACCAACAATGGTGAAAAGACAACGAGCAATGAAAAAAGTAATGTATGCCGTGTTCTTCAGAAGCACAGGTCTGATCAAAGCCATAAAACTAGAGGTACAGACGGCAGTTACAGCTAACTGGTACACCACTAAGTGTCTACCAGAAATTCTTCAGGAAGTGAATGTTAGAAGATTCATGCTTCACCATCACAATGAATCTTCTCATTCAGCAAGAATGACAGTCGAATTTCTTGAACAAAAAATATGAAAGTGACAGAACATCCACCCTATTCTCCTGATCTTGCTAGGTGTGACTTTTGGCCATTTTTTAATCTAAAAAAAATTTAAGTGAGCATCATTTTCATTCTGAAGTTGTGATTGATGAGGCTATAAAAGCATATTTTTTATCAATTCCAAGAAATGAATGGCTTGAAACATTTAATCTTTGGAAAATTCGCCTAAGAAAGTGCATTAATGTTGGAGCAGAGTATATACTTTGAACACTCCTAAGAGTTGGTAAGTTTAACTTGTACACTTAGCTGTATCTCAAAAATTTCAGTGTGACAATCATATATATATATTGCAAGGCAAAGTTAATAATAAAAAACTTGTATATTTTGATGTGGTCTAGGGTCGGAGTATTCAAATGAAATTGGGATGTAAACTAAAATTGTTAGTTAACTATAAACTGTTAAAAAGTAATTTGTACCACTGAAAGACTGTAAATGAAACAAATGAATCTAGAAAAAAAAATCTAACAAATTTATTGAACCTTACTGAAGTTTTATTTTACAAAATATTATTTACCCAAAATCATTTTGGCTCTATCGGACTGGACACGGAAGGACACAGAAGGATTTATAGAGTGCAAATAACCTTTTTTAGATAAGTTTGTTATACAGTAAATTTAAACCAAAAGTTTAGATTAAGCGGTGTATTTTTTCTAAATATTTATGTATTTATGTTTATATGTATATATATATTTTTATGTATATATTTTTTATATAATACTTTTTATTATATTTATATGATGTGCTTATTCTAAATATTTAATAATTTATTTTTAAATTAAAAGCAGTTTTAAGTTTCTTATAATATTATATTATTTTAAAACCTACAATAAACAATAAATCATTTATGATTCTGAATAAATGAAGCAATTTTAAATTATTTTCAGTTTAATTTCTATTCCTTTTGGGAATGTTTTAAATTTGTGACTTTTTTTTTTTTACATAAAATCTATTTTATAACTCTTCAAAAGCACATGTACTTATAGAAAATACTAAATTGCTACTGCCCACTGCAGTTTACTGGTATGAAAAATTTTTATGCATGGAACTTTTTATATTCTCTAAAATTCCCTGCGAACATCACATACTAAACCAGGGACAAAGTCCACTTTGAATGTGATTTTAAATTCATCCATAATAGCAAAACTAAACATAGAGTGCTGAACCAGTAGTTGACACCATTAAGGATTTTCAAAGTTTAATAAATCATAAAAAAATAACTTCTCATAAAAAGGCTGGCTTTAAAAATTGGATTATACAGTCACTGATTTATTACCATAACATAAGTAGTGAACACTCTTGATGACAGTGGTGAATTTTGTTTACTATCTGGCGTCATGCACTTCACACTATTTTTTTACGAAAAACATCCTTTTTTTGGAACAGATATAAATATTTTATCTGATGATAAAAAAACTAGTAGCCATGCACATTGGAACAATACAATACTTAAAACAATTCGACAGTTTGAGACGGAAGAAACAATTATAATTAGCGGAATTTTCAGAATGTAACCAAATTTATTCACTAATTCTCGAAGACGCGAGCATTCTGACGTCACATTCCGTGCATGCAAAAATGGGTCATTTTCCCACGACAAACAGAAAGGCGAACTTTCTGTTTGTCGTGGGAAAATTGTTAATAAAACATGAAATACAACTCGGCAAATAAAAATTGTTATGTTTTTGTCTGTTTTGCAACATTTCGAATCACAAAAAATAAAACAAGAAAGATTAATCATGCATGAAACACTTTCCAACTGCAATGCAATTTTTTAAACATCTCTAAAATGTGATACATTCCGCGATGATATTTTTTTAAATTATCACAGTACTACAATAATTTATTTTGCTTAGAAACTTCAAGCCATGGAGGTAAAAGTACCTTCTAACTCCATGCTTAAAATTTCATCGAAAAAGGCAATGCTATAAAATTGTCTGCTTCTCTATGCAAAATCAATGAATATTTCATCCATATCACCTATAATCCAGACTCCAGGGCTAAATAATTTTGAGTTAAAAAAATTCAGCAATTCTTACACAACTCATTTTACAGCTTGATTTGCTTACATTCTGCATTCGTTAAAATTGGGTTTCGTCGTACAAATAATCAAAGTTTGATGATCAGTTAAACTCAAAAATATTACAATTACGTTGGCACAGAATATAGATGCACAGAAAGTACGCAAAAATAAAGCAGTTTTAGGAAGGATGCAGCACTAAATATAAATTTAAAAGAACTTTAAAAATCACGATTTTTTCATTAGGAAAAAAGATGGATGCTATATTTTTAACACTCTACAACAAAGTTGAAAAGTGTTTATGACTTTGTTCATTCTGTCTGTCTGTCTGTCCGTTAGCACGATAACTGCCGTAAAAATGAGTTTATCAAAATGAAATTTTAGTATGTTGTTCAGACGGTCTGTAGGACCTATGGGAATATAAATAAATAATATCACCCAATTAGTTTTTTATTGAACCCGGGTTGAAAAAATGAAATACATTGAACCCTATGGGACCTAATTTTTCAAACATTTTTTAAGTAAATTTAAAATTCACGAATTGCTTCGAAATTTTTAGGAAATATTCACATTATCCCATAGAATATATATAAAAAAATTCAGTAAAATATGTTAAGTAGTTTTTTAATTAAAAAAATTATTTAATATAGGGAAAAAAACAAATTCAATTAAATTCTGACTTTGGGATATCTTCCAGAAAGAAAAGAGAGAGATATTATATAATAAATATCTCCCCATTTGTTTAAACGTTTTGCATATGGGAGTGGCTTCATATTTTAAAATAAATTTGGTAGATAACAATTTTTCATTTTTTTTAAATTTTATATAACTCTTCATGATAAATTTAATTGATGGCATTTTAAATGCTCTTTCCTACGTCCTAGAGAGTTAAAATTTGGTACACAGCTTAAATTTGTTGAACATTTTATTCGACAAAAATTTGATGGATCTTTAAATATAGATCATACATTTTTTTCGAAATGGCCTGAAAATAATCCCCGTTCACTTCTATAAACCATTGGTGTAATATTGTTAAAAATTCTGATGTGGACAGCACATGTCTTTCTCTGCAGACTCATATTCACGTTATCTTTATTTCTTCAATAATAATTTGAGTTTATCTGCACAAAATAACAGCCATAAGTATTTTAAATGACATTGAATTTGCACGTTAAACTTAAATTTGGTTCTCATTTGATAGCTGGACTTATTGTCAAAGGTGGCGTAGCGAAAAAACTAAAATATCTCAAGAACGGCTAGTCCTAGAGTAATGGGGTTAGTCTTATTCTTTTTGTTGTCAAAAATCACATATAAAATAGGAATTTAATTGATATAATTGAGCACACGTAGTCTTTTATTTTTATATATAACGATTTTTGCTGGCCATTTCGCAAAAATAGCCCGTTCCTTTTTCCCGAATCGTAGTAGAATAACCTACAAATGATTTATATACAAAATTTTGTTAAATTTGGTATATAAATCACTTGTAGGTTATTGAAATATTATACTCCAAATTTTGTTAAATTTGGTTCATTAGTTTTTAGCTAGAGTGGATAAAGGCAATTTCTGCGGCCATTTCGCAAAGAAGGCAGATTCTTTTATTACGAATCGTACTATAATCTAATGAACATCAGGATTTCCCACAAAAAACATACCTACCAAATTGTATGAAATTCGGTCCATTAGTTTTTCAATTAGAGTGGATGTAATATCCACACAGACACACAGAAACATACACAGATACACCCTTACACACACAGACGTCTCTTCCCGGCCGTCCAACTAGTTACTCTAAGTCCTCTGGACGAGTCGGACGGTCTGGGTCTTCAACACACAGACGTCTTCCTAAAAGTAGTTTTTTCGTGTTCTAGAAGTCCCAAAACGTGTAGATCCTTTGAAAATTCGAGTTCCGATCTTCGGCACGATTCCAATACTTTGAGTACATACACATACACATATATATTATCTGTGTATTATCTGTGTATCTAAATTCCGTGCCTATGCAATTACAATAGTTGTGATTTTAAATGATCCCTAAACTTTTATTATTTCTTCAAGGAAGCCTAATTTTAACATATGCAGAATGCAAATATCTCAAGCGATTGTAAGATGAATTACATAAGAATTGCTGAATTTTTTTCACACAAAATTATTTAGCTCTGGAGTCTGGAATACAAGTTATATGAATGAAATATTCATTGATTTTGCATAAAGAATCAGATGATTTATATTTCGATACAGTTTTAAATATTTAAGTATAATAAATTACTGTAGTACTGTGATAATGTAAAAGATATTACCACTGAATGAATCACATTTTAGAAATTTTTAAATGAAATTACATTTCAGTTGGAAAGTGTTTCATAATCAATGCTTATGCATGATTGATCTTTCTTGTTTATTTTGAAGTGGGTCAATTGACCTCTTCATATAACATGGGTGTAATTACCATTTTAATTTTTATTTAAAAAACTACCAGACATTTTGCTGAAATTTTATTTTATATATTTTATGGGATAATTTGAATATTTCCTAAAATTTCCAAATTTGTGAATTTTAATCTTGCTTAAAAAATGTTTGAAAAATTAGGTCCCATAAGGTTTAATGTATTTCACTTTTTCAACCCGGGTTCAATCCAAAACTAATTGGGTGATATTATTCATTTACATTCCCATTACGTCCCACAGACCATCTGAACAACAGACTATATAAAATTTCATTTTGATTACGATGAGCTAGAGGTGAAGCTAAAGGAGACAAAATCTTTACTGGATGGGCTGAAAAGTAGATTGAAGAAAAACAGCGCCACTCTAAAAAGTTCTTGAAGGATCTTACTGACCTGTTCCTTTGCGCTAGTTTGTGTATTTTCTTTGTTTTTATTTGCCAAGATGCGTTTGGCCCCTCTATTTAGCTTCCCTTGTCTTGCTAGCTTGGATTCTTTTGGTTCAATTGTTCCCTGGGATTTCTACTGGTATCTGGTTGCTGAAGGTGCTTTGATTTGGCTTTCTAGTTCAGTCTTTTGGTAGTTTTGTTTAAAATGGTTCCTTGGGGATTTGTTTGGTTGGTTGTATTGATGGTTTGAAGATGGGTTTCATACTGGTAGTTTGACTAGGGGTCTTTGGTGCTTTTGATTGGTTTGTCTGGTTTCTTAGGGCTGGTTATTGGGCTTGGTTTCTTTTGTGGCTGTTTTTGAGATTTGATTTCTTCTATTTGGGGGGGGGGGGGGGGGGCACAGGTTGTCCTTATTTGGTCTTTTGGATTGGCTTTAACTTGATTGCCTTGTTAGTGCTTGTTGTTGATCCTTCTGTGGGTTGTAGTTTTTTGATTGCTAATTTTCCTTGAGCTGTTGGTTTAAGTTCTTTTAGGTTTTGTGTAATTGATGTTGGTTTTTAGAGCCAGATTTATGGTTCTTTGGTTTAACTGTTGGTTGTTGGAAGTATAAGTGGTATTTTGGGGCCATTATTTGTTTTGTTGGACCCTTGTTGTAGGCTGATACCTTTGTTGTTTTGTGCTCATTTTTTGTCTGATTGTTTGGGTCACAACCCTTGGTTCCATTGTTTAGAAGCTTTCGGCTTTGTCTCCTTCATACTAGTAAGTTTCTTTTTCCCTCTCCTTGGTTCCATTGTTTTGTGTCAAAACTTTGTCTTTTTCCAGTTGGATTGTATTCCATTGTAGTTGTTTGGTTAGAGTTGGCTCTTGTTTTTTCTGGTTCTTGTCTTCTTGCCCTTTCTCTTTTTTTTTTTGGGGGGGGGGGGGGAGGGGGATTCTTATTTTGCAGTTGTCCTTTAATTACTGCCATGTATTATTTTATATTGCTTTTGTTCTAGTTTTTCTTTGCATTATGTCATACATTTCCTGCCATATGGCAGAAGCTCATGTATTGATAATTTGGCACATGATTAACAAGTTCTTTTAATAAATCTGTGTGCGTGGGGGGGGGGGGGGTTCTGGTCAAGTTCTGGTCAGTCTTGACCCTGGGTAGCCTGTTTTGATATTTCATGGTGGGAAATCCTTTTCTGACCACACAAATTGATACCTTACACTTTCGGGTAGGTCATGTGACTTAGGTCACTGATGTCTTTTTCTCTATGTCCATTCATGTCCTTTGGTGTCTATTAATAAATCTGTGCAGGGGGTGTGTGATGGGCCATTCTGGTAGTGACACCTTTGTCTGGTTGGGCAGTGTCCTAGACTGTTGCGTGGGTATCCCAACCATACCCATCAGGGATTCCTCTTAAGGGGCGGGTGATGTCTGCCCATGTGTGTTGGGCCATTTGTGTGAGGATTTCATCTGGCTGGCCTGGGTGACTAGTAGAGATGTGGATTTTCCGGAAAATTTTGAAACAGGAAATTTTTTGCAGTGGAAAATTTTGAAATTATTCTCTGTTACATTTCAGCTAGAAAAATATGTTCATTGACTTTTAAAAGTATTTATTCTTATATTACAGCTATAGTCAAACATATATTATATAACAAGACTAAAAAAAGATTTAAATCTAGAAATATATAAAAAATTCTATACATCAAAATTTATTTGTTGCAGTTAGCAGCTATAATTTATTATTTTCCTTAAATATGCTTGCTATCGAATACTATAAAAAAATCCTATTTCATGTATCATGTTTTTTATCTTCAAAATTCCAATTTTAAAGCATTGCACAAAAGGAAGCATGAGAAAAATTTAAAACTGTTAAATCTTATCAGAATCATAAATAATTTACTGTTTATTATAAGTATAACAAATAGATTATAAAATATAATATTCTAAGAAAAATTAAAAACTTATTATAGTTAAAAAATACATTAAATATTATATTGCATTTCCTTCAATATCTACTGCTAATTCAAAGGGAAACATTCTGCAATCTTCTTCAAAAAATAACAAAAATAAAAAATAAATTACTAGTTTATTATATGTACAAAAATAAATTATTAAATATATAACCATATTATATGACAAAATTTTTTAAAAAAATGGTTGTAATTAAGCTCTTTAAGAGAATTTAACCATTACACTCCCTATTTTATAAGCAAAAAATCTATGTTCTTAACTATATGCAAAGCTTCCTTCATGTTCCCCCCACATAACTGTTATATATAAACTGATCAGTCTATATTTTTATATTCTGGCTTTTAGCTATATATTTGTTCAAGACCTAGTCACTATGGTCCACCACTTGACAATGGATCTAACTTCAAGACATTTTTTTTAAGTCCCATTTTCAGATGGTTTTGTAAATGTAAAATGATAGAACATATTAAGTTAAACAAGATTTTTTAAATGAGTAAATCAATAGCATCATGACTCAAACAAATATAGCTTAATCGAGATATTCAATTTCTACAAAAGACAGGTGTTACATCTCAAGATTTTCAATTAGGAAAGCAACAGTCAGATCAATTACATATAAAAAGGAAGTGTAACATTTGAAGGAGAAATAAAATATGTTTGGATTGTTTTAATAAAAAGGAATCTAAAATGTTTAAAAATACTTTTAAAAGTTAACTTTTTATATTATGTTTCAAGCAAAAGATAAAGAACAATATATAAAATAAAAAGTTGCATTTAAAAGTCTTAATGAAATCGTAAATCAAATAGACTATACAAAATTCTGATGTGGGCAACACATGACCTTCCGTACATATTGCAATGAATTTACTTCTTTCACAGCAAAAAAAATTATATATAAGATCCACAGCACAATGTTTTCAATGCTGAATTTAGGGGAACTGATATTCAATACTAATTATTGGTTTTGCCAATATATCAATATTTTCCCGATACCAATGATAAACTGATATTTGAGAACCGATAAACCTGATATTTTTTTCTTTTTATACATCAACATTGAGGAAATGGGTTTTCTTTAATTGCCTTTCATCCTGAAACCGAATGACGTGCAGAAAGACAAAATACAGAAATACCTCACTAGCCTAAAAGATAAGACTCTGGAGGCCAGTGTCTATCAGATCCTGTGCATCTGCAAAAAAGAGAAACGTTAAGGCCTATGGCACACAAGTGTTGTCTCGCATCCGTTTTGGGGATGCTGCGTGCTGTGGGTAAAATAATGAAAACGGCATTACAGATTAATTTATTATAGATTAATAATGGAAGTTCTATTTTAATAATACTTTTAAGTACAGAATAATAAAAGGCAATTTTGTAATTACAGGGTTTGTACTCAATTTTGAAAGAAAAAATTAAAGAGTTTTTAATGGCATATCAAAAATTCTTAAGGAGTTTATAGATAACATGCTCAAACCCTCTACTTCATATAAGCAGTATTTAAAAATATATATATATTTCAGAAAAATTAATGCCTATTACTACTTAAATTACAAATTTCTAAAAAAAAACCAATATAAAATAAAGTGCTATATATAAATAACAGAATTAAAATTCGTATCAGTTTTGCAGCAGGTAAATCTAAGTTTAATATCAGGGTTAATCCGGAGAATAGGTCACCTTGGTTAAATCAGAGAATATGTTAAAACTTAATGTAAACAAGCAATGCGTACATCGGTTGACGTACGGTCAAAATCCTAAATGGTACTTTTTCCTGATTGGCTAATCACATTAGGATAGTCTGTCAATAAGTTTTAACCCCATGTTCCATATTCCTGCAAATTGAGAAGTCAGCATCCGGAATATGCTAATTTCTACTTCATCCAATTAGAGATTGGCATACTCCTGAAACATTAACTGCTACTTCAATGACGCGTCAGTATTTAAACTTGTGGATGTGTCAGTAGAATGTGTTGTATTTATTCTGTGCTTGTAGTTTGTGGTTCTGCTTCTGTTTCTGGGAGGTTATCCCAATTGTACTTGCATTATGCATGTTGTAATTTAAGATTTTTAAGTATGATTGCCGGTAAGCGGCATAGTATGGGGTCAGTTTGTTCAGACCTATTTATTGTCTGATGTTTAAATTTTCAAGACAATGTCACTTTAACTTTGTGCAGATACCTTATCAAAGTTATGGATAAGCAAATCATTTATATTTTAATGTTTCTTTGGCGAAAATAAACCGGTTATTTCACGTAAAGACTCTTTACTTCAACAAGGTACGACTTGATAAGAATCTATGGCTATCTCTGCTATATCTGCAAAAAAATGGCCATGTGCACTAAATTAACTTTTTTAATTACTTTTAATTTTTAAGCCAACAAGTGGTTACAGGCCGCAAAAAACGATCTTATCAAGTGATTTTTGAAGTGTGAACGAACTCTGAGACGGGGGCCGCAGCAACTGAGTAGTAAGCAAGAATCATGGCGACTGCTGAAATGGAGAGGCTGGGTGGAGACAATTTCTCAACGTGGAGCGTTGATATAAAGTTCATGCTAATGAATGATGGGTTGTATGGCTTCATTACGGGAACCAGGGAATGGGGGAAAAACCAGGAGAGGACGCAACAAAAAAGATTGGAATATCAGAGAAGTAAAGAAAAGACTTTTTCAATATTATACTACAGTCTTGAAAATGAGTACCGTGACCTAATTTCTTCAATAGATGAACCACTGACGGTATGGGAAATTCTGAAGGAACAATTCGAGCCCAAGTCCAGGGTTGGACTAATGAGGTTATTTGACAATTTCTTCAATGAAAAAACAATATTGGGGGAACCAATTGTTATTTCAAGAATAAAAAAGTTAGTGTCCAAGTTGAAGGATGCTGGCCACCCAATGGCCGAGGTATTAGTTTCGTTCCAGACCATACGTCATCTGAGTGATGAATACAAGGGAATAGTACAGAATCTCTACAGACCTGATGATCAGTTTACTCTGAAGCATATAGAGACTGAACTAATAGCGGAGGAGGACCAAATTGCCCAACAAAAACATGATGAGCAACAAAATGGAAGTAAGGCTTTAGCTTACTGTATACCTAAACCTAAATGCTACAGTAACTCTAAAAATGTTTCTAAAAAGTCTAAAATGCATAATTTTAAAAATGTAAATAATAGAAATGTGATTTCAAATAAACGAATAGGCTCTTGTCATGTATACAAGGCATATGGCCATCTAAAAGCAGAATGTAAATTATATCAGGCTAAATTAAGTGAGATTCAATCATGCATTGAAAACTGTAACACTGAACACCGAACTGTAACACCGACCGACAAATTCAGTTGGGTTGTTGACATGGCAGCAACTAGACAACTAAACACAGCAGCAACTAGCAACTGGGACCCAATATTAATGAGAAACCAATGCCACTAGAAACATTCACTTTTTCATCTCACAAGCATGCATATCTAGACTCGTCTGACGAGGAGTATGTGGAAAGAGAAAAAGACAATTCATCAGAGGAAGATCCAAGACATTGCAGAAAGCAGTGAGGAAACAGGGTCCTCTGGTGATAATCGTCCAATTCTCGATCCAGATATTACTTGGGTCAGAAAAGTCATTCCAAGGATGACAGGATCTAGAAAGGATGTATATTACTATTACAAAGGAAAGGGACCAAGATTAAAGTCATTAAAAGAAGTAAAAAGTTTTTGTGAGAAAAATAAAATAAAATTTGTAGAAAAGTTTTTTTAATTTCAAGGGGGATCAAGGGAGGTCAGGGAATCAGCCAGAAGCAAACATTGTAGAGATCCAAATCCCTAGGAACTACAAGGAAGCGGCTAATTCACACCAATCCAAAGAATGGAATACAGTACAACCTCGAAAATCCGGACTCGTCCGGACTTTGACTATTCCGGATTATAGAATTTGAATAAAATTCAAATTTAATATTAACTAAATACACTATAAAGCACTGTTTTTAGTAAAAATAATGGAAAAAGTTAAGTTAATCCATTAAAACATTATTTAATCTAAAAAATAGGGCAAAAGAAATTTCTAAGAAAAAATATATACACATTAATAATTTAGAATGTGTGAACGAAACGAAATGATAAAATTACATTTTATCATTTCGTTTAAATATTTGAATTAACATTTATTTCATTAATTTTGGTGTATGGGAAAGCAGTTTTCTTTATCCTGTAGATGGACATTATTTCTGCTCGGTTATAAAGCTTCTTTGTTCAAGACTTAATTGCACGATCGATTGTTTGCATAAGATTATCAATGGGTATTTTTTCTTCTCCACATTTATATCGTCGCTACTTTGATCTTTTTTATTTAATATCCTATCGCGAATTTCGCCACCACTTAATTTTTTTACAATTGGCGCATTATCATCACAGTGCAGAACTTCCGTTATATCAGCTTTGTCGAGATTTAATGAAGTGCCAGAAGATTTAATGAAGTGCCGAGATTTAATAAAGATCGAGGATTAGCACTTTTGATGATATATTTAAAGGTGTAAATGTATTTAAACCATTTTTGCTATTAACGAACGAAAAACAAAAAATAAGAACTTAAAAGTTTTATTTATTCTCTAGCATCTATATAATGTTATGTTTAAAAATGCTGATGACTCTGAAAAAAGTAAAAACTTTATTAGTAATAGTCAAATATGTAAAAAAATATAGCAGTAGATAAAATAAATATCTTTTCTAAAAAAGAAAAGCATCTCTCCTCTCAATCATTTTTCTAAATTACGATGAGTCATTACTAGGTTGCAGCAGCACCGGGACGTGGTGGGGCAGGGAAAGCGAAAAAGGAATTTGCTTAGTTCCTAATCATAAATGCAGCCAACCCCTTTGAGAGGTCTGTGTGTTAATGACCTTGTTGCTCGGTTCTGTGCGATACGATATTATTTAGTTATTTATTTGCTATTTATAGTATGTAAATATGGCTTTTTAAACAAAAAAGGAAAAATATACAGTCAATTTCAAGCTGACACGTTCGACGAGAACGAAAAAATCACCAGATATCGGGAGGGGGAGGAGATTTTGAAGACAAAACAGAATACATTGAAGAATGGAATTCGTACTACGAAGTGAACAAAATAAATTTCCGTGAGCGTTAATATGAATTCTTGGGAGTTTTAGATTTAATTGAACAATCTGTGATTAAATGTTATGATAACGTTTTAAAGTGTTTAATATTAAAAATTACATTGTTTCAGAAAAATGTCTTTTTTAATAAAACAATTAACTTTTTTAACTAGACAACTAAACACAACAGCAACTAGCAACTGGGACCCAATATTAATGAGAAACCAATACCACTAGAAACATTCACTTTTTCATCTCACAAGCATGCATATCTAGACTCGTCTGACGAGGAGTATGTGGAAAGAGAAAAAGACAATTCATCAGAGGAAGATCCAAGACATTGCAGAAAGCAGTGAGGAAACAGGGTCCTCTGGTGATAATCGTCCAATTCTCGATCCAGATATTACTTGGGTCAGAAAAGTCATTCCAAGGATGACAGGATCTTTTAATTTTATTCTCGATCCAGATATTACTTGGATCAGAAAAGTCATTCCAAGGATGACAGGATCTTAAGAAAAGGAAATTTTAATAATAAAAATTCTGTATTTAAATAAAGATGTATATTTTACGTGAAATAATTCATCGGAAGTTGTGACTTGAATAAGGGGGAGGAGGGATTAACGCTAACAAAGGGATTAACGTTCCAACCACGAGCCGATCTACGCCCGTCCATCTAAACTTTCGTTTCATTTCCGGGTTCAGAAAGTAGGTCGGAAAATACGGTATTTGTTTATAAAATATAATTCCATATCAATAATCTTACCCTGTTGTTTTAAATTCGCAACTACGTCAGTCCGAGGAAAGGGACTGACTCTGACTTTGCAACAAATAGGGATGATAGATTGTCGATGGGAGGAATGATATTTTTTTTGTAGATAAGAGTACCTATTTCATGGAGGACATTTAAGCATAAATGTGCGAGTTTATCTACAATGGAAGTTGAATATATTTCATTGACTGAATCTGCAAAGGAAATGGTGTGGGTACAAAACATACTACTGGAATGTAATAAGCTTGGCGTTCAGTTAGGAAACAGTATCATATTCTGTGACAACCAAGCAACTATTAATTTTCCAATTCACCCATTGAGAATCATAGAACAAAACACACTGATGTTAAATATCATTTTTCGAGAAATCTAGTTGAAAAGAAACTTTTTGAGATTAAATTTGTAAACAGCAAAAATAACAAAGCTGATGGTTTTACAAAACCTATTACCAAGGAAGCAATTTTTAAATTCTGTGAAATCTTTAAAACTTCTTAAAAATTTCAAAAATGTAATTTGAAATCAAAATTTAACTTGTCTAAATTGTATAGTTGTATTTTCAAATAAACTTCAACCCTTTTTCAAAACCCACATTGTGTAGTTTTATTACCAATATGTTTATACTGTATGGCGAAGACTTTTAAGGGATTTTTTCTTTTTGTATATACACTAAATTAACTTATACCATTTTTTCCAATTCCTCATTTAGTAATTCAGATACTAATGAGGTTAAACTGTGTGACGAAGGTTTAAAAGTTTTCTTAATGTAATATACAAACTTTTTGAGATTCCCTCAACATGTAGTTTATGTACTGTTGAGTTTATACTGTGTGGCAATGATTTAAGAGTTTTTGAATTTAAAATGGTATCTCCTGTTTTTAACACAGAGATATTTTAACTTTTTGTTTTCATGTAAACTGTATCATGATGTGTTTATACTTTTTAAAACATTGTCTTGAAATGTAATTATAGACTAAAATTTATACATGATATTGGAAACTCTATAAAGCAGTGTATGTTCAACATGAATATGAATTTAAATTTGATTGTATCTTGAATTTTGTGGTTTAGCAACTCAATCTGCAGAAGGGGGCCGATTGTTAGAAAACTTAACGTAAACA
This sequence comes from Amaurobius ferox, assembly GCA_951213105.1. Taxonomy (NCBI): domain Eukaryota; kingdom Metazoa; phylum Arthropoda; class Arachnida; order Araneae; family Amaurobiidae; genus Amaurobius; species Amaurobius ferox. The sequence goes on from OX578133.1 coordinate 56,495,552, forward strand.
AGCAATACATACATCGGTTGACGTATGGTCAAAATCCCAAATTATACTTTTTCCGGATTGGCTAATCACATTAGGACAGCTTGTCAATAAGTTTTAACCCCATGTTCCGTATTCCTGCAAATTGAGACGTCGGCATCCTGAATATGCTAATTTCTACTTCAACCAATTAGAGATTGGCATACTCCGAAAACATTAACTTCCACTTCTATGACATAGCACTATTTAAACTTGTGGATGTGTCAGTCCTCTGTCCCTACATGGACCACTGGCACATATGGATCACTGGTACATTCGTTCCACAAATTTCGACCTTTAGATCGAACCCCTGCCCCTACATGAACCACTGCTACATCCATTCCACAAATTTCGATCTTTAGGTCGAACCCCTGCCCTTACACGGACCACTGGTATATCCTTTCAACAAATTTTGATCGTACCCCTGCCTTTATATGGATCCTCAGTAGCATGGAGAAAGTGATCTCGCTACGTGTGACATGCACAGATAAAATTGTAGCAAAAAAATTTTAAATTTCACAAAAATCTGATTTTAGAATGTTTATATGTGTATTATTCATTTTTTATTCAGCAGTTTTACAAAGTTATTCAATTTTCTTAAAATACAAAAAATCTGATTTTGTAATGTTTTTATGAGTATTATTCACTGTTATTTAACCCTTTGTTTCGGGACAGCGGCATTCCGAAACTGCCGTGGTCCAAAGGACGGAGCACTTCGTTTCCAAACTGTTCCCAAGACTGCTAATTTTTTGCGGTAAGCCTAACTCTCGAAAAAATTTCTCTAAAAATCACCTGTTGAACACAGCATTCTACTTTTTTCAGGAAGAAAGGAAATACTTATTTTCTATTTGATGTATATTTTTCCTATAAATTTTCTTTTATCAAAATATTAAAAATTTTAGTGTATATATGTTTTAGGTACAGATGGACAATTCTTTGGCATGTAATTCCGATTTTTTAAAACTGTACCACATATATGCGTATTCTTAGACAACAAATACTGGCATCCTTCTGGCATCACTGGTCCTGTTTGTGGTTCGACCAAAACAGGAGGTTATGAGCAACAACAACAACACCATACATATATATTCTTCCACAGAAAGGAAAAGTCTCAAACCAGCCATACTTTTATCCAAAATAACCTAATCATTTCACTGTCGCACATTCCTTTACTCCCCTCCCCCACCCCCCAAAAAATACTCTCTTATATTCCTGTAATTCACCAACAAAATCATTAAAAGCTAAAATCAAAAGGAGACCCGGAACTCAATTATAAAATTGTTGATGCTGCGAGAAGTGCTGCCTGTTTACTTTACAGAACCATGTTTTACTGCTCCAAATGGAGAAATAATTCATTAGATTCTCCTTATGCCAAGGTCAAGCATCTGCAAAATACATTTAAGTTGCTTCCATGGGCATTTAACGCCATCTAGTAGACAAATAAATTCAAATGAAAACGTTTCACATAGAAACACCGATAAGTGCCACTCGCCGTTTAGGGTAAAGTTCTCTCCGTCACGAGTGCGTGCCGTCCGTCCTTGAATGCAAGTTCGCAGCCGGCACGCAGGCGTGCCAACCATCGCGAAAGGGTTAAATTAAATTACACTATCATTTACATTAGAAAATCCTGTTTAGAACAAACATAGTAGCAAAAGTCATTTTGGTAGGAGGAGCCTATTTCTAAAGACTGAAAATGACGTCACTTAGGATCGGTGGGGCCAATTTCAAAACACGGGAGAATGCACCAACTTGGCCCGATTTACGTGCAGTGACCTATTCTCCGGATTTACCAATATCAGTTTTACAAAAGACAAATGCACAATTCGAATGAATGAATTTCCACTGTTACAAATCAAAGTCTTTTTCATCACAAATTTACATATATAAAAATTCTGCACAAGAATAAACAAATGCTAACAAAATTTTTATTAATTAATTTTTGCTTTTTATTTGTTGTTTAACATGTTATCAATTAAAAATATATATCTATATAATATGCTTCGAACTGAGTAAGTGAGTGGGTGATGTATCAGAATTATCAAGTACTTCCACTATAACTAGAATCTTGGTTTTGATATGATCTAATCCATCTCAGTTTTGAGGCTAAAGGAAAAACAAAAATTCCAAAATGTTGAATTAGAGGTGATAGTACAAAGGAATAATAAAAAAACTTAAAACCTCTTTTCCTAATTATCGAGCACTTCAAATCTAGTAATAATCTTGGCTATGGTCTCAGTTTCTAGGTCATTGAAAAAATCTAATATTTCAAAAAATTTGAATTAGGATCGGCGATTAAACAATTCAAAGCAACTGTTCAAACTGATTGAGTACTTTCACTCAAGCCAAAACATTGGCTTTGGGTTCATTTCATCCATCTAAGTTTCCAGATCAATGAAAAAATTTAAAATTCCAATTAGGTAGGATGATATAAATTGATTTTAAAAAAACTTACATCATTTTAGCTCTCAAAATGTGCACCAATCAATTTTTTTTTTTGTATATAAAATTGAAACAGATTCGAGATATTCAGAATAGGCAAAGCATGGGTGAAATGGCTAGTTTTAAAATATACTCGGCATGTCGACCATTTAAAAACCTAAGGGGGGGGGGGAACAGCTTTGAGATTTATATCATTGAATGAGAATGAAGAGAAGAGATAAGAATCATCTTCCATCATTATTAACTCTCATATTTGGTAAATTATGCACAATATACCTTTAAAATTAACCACAATACGAAAATAATCAAGTTTAGTCTGCCTACTGTGTGATAATTAAAGGATGGAGATGGATGGAAAAAATACTTGTGGACTCTGTATTACACCACGATACAAAATGAATTGTGCAAACCATTTATGTAATAAATTATGTCGTTTAGTGAAATGTTTATTCATTTATACAGGATGCACTATAAAAATAACCTGATAATTGAAATGAGTCACTTTAAAAATATTTGGGGTAATTTATGTATATAGTGCACATAAGCAAGAGCCCTGAGGTAAAAAAAAAAATGTGTTTGGGGAGAAAGTGATGAACTGCCCACATCAGATTTTTTGTGAAACAAATACTTATCTCATAAAGTTAGACTTGTTTTTTAATCCATTTTTGATTGAGGCTGACATGCTTAGAGAAAAATTGAACTGGATGAAAAGAGATAGGAAAAGTTGTATATAAATATCAAATGATATCAGATGTTTAAAAATAAACATTACATTAAAAAATATTTATATATTTCAACATTTATATTTTCAATATTTATATATTTTTTTTATTTATTAAGATGTTTGACCCCTTAAATTCCATTAATTCATAGTCGAGATCAACCAAAGCCATAATTTCCACTGGTTCCCTCCCCTTCCCTTTTTTGATTTGACTGACTCATAAAGAGTAAACATTTAATGAAAATATCCTTTATGCTAATGAGGAATGTAAAAAGTCTAGTCCAAATAATTATATTTAGATGATTGACACCAAACAAAGTATAATTGAGTAAAAGTTTACCTTTGTAAAGAAAAAGATACTACTTTATCAAAAGGGAAGTGCACTACACTAATCATGATCTTCAAGTCTTTTTCTAATTTTTTTTTTCCAGGAAAAGTGAAAGGGATGTTTTGCTTCTTTTTTTTTCTACTTTTGATCCTGCTAATGAAGTTCGGATTTTGGAGTAAAAAAATTAAAAAAAAAAAAAAAATAGTAATCTCTAATACTTAGAGTGGTAAAAAAGGTAAAAGGGGTATAAAAGGGGTGGAAACAGCAGATGAGCCAACAGTCGCTACTGGACTGTTTTCCATTTGAAAAGGCACGTGGTGTTGATGATGATTGATTATGTTGAAGTCCGTTTCAGCATTTGGGCGATTGTGTGGGGGGGATTCATTTTAGGCCTACGTATGAAGATGGATTATAGAAGGGAATATGATTTGTCGCAGTGGTAAATATCCATCCAGACGTATGTCAACACACTTTAATCGAAACATGCGAAAGCATGCAGTGGAGATCCCACAAACAACAACTGTCGACATTCTGCAGAATTTGCAGGGTATATTGGATGATCCAATATCCGCGAGAACAGTTTCTCGATGATTGGCCGAAAGCAGCTTGCACGCAGACCATCCTTTATGGAGACTGCCATTGACAACAAGACACTGACGCAAGCGATTGCAGTGGTGTTGGACCCAAGCCTCTTAAACTACTGAATGGAACAGGGTAGTGTTCAAAGACGAGTCTCGGATCTGTTTGTTGAATGACAGTCACAGTGTGAGAATCTGGATACAACATGGAAACACATCCAATCCTGCTGCAACTGTTGAATGCTATACTACTCCACAAAATGGGATTGTGGTTTGAGGTGCCATTGGCTTCGATAGCCAGTCACCTCTGGTTCATATCAGAGGCTCAATGATGGCATGACGATATGCGGATGAAGTGCTGCTACCGGTTGCACTGCCCTACCTTCATCAGTTGCAAAATGCTGTTTTCCAGCAAGATAATGAGCGACCGCACAAGGCAACCACCAGCAGACAAGCGGTGCAAGGTATCCGGTGCTTCCTTGACCTCAGCTGTCTCCATATTTCTCATACATCAAGCATGTATGGAATGTAATTGACCGCTATTTGACTGCCCTGCCCCCGTCTCTAACAGAGGGCCACCTATGGAGGATGGCTGAAGGCATAATGGTTATCCATCCCTCAGGAAAATATCCGTATGCTCATTGTATCTGTTCCTTGACGAGTTGCTGTTTGTATCGCCACAAGAGGTGGTTCTACTGCCTACTGATCACCCAGTCTATGCCATTACCACATTGCATTATTGTTCTGGAATTAACATTACTTATTTATATATGCCATCTCTGTGTATCCTTTATCATCACACTCTATTCGCTCTTTCATGGTGTTGCATTTTCTGTGTCGGGTAGTGTATTTTAATAATATTCCACACAATACCGATTTCGGACAGTCAGTCATCTGTTTGATTTCCTTTTGCATTACAGAATTAGAAAGGCAAAAATTTTAAGGAGTTTTGAGCAAAAATAAGGAGTTTTAATAATGCTTAATAACAAAATGTGAATTTAAGGCATTCTTAAGGACCGTGTGAACCCTGGATTATATGTGTTTTAAGAAAAAAGATTTTTAAATATAGATTATATACAGAACAGTAATTTAAATATTAATTTTTTAACTTACAGCAGGAAAAAATATTTAAATATAGATCATACTTGTGTGATTATTAAGGGCCATGTGTTATTACATGACCTTACTAAAGCTATCTCTAAAAATTTACAAAAACAACCAGACAGGTCACCGAAGGTGACTCATAAATTATAAAAATAATTCATTTACAGAGTCAGATTCTGATTCTCAGGGGCCCTGGACAAAGCAATCAAAAGGAACCCCTATACATCCAATTCTACTGATGAAACAAAATGTGTGTAAAGATATAGTTTCATAACCATCACAAAAAGTTTAAATGTTTAACATTTGAATCAGTATCACAACAGTAGTTTAAGTACAATACCCTTGAGTTAGACATGAAAACAGACACTCACCAGAGGTCAATTAAACAATGCAGTTTGGCGATTATATAAAACAACTGACTGGCCACAAAACTCCCTGTTTAAGAAAAAATAAAAAAGAAAGAAAGAAAGTGCAGAAATGTGAAGAATTTAAAAAAAATACATTTCTCTTCCAACAGATAAAATCATTTAAGAAATTTTCATATTTTCTTTAAGATTTTGTTAAATTATTCTATGTTTAATATGCATTTGGGGTAAAAAGTTCGGAAGATTTGAACTCTGTAAACATTTTTGCTCTAAATCCAAATTTTAAAAATATTGCTTAGCTAGGGTACTTTTGAGCTGTCATTTGCAGGAACGTGTATGTGTTTATGTTGAGTCTGTTAAAACACAGACAGAAAATTCCATAAACCCATCCATTTATTATGAATCTTTTATCCAAAACATGTCTTACTTTTTGAGAGAATCTAGCAGGTTATCGAACCTCTCTGAGGTCAAACAGGAGGAACCACTCATTTTGTCGTAGGGGAGTTGAGAGGGGGATACATGAAAAAAAAAATCGGCTGTACAGAGTTGGTCAGATTTTTGGATTTACCTGAACAGTGTGTTGAATTGTGATCAGTTGTATGGTCAATCATGGTTTTGCTTTTGTGGAAAATGTGTGATTTAATTCATGCAATTTCCAGATTGAAGCCATTTCATTGCTTTATATATCAATTGTGCTGCACTATGTTATTAACTAGCTATTCCATAGGCATAGCCAGGACCTTAATAAAGGTTATGACCGAATGGGAGTTTATAGTTCTGCCTATGCCTCGTATGAACTATACTGAAAAAGAATCCATAAAATACTCATATACTGAACATTGAAATAAAATTACGTAATAAAAATAGTTGCTTTCTATCGCTCCCAAAACAGTCTTTTAGGAGCGATTTTGAAATTACTCTTTTCATTTTTACTTGATCTTGACAATTCATCATTTTGCGATTTCCTATTGAATATCATGTTATTAAAAACACTTTTAGTATTTCTATTACATATAATTAAATAAAAGTAGGATTTATTCTAAGAATGGTTTTAACATCAGGGGCACTCTTAAAAGTGTGACGTCAGAGCAAATGGCCCGAGTACATGCCCAGTAAATAGGTTTTGCTCATTTATAATTTTTGTTAATTTGTTTCCTAGAAAAGAAAATGTTCTAAATTGTTTCTGCAGTAAATCCTGATAATAACTCCACATTGCTGCTCATGTCTTCGAACGAGTCAGTCGTTCTGGGTTTTCGACACTCTGTTTGTTCTAAAGTACAAAATCACACCAAGTTGGTGCATTTCCCAGTGTTTTGAAATGGGCTCCATCCAGCCAAAGTTTAGAAATAGGCTACCAAAGCTAAGTATTCAACCACAATATGAAATTAAATTTAGAATCCAAGAGATTATTTATTTGAAATAGAAAGAAATTTTAATGACATGCAAAAATACTTGATAAATTGATTTGACTTGTACTTGACTAACACTTGATAAATTACTTTGAAAATTATCCAGACATCTAAAAAACATGGAAATTGATGTAATTTACTATGTTATGAAATAAAATTTTGAATATACGAGATTATCTATTTATAGTTTGGAAAAACACTAAAATAAAGAATCACATACTTAGGAAAACATGTCAATTTGTGAAATTTTGCAAATATTTCACAAATTTAATACTTAAAAAATTTCAAAACATTTATGGAACTCTGCTAATATTTCATAAATTCAATACTTTTTATCAGTAAAAATAAGCCCTTTCATAATGCACCAATCATACCTTTATTTTCCATATTATAATAAAATTTCATGCTCGATTCATTGAAATAAACATCCATTTAACCACTTTTCACAAAAATACACTCACCATCCATTTGCTCACACTTATCAGTATCCATAAGGAAACTATAATCGACAAAAAGAAATCCATAAAAAAATAAAAATAATAATATAAGATAGTAAACAAAGTTAAAATTACGTTATAAAACACCCAAAACAAATCAAAAATGCCAATGCAAAAAACATGGCTGTCATCGAGCAAATGCACTGTTACTACATAAAATAGTAGCAAACATAGAACCATTTGCTTATTGGATGCAATGCATATGAGAATTACCAGATTGGTGATCACTTTTTGTTGGCAACTTGGTGGGCTTAGATGTGTGGTGGATTATTCAACCATTCCTGCTTGCATAACAGAGTTTTAAGAAAGAAAATTTTTAAAACTGCAGTTAATTAAATTTTGTGCAGAATTATTACATTCGGCATGATCTTACTAGGTTTTATTATGCTCAGCTGGGTTTATCCACATGAGAACAAGTATCAAAGTATGTACTGGAGCACAGTGGATTGAGGGTATGCAATTAATGGCTGCCTACTATGTGGGACGAAAAAAAGTGACTGCTAGCTATGATCGCTGCAGCTAATATACCAATGACATCATCTAGTACAAATCAGACTAATATTTAACTGCAACAGGAAAAAACCAGTGCATAATTTATTATTGTAACCTGCACCCTGTTATTTCTGTACATAAAGAATATAATGAAATCATATCCAGGATACTGATTACATGCTGAAATAAAAGATGTATTCAACTGAACTTGCTGTAGAACGTTGTTGTTGTTGAGACCCAGACTGTCCGACCTACCAGAAAGGTGTAAGGTAACTGTTTGGACGGCCGGGAAGTGCCACCCAATTTAGATCGGAATCCAGTGGGGGAGGCATCCACAGGGACCGTACCCTCCTTCCCCTACCACCAACCTCATGGAAGGACTTACGGACCCACATGTTTAACGTGATCGTACTCCGCGTGAACACGACGACAGTTTTGGCAGCAGCTGGAATCGAACCCGAGCCTACCGAGTGCAACTCCAGCGCACTAACCAATGGGCTACCGCGCCCAAGAAGAAGAACGTGTTAAAGTTCCTTTAAAACGATATTGACAAGTATAGTTAACATTTATAAAAAGCTGTCGACAATCATGATAAATATTCAGAGATTAAGAATTAATAGTAGTGTCACCTGGGGTAATTCTCAGTCAAAAATCAACAACATCCAATTATTATAAAAACTATCCAAGATAATGTTCCCAATTTTTGAATGAATTAAGCAACCTTTGATGGCTATGTAATTAAATTTTTATTTCACTATAAATACACTTGTAATTTTAATAATTATAATTTTTAAGTGATCAGAAATTACCCTGGGATTGGGGTAATTCCTGTTCACTTCTGGGGTAATTATTGGTTAGCATCCTTTTTGATGAGAATACAGTAAAATATTGATTTATTATGTATAGCAAAGTGTTAAAGCAATTAGACTAAATTATGCAAGGTTTTTTTCATCTTATAAATACTGAAAAGCAGCACAGAGACAATATTTTGGGTGTAAATACAAATGCATTTCATATGCAAAAGATTTCTTACTCTTACTTACACCCTAAAAAAATAATTGATGAAGTTGAAACTGATGCATTATTGGACAATCCTTGCTCTTCAGAATCCAATGTTTGAAAGCTAGCATGGTTCAAGTTAATTACATTGATTTATTTGCATTGATTCTAAGAGACAAAAGCAATAGGAAATTTTTTTGGAGAATTTTGCAAATTGTACGCTGCCAACATTCGGCTGCAAAATCTATTCTCTGGATACTTGGTTCAATCTAATAGATATATCTCAATGAACTTGAAACCAGATTTAATATTTTCTGGGGTGAGTGATACTGGTCACACTTCATCAACTAATTGTGTAAAGTTTGCTTTACTTATTCTGGTCGCACCAGATAAACATTGTACTTCTACAAGTTGTTTATCCCATTGTGCTTTTGGGTTCTAAAACAATATGTATCAAGAGGTTGAAGAATATCTGTGGTATGAGCTGGTAGCTTCAAAATGGAACTCTGTCCATTTCGAGCTTTGCTGATTACATTCATAGACATATGTGTTTTGTGCCCATCATGGTGAATGAACAATGGACGTTTAGACACTTGTTTGCAAAGGAGATCAAACCAACTATCAAAAATTTCTGTCGTCATCTATCCACTTTCACTTATAGCTAATGTTAAATTCTTATTACCATTAGGAGCTTTCCAGGTACTCTGAAGCTTCTTGCCAGCAAACATAATAAATAGTGGATGTATGTCTCACCAGAAACAGAAACCCCTACCATTACTGTAACAGATTCTCTACCAACTGTTGCTGTGACTCTAACCAATTTCCTTCCCTTTTCTACCACTGCTTTTCCTCTTGAAGGATCTATAATAGTTTTTTGGTTGCAAGATCACAATTTTAGGTGAAATGTCAAGCATAAATACTGTAAAACAGCACTGACCAGGAATTACCCCATAAATATGGGGTATAGTTTAGTATACTCTATACTCACTTTTGGCAGCTGTAATAGTTCATAGTTAAAAAAAAAAAAAATAGAAAAATAATTAAAACTTTATGAATGATAAAGATCTTTGCAAAATGTGCAAAATTTAAGGCTGATGTTTTGCAGGAATTTAACATGCAGGTTGGATTTTTTTTTTATTATTATCATCATAATAAATAATTGAGTCATACATTGGAAAGTAAAGAGTTCAAAGTGTCTTTATGAATTTTTATAGTTTAATAAAGAATTATTTTGATTAAAAAAAAATGTGACCAAGAATTACCCGGAAACTCAGTAACCAGGAATTACCCCGGGTGACACTATTTCAATGCATTCAAGATTAAATGGCATGCCACAGTATAATTGGTTAATAAATTGTAAAATGAACTTAAACATAAATTAGTAACAAATAGTGCAAGTATTTTCACGGTAAGTTGTCTACAAAATAGATCCACATAGCAAAATAGAAACTAGAGTATAAGTATCTCGCAATATCATTCTTCAATGACGTTTACACTATTGTGACCAATCTGTTGAAAAGTTACTTCTATTTTCGAAATATTGTGCTTAGTGAAAAAACTCTGAGAAACTAAACTAATGAGAACACGAAGATTCAACATACAGTTGTTAAACTTCTGATACAAAAAATAAATCAATATCTATATAAAACAGAGTTATCCCTAATTTGAGAAGTAAAATTGGTAAAATTTTCACTAGCATAATACTTTTAAAAACTACAATTTATTGCAAGATTGTTGTGCCGTGTTCAAACAACTTACCTTTAGCATCACAATCAACACAATATTTATTGTCCTCCTCACGCAACAAATTTCCTAAAATCACTTGACATTTATCGTGAATTAACTTCTGTTTTTCGCCGTCAGCTTTAGAAGACATTGCTTATAGCTGTTGATGCAACGTAAAATAATTTGACAACACACCCCCAGGCCGAAACTAAATGACAGAGTGTAATGTAAAGCAAAAGAAATTCATTTAATTCGGATGTGCTTTATTGGAATGAATAGCACGAATCGTTCACTGTCGTTCATGCTCTATATAGACGAATTAGCTATCAGCATCACTTGACCTTAGTACTGGCAACAGCTTAGCAACCCGGGATACATATATTGAGACAAGGTGTCTGTACTAAGTACAGGCAGGACCGGAGGTGAATCATTGGACGTAAAACTCATATATTACTTCCATTACCCTGCAGCATATATTGATACGGGATGTCCAAAGTCAGTATGGGCGGTCCCGAGGGCGGGCCATTGTAACGTTAACCTATACGTCACCTCGATTCCCCTACATCCTATGCTGGATATAATTTCTTAGGGCCGATCCGTCACCTTCGAGATCTAAAGTCTTCGAGATCTTTAGTTCACGAAGGTGACGGATCGGCCGTCACCTTCGTTTACGAATGTTACGTAATTCTTACTTCTGTTTACGTACTTCTGTTACGTAATTTTTTCCTGTGAAATATCTACATGACGGGACCGTCAAAGCGAGTATGGTGATAAAGACTTTGAAGAGACTATTTTGCGATGGTTTAATGAAGTTGGAAATGATGTTAGTGATATAGATAGTATTTTAGAAGATGAATATATAAATTCCGAACATGAAAGTGATTCAACGTTGTCAGAAAAATCGGGTGAAAATGGAGAGATAAGAAATAATGAAAACTTAGTGGATATTAAATATATATATGGAAAACATCAGTACCGATGGTCTGTTTCAGAAGTTCGACCCTCGTCACGAACAATAAAAACACAATATAATTATAAAAGTGCCAGTTTTATGAGGTATCTTTACAATGCATACATATATTGTGGTAAAAAGACTCTGACCGAATTGGGCTACAATCTGAATACAGAAAATTTTCTAAACCAACGTAGTCTGTTTTGCACCTTGTTCAACCTATTTTTGGAGCAAATCGAAATGTTACTGCGGATAATTGGTTCTCGTTCATAGAACTTGTAGACATCCTATTGAAAAAACAAGCTAACTTACATCGGTACAATGAAAAGAAAACAAAAGAGAAATTCCACCCAAATTTTTACCTAATAAAACAAGAGAAGTTGGATCAACATTATATGGCTTTCGAGAGGAATCTAGAATAATTTCGCATATCAACAGGAAAGGTAAAGCAGCAGTACTCATCTCTTCAATGCATGACAGAGTTTGCACTGATATTGAAACGCAGAAACCTGAAATTATCGCATATTATAATGCAAACAAAGGTGGAATAGATAGTTTTGATGAGAAATGCTCCAAACATTCCTCAAGTCGTCGCACATGCAGATGGCCTTTAGCTGTTTTTTCCGCATTCTGGATGTTTCAATAGTAAATTCATACGTTTTACATCAGTGCTACAAGGATAATGAGGAAATTAAGGAAAAGTCTGTATTTGCGAAGTTATTAGCATCCACACTAGTCCAGGAACATATGGAAAGTCGACTCGAGAATTGCACTTTATAATAGCTCTAATCTTTATGAGGTAAGGATAAGAATTATTTCACTTACGGTATTTAATTCATTTAAATTTGTCTTTTTATTTCAATTGCATCATTGTCTTATTTTTTTGCATGTATATATTTTAATATCGTATTGATAATTCTTTTGTGCATGATTTCAATTATAAATCTAGATGATGTCTTACTCGGGCAGCATCGATTTTTTTATTATGTGGTCTACGTTTTGATACTTTTTAATTTTTATTGAGGAACGAAGACAATTAGAGACCATTATTTGCTTTCCTTGCAGTATGTATATACATATATGTTATGTATATTTTTATTGTTTATAATGAAAATAAAGGATATTTGTTTCCCTTTTCTATAAGTACTTATTATTTCTTTACTTGCAATATATTTATAGTATTCTGACAGTGTAGTAAAAATTGTATCGTCCAATGTCGAATTTTGAAATTCAAGCTTTATCATAACCGATAACTTTATGAATTTTATAAAAATGTTACATATTTCGCCAATTTGGTAAAAGAGTAATTGAGAAACAGGGCCAGTAACAGAAACATATTTGAGTAAATGGTAAGGAAACTCTGCTCGTACCTTGCTATGCTTATAAATATGAATATCAATCATCCCCATGGGGACAGCTGAAAATAATTCTTGGATGGACAGTGAAATGTGAATCAAAATATAAATTTCCTAAACAGTTGCCTATGTGATATTGTGCCTCTGCATATATCTAACAGTTCATACATAGTTTCAATGGTTGATGGGTATTATATATTTTCAGCATTTGTTTACAACATTTAGCAATAAACACTAGTTGAATACCTGTTAAAAATCAACGATCTCACAAATAAGCTACCCCTGAATAATGTAAATAGTTTAATAATTCGTGTTTCACATTTATTTGACATATACTTTCAAACTATCTACCCGTATACAAAATGTGAAGTTCCTATGCTATTGCGATGCATATTTTTTCTATCCCTTCACCTTTCGAATGTTTTTCTGTGTACCCCCCCCCCCCTAAATGAACATTTTTGAAAAGCCGTATTCATCTTGGGTTTTTTATCAAATGATTAGCCCATCTACTAAATTTCAAGCCTCTATCACATTGTAAAGGAGGCGTTTTTCATTTGTTCATCAAATCGAATGTTGTAGTGAGCCGCACCCCCTACAATAGCTAATGTTGGAATACTGAAATTGCCACTTCCTTCCCAACTATTTACCCATGCATCAAATTTGAAGTTATCTTATCGCAAAGTATGCCTTTTATATCATTTCACCTTTCGAATGTTTTTGTGTGGAGTATCCACCCCCTTAAATATACATTTTAAAAAAACCCATTCTTCTTGGGTTTTCTATCAGATGATTCACCCATATACCTCTATCACATTTTTAAAGTGGCATTTCTCTTTTATTCCGAAAATTGAACATTTTGGTGTGCCGCACCCCCTAAAGTAGAAAATATTGGAAAACTGAAATTGTACACTTTTTCCCTTCCAAACTATCTTCCCATACACCAGATTTGAAATATTTCTCATTCTGAAGCGTTTTTTTTTTTATCAATTAACCTATATTCGTCTATCATATCACTATATTCATGTTGGGTGTTTTCATTAAATGATTTGCACCATATACCAAATTTCAAGCCTTTATAAAATTTTAAAGGTGTTGTTTCTCATTTATTCGGCAAATCGAACATTTTGATGTGCGGCACCCCCTGAAGTAGAAAATATTGGAAATCTGAAATTATACACTTTTTTCCTTTCGAACGATTTACCTGTGCGGCACCTCCTTAAGTAGAAAATATTGGAAATCTGAAATTATACACTTTTTTCCTTTCGAACGATTTACCTGTGCGGCACCCCCTTAAGTAGAAAATATTTGAAGTCTATGTTATCGCAAAGCATACTTTTCTATCATTTCACTTTTCAAACGTTTTGGTGTGGATCACCCTCTCTTCGGAAAATAAGATTTTTTTCAGAGGTTTTTATTGAACGATCGAGCCATATACCAGGTTGCAAGTCTATCTATTTGAGAAGTGCCTAAAAAAAGCATGACAGATAAACAGACGGACACTTGGCAATTAGTATGTATAGATTTTTTATGTATTTCCAGGGGTTACTCTGGAGTTTTGATTACATTTATCAAATGAAATCTTTCGTAAAATGGTGTTTTTATCTGCTAAATTTTATTTTGACTTTCTATTTGAAAAATTTGATTTAATTTATAAATTCTCAAATTCCAAAGATCATTGTTTTGGAAAAGTAGTTTTCATTACAATTAGTAAACCATAATTTTTTATTTTGACATCGTCAGAATTCATGATCGCCAAATTGATTTTTTTTTTTCAAAACGTGATAATGACAATCAGCCCCTGTGTATTCCCAATGATCAGTTTTAAAATTTTAAAAATGACAAGTGAAAACTTATTGATAATTTATACAATTGAACAAAAAAATACTAAAAATAATAATTAAAAAATTCATCGAAGAAAAGGAATGCATTCATTTTGCAAAAACATAAATACAATAGAGTCCCTATTATCCAAGCTAATGTGGATTGAAAACAGATTGGATAATGTCACATTCAGTTAACATGGAAAAAAGTTTGTATACTTCAAACTATAATATAGCGCTGATATTTGTGACAATGTTCCCCTTCCTATCAAGGACCTCCTTGTTTCTGTTCTTAAGGAAATATAAACTATAAGAAAAAGAATATGTACAATAAATACTTAAATATTATCCTAAAGTTATCGGTTGAATAGGTTATTATTAATATTTGGCAAATTTTTCAGACTTGTTTGGCTATTTTTAGATAATATTTGACAACACTTGTATCAATAGTGTGATGTGTTTTGAAGATGTCCGTTATTGAAGAGGAAGGGAAATTTTGCTGCTGAATCTGCTTCACCCACTTCTAAAGTCACAAGTCGCCACTATTGGCTTCAAAAAATAATTTTTCAATGTGTTCTACTTTAAAGAAGTCACTTTTTCCATGGTGACACCTTACCTATCTCATAAATTTTGACAACCTCCCCCCACCACCACCACCGCAATTGAAAAACAATATATCTTCATAACATATGTACTCTTCGTAAGATGACTGAAAACAACCATACATTATATACAGTGTTGTTTACATTTTATATGAGATAAAAGAAATATATTTGTGCATACCCAGCAAAGAAAATAAAAACAAGCATATATATTTTTATCCTTAATATTAGTGGCTCACTAGCATGTGCCTGGGGAGGCTTATAAATTTCTTTTATGTTGGGTAGAATGTGGAATAAGTTCACACGTATTTTTTCATTCAGCATTTTTAAGCTGCCACATTTCACTGTTTTAATATTGGTCACCATAGAAAATCCTGCTTTGCAAGACTGTGGTCGAAAACTTATTCACCATAAAAAATAAACATTTGTTCATAGCATTTAAATTTGTACTAAAGCTTATGTATAAATATTGAAAAAAAAATCATAGAATAATTCAAATTGTTTTATTTACCATGCATAAAATAAACATATTTACATGCATAAAATCGATAGCCAAAGGGCAACAAAAATATAATTATAGCGGGAAGTGACAAATTTTGAAGGAAGAAATTTAATATTTATTCTGTTTATATAAAAAAAATGCCTTCACCATTTATTGTTTGAATATTTGAAATAATCATGCCTCAAAATCATGCTTAAATTTGATGTTCAAAACTATGAAAGTGTGAACTAAGAAAATAAGAAGCCATATCTTACAATAATGTTACTATTTACAATTTAAATACAACCAAATTCTCAGAAAAGAAGTGAATTTAAGTCTTTATTGAGCTTTCCTCCTATACACACTTATTTACACAGTAATAAAATTTTCTCTTACCTTTCTATAAAGCATAATTATTCATATTTTATTTTGAAATTTCCTTGTTTCCTGAGCAAATCATTATCAATATAACTTAATTTTTCATTAAATATAGTAAAGTAGTATAAATATAGTATATAGTTAAATATAGTAAGTAGAAAAGTAAAGAAACCTATTTGCATTTAAAAAGTAAACACACTTTTAAAATTGTCAAACATCAAAGACCACCATTATGAGAGATCAATTTTATTTTTCTATAGCGATCAATGCACAGTGCTTCAACACTTTCAACATATTTTATCTTTATATTGATGCATCAATAATATTGATTTGGCAATGAACTGATGTATTGAAATTTGTACAATGCTTCGTTCACCCACAATTATTTTTAAAAATAATATAAATGTTATATTTTGCATATGGCGATCTTTCAGAAATGGTTAATTTTTCTGAAATCTAGATAAATGATGGCAGTTAGTGACAAAGTGCTGCAAAAAATTACAAAAACTTTATAAACAAGTCATGTTGAATTTAAAAAAAGTATCAAGCACATCTATAGTCATTGACCTAGCATGTGATATTTGGTTTGTAGTTTTACATAGAGTCTTCAACAAGATCTTGGATTCACAGTAAAAAAGATTTTAGATATAATATATAGGTATGCAGCTATATAATTGAGTAAAGCATACACAATACTTTCATAAAATATAATTAAAGATCATTTTTACATTCCCTATAAGACATAGTACACATATATTAAAAGTATTGTAATAAGCCATAAATCAAAACAAAATTTTGATTGTATTTACATGTGCATATTTTGATCAAACTTCATCATTTTCAGTGCTACGACTGTTTTGCATGTGTATATGGTATCTATCTGTGTTATTGCAATGAATGTATGTTATGTTTATATTTGGGCATATAAGAAATTTTTGTGTTACTCAAATTATGAGCTACAGTTTAAATAATTTATGCATGTTTTCTAAACTCTAAATATCAAAATGAAAGTTCTTCATTTTGATTGATAATCATATGACTTTTGTAAAAATGAAAAGTATCATGTGACTTTTGTAAAAGTGATACAAATATAAACACAACACTGTAGCATATTGCAACACTTTCAGAAATGATTGTTTTCTTGATATCGCTTTAAATGATGCCAATTGAGACAAAATAGTGCAAAAAGTTACAAAAGCTTTATACTTAAATAAGGCAGGATCGAATTAAAATAAATGTATCAAGCACATCTTTAGTGATGACTTACTGTGATATTTGGTTTGTATTTTTGCATTGAATATTAGACAATATCTTAGATTCACAGTAAAAAATATTACATATATAACATATACATATGCAGATCCTAATTGAGTAAATCATACAAAATACTTACATAAAATGTCATACATAAGATTAAAGATAAAGTTATTTCTCTATTTAGCATATGCATGATAATTTAGCAATAGTTTCAATATAATAACAACAGTTTATAAATTTCGCTTGTAATTCTAAATCTTTTATCGGTTGCTCAGCCTCCCTAGTCAAAAATCTCATGCTATGCTATTGAATTGCAGATAAATTTAAATGAAATTATTTTTTTACAATAAGAAATTAATGCTTTATGCAATGTACACTGTATTGGCAAGTGAAAATTTTTTGGTGAGTGAACTCGAAGCTGAAATTTCTTATCGTGCTATACATATTAAAATTAGAAATACATAATAAATACCGATAAAGTATTCAGGGCTATCAACTGAGCAGGGGAAAATACCCAAAAGGTTTGGGGACAAGGACTGCATAAAGTTTATGAATAAAAAGCAATAACTTGTAAAATAGGGAGTAGTAGAGTGCTTGCACATTTGCTACAAAGGGTCCTAAAAACTGTCAGCAGCAGTGAAATTATTTCTAATGGTTGGATAACCTTATCTTAATATCCTGTTTAGAACAGATGTCATGATTATGTTCCCTGCATACATAGTATTATATATAGGGATAGTTCTGTAATGGGGGTCGAATGTTTTGAATTTGAGTTTTCGATGGAATAGCACATTTAAAAGTTTAATGCGTGATACAAGAAAACCAGTAAAATATTAACAAAAAATTCATGAACACAGACTGCATGATACTTTAAGATACTCATAAAAAGGTATACAAATCTACTATGAACAATACAATAGTATACTATATTGCTGAAAAAGCTTTATATTTGAATACACAATTTCAGAGCATGATCTTTAGTCATCAAAAAGCCCACCAAGAAATCCAACTACTATGTTCAGGTTTCTAATATACGCTAAACAATAGAGTTAGATCACTAGGATTTAGCTTAAATATATGTGACTACCGCTATTAGTGCTTCAAGTACCATGGCAAACAAAGTAAAGACATAATACACTCCAAATTCACATTGGCTGTCACAAACTTCTAAAATCTCATTCAAACGGAAAAAACACAAAAAATGTCTGTGATCCTGCAAAATCTCTGATAAATAAATACACGGAAGCTCGGCATAAATAAAATTGAAGTAAAATAATTTAAACAAACAGTATTTTGATATAGGAATTCGATGTTAACGTGCTATAAACATCAAGTTAAAACCGATACAAAAATATACGGTTTACTGATAGAAATTACGTAAACCAATAACGTATGCATAGAAAGACATATAAACCTTTAAAAAGTTATAAAATGCAAATATATAATAAACGAAAAATTGCAAAATACACTACATCTCTTTACGTACTATAAGCATTGACGTTAAGGCTTAACAGACGATGCACGGAAAATGCATCATTTATTACAAAAATTATCAAAAAAAAAATTTCTTTTACTGGCGGCGACTGCCAGAAACATTAATATACATATAGAAAAGTTTACATACCTGTTATGGGTGTAGAATTATTAAAAGATAACCTCTTTTCACAAGAACTCCATATATCTCCATAAGCTTTACATTAGAGTGCACAATTTTCTAGCACCCTTTTCCGTGCCGTCACGAGGGAGTTGGGAGGCCTCTTTAGATCTCGAAGGTGACGGGCCGATCCCACGTGCTAATGTCTGATTAACTAATCAGTCACTAAATTTAACGGCCCACTAAAGGATGCTTAAAAACCATGGCGTCCCACCAAGCTATTCGACTGTTAAAAATGTTCCGGTTAGTTAATCAATGATTAAACCGATTTCTAGATGATACGAGCTCTCTCATTGGTCCGTTATTTCTATCTCTAAAATACAACTTCAACTTCTGCATGTTTACGTTCTTACTTCTCGTAAGGGAGCAATTTATTTATTTTCGTGTTATATCAAATTTGTTCTACAGGAATAATATAAATATCATTCACGTTTACACAAATATATATACATTATGAGAAAAGATTTTGTTATAATTTAGCGGAAATTCTTTTCTTTTTAAGGAAATACGTATTTGAAATTAATGCATATATTTCTAATTTAAAAAGTTACCCGATTAAAGAAAATCTCTCTTTTTAATTGTATTACGATCAGTATATATATAGTTTCTTTAATTCGCACTGTAAATACTATTTCAATGTGATAGATTTGTATGAATGGTACTGTCAAAAATGTAGAGAAATGTGTGTGTGTGGAACGAAAACAACCATAAATGTAATTTCATAACTTGGGTTGGGAACCAGTGATTAGTATGCTCTGCTATGTAACACAATGGTGCTATTAGATCATGATGCAAATCCATAAAAAAGTAATGCACAAAATTGAAAGAAAAATATATTCCTAATAACAAACTTAAAAGTACATTATGCTTTTGTTTCATGTATAACCCTACAATAGGATAGGTATGAATTAAATAAGCCCTATCCAAGAGCCAGGTAGTGCGTCAGTTAATTTGGATGAGCAAAATACATACTAGCAGGGTTGTGAAGTCAGTAACTCAAACTGTGGACTTCAACTCCTCTTTGTTTTTCTACTGTCTGACACAGACTCTTCCTTTTTTCTAATATCTGACTCCAATACTGATATAAATAGCAATTAGTTTCATATTTTTTATATCAATAGTTTTTTAATTGTTAAACGTTGGATGTTTTCTTAATATATTACCTAAAAATCTCTCTATATTAAAAAAAAAAGTAGCTGACGTCACCATTGTTTGACAAATATCTCATTTCTCGAGATTCTTTGCTTCGTACTGCAAAAACTATTGCATATAAAAATATGAAATTTGGTACACTTGTTGAAAAAGCTTTGGGAAATACGCTAAAATAAATTATTTTTTTATATATATATTGTAGTTTAAGAAATATTTAATATCGAAGTCAAAGACAAAATATTTGAGCTGCGAGTTCACGTCCTGGATAGACTAACTATAGCAAGACCACAAATTTTTGCAGGCAGGTACCTACATGGGTGAATTTTTCCCCTTCTTTTAATTTTGATGTAGTTTTTGAAATATTTTACTTTTTATGATGCACTTCTGAAGTGAACTTTTTTTTTCGTATCGGCACGTCTAGTGATATCTCTGTCTCGTACCGTAAAAACTATAATATACCAAAATATGAAATTTGAATTTGTATACCAAAATTCGAAAAATATGAATTAATGTAATATACCATCTAAAGTTTTGATTTGAAATTTTTTATGTACACACAAGTTTTCAGTTTGACTTAACGTACAGGGTTTTAAAAAAAAAGAGGGATTAGGAGCAGGAGTTTGATGCTCAAATAGATTTAAAATGTTTTATTAAATTGATTTCAATTGGATTTTAAGAACAGGTGTCATATTATTCTTTTTTCTGCGATTTTTACCTTGGTGACATAAAAATGCCACTAAGTCTGTCGGACAGCATGTCTGCCATAACTGAAATGCATCAAAATATAAAATTAATATTGATTTAATACAATTATAGAAATTTTAATTAAATAAAAGAAGAGCAGCCATATTGGTTATTTTATATAGGAATGGTCATTCTCTGTCGAAAGCCGCAATGTTGTAACAGTCGTTTGTGCAACAGTTGATTTGTAGTAATTTGAACATGAACCTATGCCTGCTATGCGAGTTTCACTGGCCCACTAAAAAACATCACAGAAAGCAGTTCTACTGGCTGTCGGAGATTGCACGTAGCAACAGGTATTCCGTGGCACATAAAGTACAGTTAGGTACATACAGTGGATGTAATATGAAAATTAGAAAATTTTAAAAACATTAAAATGACAAATATACAAAAGAAAGCAAATGTCAACAACTTAATTTTTTAAATACAATGTAAACCCATTAAAGTGATATTTTGAATTCATTCCTCACTACGTATACAAAATATAAAATTAACTGCAAAATTGAAAAATAAAAATCCTATTAGCCACCTCCATTGTGCTCAAAGTCAGCCTACCACACACTAGCTATAATAATATATTTTTTTATTAAAAGATTTAATTTAACTTATTGGGCATCTACTGTTATTTGAAATACGTATTTTCAAAAATATGCATATAAATAAAAATATTTAAAAGTATGTATAAAAATACGTATAAAAATTGTAAAATAAAATACTCCTTGCACAGGCGTAGTTAATTTCCTGCATGAACTATAACTTAGAATTTAATATTCTAAACTATCTAATAATGCGAATTACTAGACGAGATCGCATTCTAAACTAACATCTCTGTCCACAGGCGCAGTTCTCTGAAGCCCCTATTGGTTCTCTGAAGCTCCTTAGCAATCACTTAAAGATCAGGGCACTACACTATCTGAAGAATTATACAGTGCATTGAAAATTCGTATAGAGGAAAGGCATAGTGAACAAGAAAATATTTTAAGGTATTTACATAATTATAACGACTTTAAAAAAGAAAATGAAAATGAAGAAAAGAAGCTAACAAAGTCAAATTTAATTAAGTTCGTCGTAAATTTCCACGAAAACGTTTATGAAAAGTAAACACAAACCTATCCAGAGGAATTCGTTGAAGATGATATTGATGTTAATATCGGAAAAGAATTGTCTCTCGAGAAGAAATTACAATTAGCTATAAATAAAAAAATTGCCGCAAACAATAATACAAAAGTAATACAAGAAATAGATTTATTAAAAACCGTCAGACGACAGACCGAGTTGTTAGAAGGTGAAGAACTTCGAAGCGAATATTTAGAGAAAGTATATCGCTCAGTACCACCAACCAGCTTGGATGCAGAAAGAACATTTTCAACTGCAGATAATTTGTGCACAAAAATACGTTCCAGGCAAACAGTTCAATAGATGCATTATGTTTTTTACGATCACATTTCAAAAATATGCAGTTAATAAATTAGTTATTTTTATTAATAAATATTATATATTAAACTACACAACAAGATTTTTATGTGATATTTACTGTTCTTAATAATAATACTATATATTTTGTTCCCTTAATATATTATATTACTGTAAATATTTTCTGTTACTAATGTTATAAATTATTATTCTACTGCTCATATAAATAATATTTGATTATAACATTTGTTCCTTTATTTTATATTTGTACATAACAAAATTGTTTATATTTTTATAGTTTATGCATTTTTTGTTTAAAACTAATAAATATAGCAAAAAAACAACTGTGTTTTTGTACTTTTTTTGAAAAATTCCTAATACCAGTATTAATACCGGCATTCCGGTATAACGTTTAAAAAAATACCTAATACCGGTATTGCAATCACTAATTATGATGTTGCACGATGCGGAAATAGTTGTCAGAATGGAATGTTCTCTAAACCAAAGTAGGGATTGCCAGAATCGCACCAAATAATCGGCAAAAATGAAAATGGGATAATACGACATCTGTACCAGATTTTATTCAAAGAAGAAGGGTTTTGCACCTTACAATTTTCAGAAATGAACCGTAATAAATTCGATTCTATTGTAATGATTATACAGGGCATTCACAATAAATAAACTGATTTTTTAAATTACTTATTAAGCAGAATACCTGTGGTTTCATTAGTATAAAATAAAGCAAAAGTTTGTGAAGTATTTATCACTATACTTTAGAAATGTTTCCGAAAATGCCTTGAAATTATGATACAGTGTAAACTGGTTATACTGAACTAGGGTTATAATGACCACTTGTTTATAATGTACTAAATTCAAAGTCTCTATGAATATTCAATAATGCCTTGAAATTATGATGCAATGTAAACTGATTATACTGAACTAGGGTTATAATGACCGCTTGTGTATAATGTACTAAATTCAAAGTCTTTATGAATATTCTATATACATTTTGTGATTAGACTCCATTTTAAGTGAGCTCATATATAAGAAAACTTCGGTTATCTAAATTTATAAGAAAACTTAACCAAATATTACTTCGAATTGAATTCATGGATAAAGCATTTTAAAATGGTTGCAAATAGCAAAATATAAATATAAAATTATTTGAAAACTGCAAATTACATGTAATTTCAAATAAATATCCTTATTTGAAGCCAATAAAACTCACAACTGTATATAAATAAGGAAAAATATTTAAATTACATCAGAATGCTACAAAAAGAGCTTTAAAGTAAAATCTCATTAAAAATACAGCATAAAACAAATTTCAACGACATCAATCAGTTCAGCAATACATGACGGAGGTGGTGATTTTAATCTCTTTGTGTTTTGTCTTAACTTGTGTGAAGAAAACTGATTTATGAATAAACAAACTTTGTTACATTTTAATTAACGAACTGAAATAAAATTAAGGGTTTTTACATTGAACTTCTCATACTTTACATCAAACAGGGGTCCAGCATAATATTTCAAGTTTGACGGAGATCTATTTATAAAATTTCAAAGTTTTTTCACATTAATTGAAACTTAGTATGAACTGTTTTGTATAAAATGAGCAACAGTACATTGAAATGTATATACATATACAGTATCCACTCTGTATAAATAATTCTGTTTACAGTTAAATCTTGCTATACGACTAGACTCAAAATCAATAATTTACAGGTTACAATTATATCCTAACCTTTTACATAATATGTAACTTCCCAATCACAATCTGTCATGCATTTTAAAAGGCTGATATTGCAGCATTTCTATGACAAACATTTATATTCATCATAGAAAAAATTTCTGAAAATTCTATACATAGCAGGATTAGAAATTTTAGCTCAGAATTTACTCGCCAAAAGATTATTTTACTTATCGGTACCATATAAATGACATTGCATAACGTTTGCCATTTCTTATACATTGAAGAAATAAACCCATATGTAGATTTTTTTTGCTATTCAGATGAAAACGTCTACTTCTCATTTACAAATGAAAATTGTGTACCCTGTACATTGTGTAATCAAACTTCATTTGAAGCGAACTCATGTATAAGAAAACTTCACGATAAAATACTATGAACTAAATTCTTATGTATCGCATTTTAAAATGTTTCCAAATAACAAAATATGAAAAAATTATTTAAAAATTGTGAGTTCAATGTAATTTTAAATAAACATCCATTTTTGGTGATGATAAAACTAATAGAAATGTATATAAATTAAGAAATTATTTAAATTAAAACAATATGCTATAGTAAAACTGTAAAGTAAAACTGTCACTAAAATTACAATATGTAAAAAATTTGTAATGGTATCAACCAGTTTGGAAAAAGCCCCTTCTTTAAAATATAAAAAACAAAGCATCCATGTCGAGAAAAGCAAAGAGACAGACATAAAAACCTTTGTGGCGATTGAGCGTCGCCGGGCCCCGAACCAGGGACCTGATGCTTCGTAGACCGACATTATAATCACTGAGCAAAAGCTAGCTCCTCCTCTGTTCTTATAATTCGGTTACTGGCTCGTGAGGCATCTTTGATAGATGTCTTTTGCTGCCGCACACTCCCCTCGCTGATGAGGAGGCCGAGAGGCGTGTCGCCTCGGCGTGACGTCAGGGCCGGGAGGCGTGTTGCCTCGGCGTGACGGGCAGTCGTGGTCAACCAGGAAGGGAGTGTCAAGGCTTCTGACTCCTTTTTGGTGCTGCCATCTCGTGCTGAGAGGCGAAGTCGTTGGAGAAGGTTGCGTCTTTCAAACGTCCAGTCATCATTGTGGCGATTGTGCGTCGCCGGGCCCCGAACCAGGGACCTGATGCTTCGTAGACCGACATTATAATCACTGAGCAAAAGCTAGCTCCTCCTCTGTTCTTATAATTCGGTTACTGGCTCGTGAGGCATCTTTGATAGATGTCTTTTGCTGCCGCACCTTCTTGCCCTTGGTGTAATTGCTATGTCTTTTTACCCTGAAAAATTAGATGTTTCTTGTTTCCGAAACTGGTTGATACTGATACTATTTGTTATATGCTGTAATTGTAAAGAAGCTTTTACGTTAAGGATAAAAGCATATGTGATTTGTAGACTATCCGGCAAGTTATGTCTAATATTAAATAAAGAAAATAATATTCTAATTATTATTAAGGCCACATTTGATATTACCATGACTATTGAAGTACATGGTAACATTCAAATATAATTATTCAAATTAATCAGATTTTACTGTATTAAAACATGAGCTTGATATCCAGGGGGAAGTCAGTAGAATGCAAATTCGTAAAACGAAAAGAAGAGTTTCATTTAACCAATATTATGAACTATTTATTACCAGTTATAAATCATCTTTACGCAAGTACTGCTATAAACAAAATCAAATTTTTATGTTGTTTTATAATATTGTGTTTAGGCGAACAATCATTGTTCATTGTTCAAACTATTGAAGTACATGGTATAAATAAATCAAGCTATTGCTACAACAATACCGTTGTACATCAATTAATAGATAAAATATTGGGGGCAAATATCTGGTGTATATAACAGAAAACAAAGTACTTCAAAAATCACTTCACATTTGTTATATATCCATTAAAGCATTTTAATGTATAACACTTACCAAACTTGACAGCAAAAAAAAAATTCATTTATTTTATGACATAAAAACTGAGCTGAAGTTATATACGCAATAATTTTACAAATTGTCTAGGGAGCAAAGTTGATCAAAATCCAACAAAAATATTTAACATACGATACAGTGGTGAATTCTAGTCTAGAAAGCAGGTCATTCAAAAGTGCATATTACATTCCAATCCCTGTGTTCCCAATTGACCTCAATACTCAAGGGATATAAAGACAATAATCATAGGCGCCGAGTTTTCAAAATCTCAGGGGGGGGGGGGGGGGTTGCACAATCCGATAACTTTATATAAAAGATTCACAAAGTCGATAAAGATATAATAACTTACAAGGCCGCCTTGAAGAAAGCAATCATATGTCAGTAAGGGGACTACCCCGGGTCCCTCCCCTATATGTTTTTACATAATTTTTTATCTGGTGTGGCTGACACTCGGGTCCGGGGAAAATTACCCCCTCAACGCTCCTGTGTATGTATTACTATACTGAGTAAAAAACGAAACTGCATTGACGCCGCTTTTCCGAATCAGCCGCTTTATTGAATCAAACATCGATGGCACGAACGTGGTCCAATTAAGCGGCGGCCACTGTACCAATTTTTTTTTCGAATCGCTCCATTCGTTCGTGAGATATCGTCTCCACACACACACAGATATCACCTCAAAAACGTCTGATTCGTGATCAGGGATGCTTGAAAGTGCCCCTCCCGTCGAAAACTCTAATTCGAATTTGTGACCCCGTCACAATACTTTTCTCATACATTATACTATGTACTATATAAGGAAAGTAATAAATGCATCTATGGGAGAAAGCATTTTATATAACAAAGATGTAATAATAAACAAGAAATTTATGAAGAAACCTTCATGAGGTGACAAATGGTTTGTATATTTCATTTTTGACGGAACTATTAAGCATTTTAATTCTCTTTGGCATACATATTTCTTACAGTCATACGCATTTTAAGGAAAACTGGTAGCGATATCTCCAAAATTGGAAATCAAAACTCTTCCGATGCTGAATTCCCCCGACGCTGAATCCATATCTGTCATCATCTAAACTCTATCTATAGCCAGTCCTTAGAAATAGATGTTTCAAGGAAATTTTTTTGAATCGAAAGTGAAAAAAATAAATAAAATAAAACTAAAAAGAAATAAAAACAAAAAAAGAAGTGGAAATCTTTAGTATACCCCCAACCATCTACCGAATTTAATGCTGAAATCATATCAGTCACCATCTCAGCTCTATCTGTAACCAATCTTAAAAAATAAAGTGCCAAAAACATTTTTTTTAACCGGAAGTGGAAAAGAACTGGAGGTGGATATCCTTAGTAAACCTCCATACTGCTCCGGAATTTGATGCTGAATCCATATCAGTCGTTATCCATATCTATAACCAATTCTGAAAACTAGATGTTTTATGGAAAATTTTTGAACCAGATGTGGAAAAGAAACCGGACGTTCAAATTGTTAGTGAACCACCCTGTACCCTCTGGAATTTGATGCAGAATCCATATCATCAGTTATCATCTAAGCTCTATCTATAGCCAATTTTGAGATATAGGCATTTCAAGTAAAATGACAATTTTTGAATCGGAAATACCTCCAAACCCTTCGAAATATGATTCTAACTTCAAATCAGTCATCATCTGAGCTCTCTATAGCAGATCCCAAGAAAGAACAGCAACTACTCTCCTCAAAGCATTGACGAAAATCACAGTTCAATGTAGCCCATATCACGTCAACTCTTCTCCAACTGAGAGATGACTCCTTTTATAGACTCTCCGTGCAACTTCTGGAAATCTCTCATATATCGTAGAATACTGGTTATTTCGATGTGTTTCTCGAACCTTCAGAAAGTCGCCAAATTGGCAATAAATCGTGAAATCTGGCAACCCTTCTTCGAACTTCGGCACGTGGCAACCCTAGATTCACGTCATTGGAAAATATGTCAGCACGGGTGTTTTCTCCGTCTTAGAAACGAAAGACTCCAGAACATTTTACAAATTCCGTAACGCTGCCCCCTCTTTAAGACTGCATATCAAGGGCTGTATTAATCTACTGTGGTCCAAAACATAGGGCTAATCTGGCATGGACGACTTTGGGTTTGAAGGCAATTTCTGAATTCGATAAACAGCATTGTTTATTCTTTTTTTGATGACGTAGGGTCCTTCCCAGTTGTGCTGCAATCTAGGCGAAAATCCTCGGCGAGGGTTAAATTGCCACACTTTGTCACTTTCTTGGACTCGTACCTCATTAGCTTTGGTATGGCACTGGATCTTCATTCTACCGGTATCAATGCTGAACTTCCCACGACAGAAACAATGAACCTCCTCCGCTCCTCCAACCGTGCCTGCAGATCTTGCACATGTTTATCAGGTGATGAAAGAGCATCCCATGGTCTTCCAAACATGATAGTCGTAGATTCCGGCCAAAACAGCATTTTTCTTGGAGAGTGAGCGGTTGATTCGTGGACAGCACTTCTGTAGATCAGAAGAAAAAAAGAAAGATCAATCATGCATAAAGCATTGATTATGAAACACTTTCCAACTGCAATGCAATTTTACTTAAACATCTCTAAAATGCGATACATTCAGCGGTGATAATTTTATAATTATCACAATACTACAATAATTTATTACATTTGAAAACTTAAAACTTCATCGAAAATAATGAACTTTATTCAAATGACGCCATCGAAATATAAATCGCCTGGAACTCTATGTAAAATCAGTGAGTATTTCATTCGTACACTTTTATTCTATTCCTTTCATTCAGCGGCGATATTTTTAAAATCATCACAATACTACAATAATTTATTTTACTTAAAAACTTAAAACCATGGAGATAAAAATACTTTCTAACTCCATGCTTAAAACTTCATCGAAAAATGCAATGCTATAAAATCGTCTGCTTCTCTATGTAAAATAATGGAATATGTCATTCATATCGGCTATATTCCAGACTCCAGAGCTAAATAATTTTTAGTTTAAAAAATTCAGCAATTCTTATACAACTCCTCTTACAGCTTGATGTATTTATATTCTGCATGCGTTAAAATTAGGCTTCGTTGTAGAAATAATCAAAGTTTGATGATTATTTAAACTAAAAAATATTGCAATTACGTTTTGGGGCAGAATATAGATGCACAAAAATTACGCAAAAATAAAGCGGTTTTAGGACAGATGCAACACTGAATATAAAAATAAAAAAACTTTCAAAATCACGATTTTGATAATGGGAAAAAAAAAATGGATGTCCCATTTTATTTTGAAGTGGGTCACGTGATCTCTTCGTATAATATGGGTGTGAAAGCCCCAGGCCGTCCGGCTTGTATAATATGGGTGTAATTATTATTTCAATTTTTATTTACAAACTACCAAACATATTTAGCTGAATTTGTTTTGTATACTTTATGGGATAATTTGAATACTTTCTAAAATTTTCAAAGCAATTTGTGAATTTTAACTTCGCTTAAAAACGTTTGAAAAATAAGCACCCTTAGGGTTCAGTGTATTTGGGTTTTTAAACCCGGTTTCAATCCAAAACTATTTAGGTGATATTTATTTGCTTTCCCATATGTCCTACAGACCGTCTCAACAACATATTAAAATTTCATTTTGATAAAGTCATTTTTACTGCAATTATCGTGCGAAAGGACAGATATAATGAACAAAGTCATAAGCACTTTTCAACTATGTTGTAAACTGTTAAAAATGAAAATTGCTACCAAAATTTTATAAGAATGTTTTTTAAAAAAGTTTAAGTTCATATTTTATATTGAAATGTAAGTAGGCACGGTATTGTAAGCAGAGATCGAGATAACGCCTCTACATGCGTATTTCAAGCTTTAAAATAAGGAAATATGCTTTATAAGTTAAGTCATGCCTATTTTTACGCACCGATTTTGTAAACAAAAAGAAAATTGAGGGTAATTGTACATTTGTTAAAAATGACTCCTCTGGAAAGCCAAATACACCTTCAAATCAAGTCAGGGAGTATTTTTACTCTTCTGGAAAAATTCTAGCTCGATCTCTGATTGTAGGCATATGTATTGTTGTTGTTGAGACCCAGACCGTCCGACCTACCAGAAAGGTGTAAGGTAACCGTTTGGACGGTCGGGAAGTGCCACCCAATTTAGACCGGAACACGGTGGTGGAGGCATCCACAGGGACCGTACCCTCCTTCCCCTACCACCAACCTCTCGAAAGGACGGCATATGCATTGTGTTATACCTTGTAAAATTTTAGGATTCTATCCCAATTACTTTTAAGACTAGGGTGTGGGCTAGGTGAAAAAAATGTAATTTGAGCAAACTCAGGTCGAAGTTCAATATTTGCTTCACTCTCAATCCGTATAATCGAAATTTTTGATAATATTTTTGTTAAATGATTCAATATGACTCATTTGTAATAATAAAGGACAAAAGAAAATTTCGATTTTTTGATATTTTAGAGGGGATCTCCCCCTTTAAGCTATACCTACCCTTGGCATTTGATTAAACTAAGATGACCTGATATTAAAAAATTTACTTTTCCACAGAAAAGCGTGATGTTTTTCAAAACAATTAAACAGTATCCATTAAATTTGGTGTTTCTCTATAAATTAGTAACAAAAACAAAATCATTAATGTTCTGCAATATTGAGTTATAAACAAAATAATAGTTTATTAATTTTTTAATTGTGTTAATCTCTAGCAAAAATCATGCGACGCAGACATCGAAAACAATAAAAAGCGAATAAATCATTGACTTAAATTGAAGTAACAGTTGTATATAATAAGAAAATCTTGTGTTATATAACAGTATTTTTTAGACATATAAACTATATGTAACCCCGTAGAAAATACAATAAAATAAAGCTCTTCACGTGAGCAATTGTCGGATACCATTACTTACTTTCGACACATTCAATTCCGACATCACTGAACTTTCAAAAGTTTCTTTTCTTCAGGAAACAAGTTTTTAGATAATGTCATACACATTTCCTTTCACATTGGACATGTTTGAGTGAGAGTTAATTTCCAGGAATGCTTCAATTGTCACTTTCTAACAAACCTATATGGACATTTTGCAAAGCTCACAATGTTGGTTTCAAAGTTGTTATAGTATTTGGATGAATCTCGAGGTAATACTCGTATAAGAACTGAGAATAGAGGTAATATACTCGTATAAGAACCGCGGTGGTGGAAAAAGTTTAAGGATAAATTATAAATTGGTAAAATTGAAATTGGGTGACATTTTTATCCAAATTAGGTAAAATTTAAAAACACAGTAGCATATAGAATTTGAAAATGGTCAGATGTATTAACGTTAAATCGTACCAAAATTAACACATACAATGTGTAAGGCGCCAACGGCCGCACCGTGCTGAAAACACCGGTTCTCGATAGATCACCGAAGTCAAGCAGCATCAGGCGCGGTTAGTACTTGGGTGGGTGACCACCTGGGAACACCGCGGACTGTTGGCACATTTCGGGCGCGGTAGCCCGGTGGTTTGCGCGCTGGATTTGTACGCTGCCACAACTGCCGCCGTGATCATGCGGAGTACGATCACGTTAAACATGTGGGTCCGTAAGTCCTTCCGAGAGGTTGGTGGTAGGGGAAGGAGGGTACGGTCCCTGTGGATGCCTCCCTCACTGGGTTCCGGTCTAAATTGGGTGGCACTTCCCGGCCGTCCAAACAGTTACCTTACACCTTTCTGGTAGGTCGGACGGTCTGTATCTCAACAGCAACATACAATGCGTAAAGAACCTTGCTATCCCTACCGGGAAACGAACTACGGATCTTCGTACTGGCCAGCCGATGATCTACCGTTGAACTATTGGAACAAAAGTGCAAGATCATAGCGTCGAAGTGGACTTCGGAAATTGTCGTTTCAAAAGTTTTGTATTAACAGAAAATTGGAAAAAAGTAGAGAGACAGCATCGATTATGTTCTGCAAACATATTCATAATTATTAAGAAAGATGAATCATGCATAAAGCATTGATTATGAAACACTTCTCTAAAATGCGATACATTCCCCGGTAATATTTTAAAAATTATAACAATATTATATTAATTTATTATATTTGAAAACTTAAAACTTCATCGAAAAAAATGAACTTCATTCAAATGAACGCATTGAAATATAAATTGTCTGGTTTAAACATCTCTAAAATGCGATACATTTCTGGGTAATATTTTTAAAATTATCATAATACTACAATAATTTATTATATTTGAAAACTTCATCGAAAACAAATTAACTTTATTCAAATGACGTCATCGAAATATAAATCACCTGGTTCTCTCTATAAAAGCAGCATTTCATTCATAATGTTTTTCCATTCCTTTCATTCATCACAATGCTATAATAATTCATTTTATTTAAAAACATAAAACCATGGAGGTACAAGTAATTTAACTCTATGCTTAAAGCTTCATCGTCTGGTTCTCTGTGTATCAATAAATGTTAGTAGTTATAAAAGGGTGTTGAGCGGCAGATTGCGGAGGCGGCACAGATGACTCATTGCGGAGGGACCCTCTTTGGGGAGGAGGGTTTCTTCATTTGGGAGGAAGGTTGCCTCATTTGGGAGGGAGTTTGGTGAAGCGGCGCATCCGATGCCTCACTGAGAGGGGAAGGTCCAAGTGAGGAACTTCGAAAGAGGCCTCAGAGGGATGAGCTTTGACCGGAGTGCATTGTACAATCGCGTTGAGAGGGGAGGAACTTTGAAAGAGGTTTCAATGGATGTCGCAATCGCTGACTGGCCTTTGACCGGAGCGCATCGCGGAGCTTCTTAGCACACGACCTTCCTCCGTGATGGTTGATGATGAACTGATCTTTGTTATCAGTGGTGACGTAGTTAAAGCACCCTCTTGCGAAAGTTGGTGAGGTGCTGCCGTCTATCGGCATTTTTTCCTAATTTCCAAAAGAATTTAATTTCCACTTGTTTAGACTGGGGTTTGATCCAGGAGCTGTTCGATTAGAAGACTGGAGTCTTATCCGTTATGCTACAGCGCTCATGCCTCGTAGATTCTTATCGTCGAAGTGTTCTCTGTGGAAGTAAATGGAAGATAGATTATTTTCAGGGCTGTGTTATGAACATTGGAAATTATTAGGGGGGAAGCTATATTTTGTAACACGGAATGTATTTTATAAATGGGATGCGGTACTTATTAATTTTTAAGTGTGTGTGTTTGGTATGTTACCAATTTTTTGGAGTGTTTAAAAACAGAATGTAATAGTAAATTACGGACTTCAAGTGAACACAAAAATTGTGTTAAGCGGATTTAGCCATTTCAAGTGTTTCGAACACTATGATTTTTTCTAGAATAGGATTCAATAATTTTAAGTGTGTATTTAAACACAAAAATGTAATACTGCATTATACTTAGCTATTTTCAAAAATTGTGTTAAGCGGGTTCGTGAATAGGATTCAACTATTACTTTCCTTATATACATAATGTATAAGGAAAGTATTGTGACGGGGTCGAAAATTCGAATTTTCGACGGAAGAGCACGTTTCAAGCATCCCTGATCACGAATCAAACATTTATGAAGTGATGTCTGTGTGTATGTGTGAAAGCATGTGTGTGTGTGTGTGTCAGTGAGTCTGTGGAGACGATAACTGACGAACGAATGGACCGATTCGAACGAAATTTGGTACAAAAATCACAATCCGTAAACACTGGAAGCCTATTGTTTTTAAGTGTAATCGAATGTTCATAACTCCCCTAAATTTTCGAGTGAAATTTTGAAAAAATCGTCAAAAAATCAAAACCGCTAATAAAGTTACGCAAATAGACATTTCTTATGTAATTTTTCATTATAAAATGATTAACATAAATTTTAGAACGCTAATATGAACCGTTCTCGAGATATTGCACATTTTTCAGAAAAAATATCAAAAAGTCATATAAAATAAAAATATATATATTTTCTATTGATAAAAAAGTTCACTTTTCATATGTAATACCATGCGATAAATTTGGTGACAACATTCTCGTGGATCTAGCTCGTTCCATTCATGAGAAAAGATACTTCGAGTAATACTTTTGTATTTGAACGCCAATAGTCATTTATCTGCTATAAAAATAATTTATTTCTCTGTGAGTAAAGCTTGGCGAGATTTTGGTGACGAATTTGGTGGAATGTCGGCGACTTTTTGAAATGTTGGCAAATTAACGAAAATCTCGCCAAATGGATTAAAATGATGCTAAATCAATGAAAATGACGACTAATTGTCGAAAATTCAATATCTTCGAAAGAATATAAGTATCTACTATAAGAAAAACCTATTTTTTTACTGTAAAAGTAGTAAATTCATTGCATTATATAAGGAAAGTCATGTGTTGCCCACATCAGATTTTTTTAAGTGCTGTGGATTTAAAAACAAAAATGTAATACTGCATTATACTTAGCTATTTTCAAAAATTGTGTTATGTGAATAGGATTCGATCATTTTAAGTGTTGTGTATTTAAAAACAAAATCTAATAGTAAATTATGAATTTGCACTGAATATAAAATTGTGCGTGAACAGGATTCGACCCTTTTAAGTGTTGTGTATTTAAAAATGAATTTAATACTACATTATACTTAGCTAAAATTATGTTAAGCGGTCTCGTGAATAGGATTTGACCCTTTTAAGTGATGTAGATTTTAACACTGCAATTTTTAATATGCATGTTTCGCAAGCTTTTGAAATAGATTTTACGGTTCTAAATATGAACTAACATTTTCACAGATTGCAAATATGTGCAATGCAAATATTTTGGTGAGCTTCGTTCAAGTTTGAACATTTAGACACATTTTATACATTTTTATAATCGCACTGAAAATAGTTAACAAAAAAAATTAGAATTCACGGAGCGATAACTTGCTGTTCTTACTACAAATAGATGATTTACACTATTAAAAATGAGCTTACAGCTATGACGATATATTTTTACCTATTACCACTTATTCCTTCTTAATGACATATTTTTAATACTACGTCGTCCAAACTAGAAATGGACAATATAGTATTAAAAATGAGCTTACATCTATTCTTTCTTAATGACATATTTTTAATAGCCTCCTTGTACTAACCGCTGTTTTCATGTACTCAAAGAACTTGATACACGTTAGATATTTTAAAGTGTAAAGTACTGACCCACAGTTTGAGAACTTTATAACATGTATTTGAATAAATTACAGCAAAAGCAGATATGAATTTAAAAATGTAATTAAAATAAAACCATTGAAATTCTAGCCATTTTCAAGGAAAATACATGTCATCGAATGTACCAGTTTATCGCGAAATCATGTGCTTCTGACTTTGTTTGCGGAGGTCATCGCATTGTTTATTTAGCACAAAACCAAAGGTCACCTCTGAAAAGGATATAAAATGCGGTCCTTATCGAGCAATGGCCAACTGCTATTTCTTTCTGATCTTAGCCAGTGCTTATTGCTTTAAATACTTTTTTATCAACATTTATGATGTCTTCTTCCAGTGCTTTTAACGTGAGTATACTTTTGAATTTCACTATTTTGCAATTCATTTTTTATGACTCCACGATTAGCACATAATTTTATATTAATTTTTATGGATTTTCAGTTTAATTTCGAAATATGTCCAGAGGAAATGGCCATTCTAAGCGACGATGCATCTTCTACCGCGCCCAAAGACGCCATAAATCAGGTAAATTATTTTAATAACTCTTTTAAATTGATAAATGTATCTGTTTTAATTTTATCGATTTATGGAAATAGGGGGGAAAATAATGTTTAATGCTTTCCGTGAAGAAGCTGATATTTTAATTAGAACTCAAAAAAGAAATATAAAGTTATTTTACATTCCATCGGGAGCCACCGCTGACTTTATTTAATAAAACATTTAATATTAAAATAGGGCCAACATATAAATTTTTAATGCTTTCCGTATTGGACCACTCAGTTTTGGACTTTGAAAAATACAAAGTTATTTCGCGCTCAATCGGGATGGAACCACTGCCGATTTTTATTTTTAGTAATAGATTTTTATAACAGTACTATAATGTATATAATTTTTTATATCAACATTTTAGCATATGTTTTTAATAACTCTTTTAAATTCAAAGAAATAACCATTTTAGCATATAACTTAAAATAAAACTAAGAATGAAGCAGTGTTTAAAGAAAAAAACATATTTAATAAGATATAAAATAATATATAGATTTTTACAAAAAGTTATATTCTACTAACTTGTATTTCACATATGGAACAATTCAATCATGGCTGTATAATAGTCCTTTACGGTGAGACTTTTAAAAAGTCCTGGTAGTAGTAATGAAACATTGTTTTCATTTGTTTCACAAAACTCTTGAGCGATTTCTTGAGAGTTTATCATCAATAGTTCATGATCGACCAGTTCATAATCCACAAATTGCATATGGTAGGGTAGTGTACAGCATTTGTGTTTCAAATCGGTACACCCGTGACTTTTGTACGTATCGCGTTGATATGATTTATACAACTCTGCACATAAATTTTTATGCACACACTGCATTAAAATACGTTTTAATCCATAGAGTGGCAAAGATGATGCTGACTGCATAAACCTTCTCCTCATAAGTCAGGATACCCAACAACATTACTGCCTGGTCCGCAGTATGTCTAGACTTCTCGGGGATTTAGCTAATCATCATGCTGCTTCTCATGTATACTATCGGCGCCTCCACCGCTTCACCCGAGAAGATTTACTCATGGCACACACTCCCTACTGCATAGAGCACGCACCGCAACGTGCTGAGATGCCAAGCCTCGAGAAAAGTTGTTTGAAATTCTCCAATTTGGAGTATCAACACCCGGTCCCGTTCGTGATATATGCCGACATTGAGTCGCTTTTGGTAGAAGTGCCCAGTGCACAGCCTAGCGATAGTCGGTCCTTTGTAGAAAAGGTGACTCATCATGAAGCCTGCGGCTACGCATACGTCATCGTGGGACCCCAAGACGAATCACACAAGCCCATGTATTGCTATCGGGGTCCCGACGCTGTAACCCATTTTTTGCAGACCTATTCGACTTACTAAGAGTGAGGCACTGGCCTTCAACAGGGCATCCCATCCTACACATCGACGATAAGAATCTACGAGGCATGAGCGCTGTAGCATAACGGATAAAACGCCAGTCTTCTAATCGAACAGCTTCGGGATCTAACCCCAGTCCAGACAAGTGGAAATTAAATTCTTTTGGAAATTTAAAAAAATTGCCGATAGGTGGCAGCACCTAACCAACTTTTGCCAGAAGGCGATTTAACTACGTCACCACTGATAACAACGATCAGGTCGTCATCAACCAGCACGGAGGAAGGGCGTGTGCTAAGAAGCTCCGCGATGCACTCCGGTCAAAGGTCAGTCAGCGATTGCGACATCCATTGAAACCTCTTTCAAAGTTCCTCCCCTCTCAACGCGATTGTGCAATGCACTCCGGTCAAAGGTCATCCTTCGGAGGGCTCTTTCGAAGTTCCTCACTTGGACCCTCCCCTCTCAGTGAGGCATCGGGTGCGCCGCCTCACCAAACTCCCTCCCAAATGAGGAAACCCTCCTCCCCAAAGAGGGTCCCTCCGCAATGAGTCATCTGTGCCACACTGTGCAGCCTCCGCAATCTGCCGCTCTACACCCCTTTTATAACTATGTTTCATTCATTTCAGCTATATTGCAGACTCCATGAGCTAAATAATTTTGCGTTAAAGAAATGCAGCAATTCTTATACAACTCATTCTACATCTTTTGGTGTTTGCGTTCTTCATAAATGAAAATTAGGCTTCGTTGTAGAAATAATCAAAGTTTGATGATCATTTAAACTCAAATATATTGTAACTGCGTTGTTTCAGTATGTAGATGCATAGTATTTAAGCAAAACTAAAGCGGTTTTAGGACGAATACAACACTAAATATGAATTAAAAAGAACTTTAAAAATCACGATTTTGACACAAGATGGATGCCATATTTTATTTTGAAGCTAGTCACATGATCTCTTCATATAAAGGGTGTAACTATTGTTTTAATTTTTATTTGAAAAACTACTGAATATATTTTGCTCAAATTTTTTCATATATTTTATGGGATAATTTGAATATTTCCTAAAACTTTCAAAGCAATTTGTGAATTTTAAATTCGCTAAAAAAATGTTTGAAAAATTAGGTCCCATAGGGTTCAGTGTATTTCAGTTTTTCAACCCGGGTTCAGTCCAAAACTAATTGGGTGATATTATTCATTTATATTCCCATAGGTCCCACAGACCGTCTGAACAACATACTAAAATGTATGAAATGAATAATTCATACAATGATTTCATACAATTAGTGATAATATGTAAGACTTTAAGGGTGAGCGTCAGTAAATTTTCTGCCCTATCCGCGCTTTGTTAACTTTCGCGGCACACATATGTCGCCGAAATTCTGTTCAAACAGTTGCGTAATATTTTCTGAGAGATAAAATGCAATGCTTAGATTATATTAAAACTAAATTTAATGCCCCCAAAACATAGAATATATTTTTTATTTTAATCCAAAATATTTTTGGTGCTGACATCTGTTGTCGTAATTTAATTCATGCCGATTATTTTTATTTTTTAATGAACATTTATAAATATCTATTCCTTCTAATACAGTGTTAAATACAACAACAGATCATATATAATAATGCCAGAATCACGGAAAGGTAATTTATCATTCTATAAATTTGATAAGGGATCTGAATGTACATCACTGAGGACTGCAGTTTTGTCTTCAAGTTCCTTTATCTTCAAGTCCAAGTTCAATTACGTTTCCGTGATTATGGCATTATATATGATCTGTTGTTGTATTTAATAGCGTATTAGAAGGAATAGACATTTAAAAATGTTCATTAAAAAATAAAAATAGTCGGTATGAATTAAATTACGACAACAGATGGCAGCACCAAAAATATTTTAAATTAAAATAAAACATATATTCTATGTTTTATTGGGTATTAAATTTAGTTTTAATATAATCTAAGCATAGCATTTTATCTATAAGAAAATATTTCGTAACTGTTTGAGCAGAATTTCGGCGAAATATGTGTGCCGCAAAAGTTAACAAAGCGCGGATAGGGCAGAAAATTTACTGACGCTCACCCTTAAAGTTTATCTATAGTTAATGAAATATTTGTTTTATAAAATTTCTAGCCAGTCATTTTTACATAAAAATGTGAGAACAATTTTTTTCGTTGCAGTTTACAATAAAATTCTGCATCTTGAAACTTAAATTTTTTTTTACTTGCTTTTAATTTAACGTACTGGGCATGTTAAATGTATAAATGTTTGAATTATAATAAATCGAGAAAATTTATATTTATATATAAGGATATCTTTTATATCCACTGACTGTATGATTTATAGCCGTCATCAACAACCAGAAAATTTTCTACAAGCCCGTGGAGTACGCAGGATTTTGATTTGGGGGTGGAGGTGAAGTTCGTGATTACCCTTTTCAAACCTGGTGCCCCGTTTTACAAGCATTGGAATTTAGTATAAACATACATATAGAAAATATAATTTATTTCTTTTTTTCGCTTTCTGTATTTCAAGCAAATTATAATTATTTAATGGAAACATATTGGTAATGATGTAAACATCAGTAGGGAATGATATCATTTATAATCATTCGAGTTTAAATGTAAATAAAAAAAATTAGGCTCAGAAAAAAATTCAGATCTGAAAAAGTTATCTGCAAGCAGTTCGGTGGGATATTCAACTGTAATGGTAAGACAGAGTATCTAGCAAAATACACATACTTGAATAATTGATATTAAAATGCACTGAGTTCCCTGAAACCAATATCATTACATTTGATATTAAAATGTATTAAATTCCACCGAACTAGAGACATGACTAAAAACTTTGAATTGATAGAATTATTTATTATCATAAATGAATGGAAATAAAAATATTGCTGCTTTAAGTGTATTAGGTGAAAAATTACATAATAATTTCTATACTTACTTTAAATATGTATTATGAAGTAGACACATGCAAGTATAAAGAACACTCATTTTTTTGTGTGTATGTTTTTATTAAATAAGCTGAATTAGCCTTGCGCTATCAGATCCAGCAACGTGGTCAATTACATGAGAAGATATTTTCTTGAATTCTATATACGCTGTCCATTATTTCATTACAAGTTCTAATGTAAATGAAACACTTTGTAGAATGTTATGTAAAAAAATTTATTGAAATTTATCACCTTAGTTTTCAAAAGAATATATATAATTTTTATTTTGAAACTTGTTAGTTTTTATGTACCATTTCAGTTTCTTTTACAATTTCTTTTTTTTTGGGGGGGGGGGGGGACTGTAACGTCACCCCCGGTAGAAAAGGCCGAACTACTTCCCCCCCCCTGTACCTCGTGACGTATTAGCTGTAGGCCCAATTCTGGCCTTCGAATTCGAATTCCTCCGTCTCAACTTTTCTGGAAAGTTCTCCCCTAGTAGAGTAGCCCACACAAAGAAGTATCGTATGTGCAGTGCAGTACGTGGGCTCGCGCGTGTGGATGCATAACGGTCTTTTTATCGTATTTTTGAATGTCTTATATGTTAGTTCATCATTTAATAAACATTTTGACCAGCATACCTTCGACTACATACCTTATGACATTGGATTACTAGTTACCTTATTACCGTAATGTGAAAAACGAAAAATGCTATTTAGAAGTAAGTGCTTACCATTTTTGGCTTATTATCATGTCATTTAAAATTATATAGAATTTTAAATATATGGCAATCAAATTATTGCTATTCAATTAACGCTAACTGGATTCTAAATTGTTTTGTTGCTAATTATAACGTCAACAAACCTTTTAGAGTTTTCTTAGTTTGTTTTAAAATTTTATTGTTGTCATATTAATTAAGAACTGCCCAGGTACTTGTAAAATTAAGCTTTGCTAAGTAATTGTAAAGTATTTAAAATCATTCAATGTTTAAAATGTATATTTTATCAAGTTAGCTTGTGTCATTATACAGCTATTATACATGTGTCATTATACATAAATTATACAGTCTCCTGCAAATATTTTAAAATTACTTTAATAATGTTAGTTGTGTAATATTTTATAATAGACTAGCAGCATGTCCGTTCTTCATACTGACCATATAATACAAGAAACCTAAAATTCAGAATTTGATGTGAAGTTTTAATATTTAGAGTCTCAATTTTTGAAATTTTATAATAATTCTAATGAAATGAAAATAGGTGATCTCTACCGTGCTGAGATAATAAACAGACAGATAGATGTACAACATACAATTTTATGTATACTGTTAATAGCAGATATACCCGACATTGCCCATGATTTAATATATGTGCAAATTCCTGCAGTATTCTAAATGACATTCTTACTCAAAACATTCTATTAAAATATTTCATTTAATTCTCCTTTCTGTGTTTTCTATACAAAATTATCTTCAAGCAGATCTGAATAAAACATTCTCGTTTGAAAACAAATTATAAAATATATATGAAATTGGATCGATATAAACTAAAATAAAAGCGCTAAAATTGTATAAAAATGGTTATAAAATTTTGTTTTATATTGATTTCTTTATTATTTAAATCTTAAAAAATTTAATAATCGTCTGCCTAATAAACACATTTGATTTAATTGCGTTGCTAAGCATCATGATATAATTTTCTTAATAAATTTGTGGAAAATATATCATCTGCATAATTCTATTTTTATGGAAGGTTTAATTGTGGGATTTTTATTCATATCTCGACAATCCCTGGTCCTAGAAACTCGAAACATGGACTAAATTTTAAGTAGGGCTATTTCAAAGCTACCCACAGAATGTTCATGAAATTCGATGCAGCAGTTCTACCGTGATGATGAGATAGATAAACACACAGACAGATACATGTATTTTCAATTTTATTTATATAGATAAAAAAATGTCATTCTCTTTTTAAGATATTGTCAATAGTAAGAAATCGTAGCAATAAAAATGCTACACTAAAGTTATGAAAGTAAAATAATGTAAAATGGAATATTTCACACATCAAATAACATATTTTAACTGTTTGATAAGTAAGTAATTGCATATAAAAGATATAGTATCTTAATATATTGCACGTATATTTTTTATTATTTGTTATGGCATGCTGAAATTTTAGAAGAATATGTTAGGAAGTCATTTGTGTTTAGGTTGGGTACATTTTATTTTTTATGTAGCGAGTAATTATGTTATTGAAAATTGTTAAAATAACTTGGAAAAAAGCAAAGTAACTAACTTACAATTTCAAGTTACCATTGTATATTTCATTATATTATAGTTAATGTTATTTTAATAATACAAAGCTAATTTAATCTTTCTTACATTTTCACTTCAATGGAATTGTAAATGAAATATTAATACCAAAAAGTTTTATTATACAGCTTTATTAAATTTTCAAAGCCCCTGAGGTATTTCAAACTCTATAATTAAGCAAAATTGTTTACAATTTGTTAATGTCTGGTAGTAAAAAAGGGAATATAAGATGTGCTATATTAGAAAACCTGAACTTCTACAATTTATAGTGCATAGGTTAATGAATGACATTCAACTAGTATTTTAGTATTTCAACTAGTATTTCAACTAGTATTATGAATGTACTGAAGAATTATTCAAATAAAATGCCTGATTAAGCAATAAATATACAGGGTTCTTTTTCAAACTTTTATTAAAACACTAACTGAATGGAATCCTTTCATCTTTGCTCCTACAGTGAATGAGTCATTATAAATATTTTATTTTAAGGAAATGTACAGCAATATTAATATTTTAAATCACCCATTTTAATGAACATTATCGAAAATACTTCCAAATTTCATGAATATTATTTGATTTACTGATAAATTATTCCTTTACATCGAACAGAGAATTAAAAGGGAAACAAATAGCAAAAGCTTCGATCGCGATCTGGAAGACCTACTCGCAGTGGGCCTACAAGCCAAGACGTCAAAAATTAGTGCTCCGGCCTCTGCTTTCGGAGGTGACGACTGTAACCCCATTAGCCCCCCCCCCCCCGCCCCTCTTCCCCTTGCGTACGACCTTGCTACAAGTCGCTATTTTTAAAACTCTGTCTATTAGTCAGTACAGTTGACATCGAGTTTATTCAAAATCAAGCTCGAACTGCATGAGATTCTTCTTGTTATAAATCATCATCTTTTTATCGTAATCATTATCTTTTTTAAATTTAATACCAGTATAGACTGTGCTTGTTACCACAAAAACACGAAAAATTGCAAATCGTTTTCTATCTGCCAGTGCATGCTGATGAGCTTAAAGCGCAACCTCTCTACCGATGTTTGTTGCTGCACTTAGCACAGCGAAGTATAATTCTGAAGGCCATACATAAGACATTCCAAATTATTATTCCACTCTTTGAAAAGCTTTCTAACACGAGTTTTGTGGATATAAGTTATCTAAATGGATCGTTGTAGAAATTCCAACAATCACGTTCTACATTCTCATACTAGAGAAAGTAT
Source organism: Amaurobius ferox (assembly GCA_951213105.1). Taxonomy (NCBI): domain Eukaryota; kingdom Metazoa; phylum Arthropoda; class Arachnida; order Araneae; family Amaurobiidae; genus Amaurobius; species Amaurobius ferox. The sequence goes on from OX578133.1 coordinate 56,539,182, forward strand.
TGATTGCTTCCACGAGAATTTTCGATTTTGGAAATTTTGATGCCAATACAGTCAAACCTGTTTGAAACGAAAGCAGTGTTTCTTTCAGGCATATATATCCAGGAAAGGGCGAAGTCCCCCACCCACACCCCCCTCTGGAGACATTTTTATATTAACTTAATTTATATTTATGTGACAGCAGCATTTAGATATATTTATATAGGGCAAATAGAAAACTTGCCCCCCCCCTAAATTTTCAATCTCTCCCCCCCCCCCCCCGGTCAAACTGTCCTGAAAGACTGCCTGAAGGAAACCTGCAAGAAATTAAATACTGTAATAAGCAAAAAATATTTTTAGCCCCGTCCCAAAATATAGAAAATTCGTGTTATTTCCCCTGTGTGAAACCGAACCTGCACAACGTGGAAACAGACGGCCAATTTAAAATAATTTATTAATGAGGCACCTGTTGTAATAAACAAAGAACGGAAAAATCATCCAAATATTTCAGCCATGTATTTCCAAGAGAACCATTTTTCACAGAATTTTCTATTAAATCACATAAGGATCTTCTGAAAGCTGTTTCAGAACTTCAAGAATGTGCAATTGATCAAGGGGATTCTGAAATGCTAGACATTTTTTGAAACGGTTTCTAACACGAGTTTTGTGGATATGAGTAATCTAAATGGATCGCTGTATACCAATTTCTTTAATCACGTTTTACTTTCTCATACTATAGAGTAAAGATACAGAAAGTATTGTTTTCGCGAAAATTTTAGATTTTGAGATTTTGATGCAATGTATCTTTTAGTACCCCCTGAAAAAATTTTGACTCTTTTTAGAGTGATGTCCGTCTGTCTGTGATCGATTTCTTGTGTACACAATAGCCACAAATACCGAAACTTTTTATCCTGCTTTATTAACGAAAAATCTAGAACTAGATAATATTTTTGAAAATTCGAGCAAAAACTTTGAAATTTATTCAAAATTTTATATTTTCTTAACAAAGCAAAGGGGGGGGGGGGAGTTACCACCACGAGAGGGTAAATTGTCAAACTTAATATCAATCGAGAGATTTTTTCGAGCCCTTTAAAATGAAGAGTAACATGCTGCAATTATGATCATTTGACCCAACGAAACAGATTTTTCAAAAAATTTCTTGCAAAATTTGAAAAAAAAAAAAAAAATCAGAAGTTACTTAAAAATAGATTCTGGTATGAAAAACTCGAGTTCAGTCACACTCCAGTTAATTTTATTCTTTAATCCTGATTAAGATAAATGTTTGCCTTTTATTTTGATACAAGTGGAAATTAATTTAAAAACAGGTGTTCTTACGGGAGGTGTGGCGCATAGACAAACTTGCCATAGTCTGTTTCAATCATCACCGATTGAAAGCAAGAATATCTAATTATATGTTAACAAATATTTTTAAATCTATACGTTTTTCATTTTCTCGTGCGTATACTTGACTATATACTTTGAATACACATCGAAGTATACAAAATTACATTAATCAATAACTGGGAATAAATTCTTAGGTTCCGCCAATCCACCCTAACAATAACAAGGCCGGAAGCATCTCCCAGACCGAAAACATAACCGTCCGGCCGTTGTCCGGTACCGGGAACTGGCATCAATTATACCGGGCTGCGGAAGATTCCCTCGGAATTTGTCTTTTCAGTTTTCTAAGCATTTTTTATGAATAAATATTTCGTAGTGGAAATATTCAAAGGGAAATAATATTCATGAATGTGTCGAAAAGCTCAGAACCAGAACGCTTAAATAACATCTGTGTAGCAAATGTCAGTGAGCAAGCCGCATTTACATTTTAGTATGAATAAGAGAGTGCTCAGCTGGCTTCTATGGTGAATTATAATGGTTAAATATTTTTCTCTCACAGTACCGTTATTTTTTTTCAATCCGACATCAGTAAAATCAATTTAATAATGCAATAATAATATAATAATACTGAGTTATACATTCTTGGTGATAAGAATAGAAAATATCAATGAAAATCAGCACAAATTAATTTAATGATGTTCGTGTGAGGAAATTACAATATGCTACACTATTTCATTAATCCAGTGATGGGTAACTTATTTCAATGTAATTTTATATTTGCCAACATGCTACAGCGTATATACAAAAATGTACTAATACACATTATGATTATGCCATGATTAATTATTATTATTTATGTTAGTTTAATGTATGAACTTAAAATAAATATAAAGTACGAGTAAATTTGTTTGGGCCGGGCCATCTTCTTATAAAAAAAATAATTTACCAGGCCAGGGTCCAGTGGCGGATTTTAGGAGGGGCGATCGCCCCCCCCCCCCCCCCAAACGCCTGACGAACGTCTATGTTTTATCAAATAAATTATAAAATTAAAAAATATATATATCATTAGGGAGATACTTTGGGCTTTCTCTCCCTTCCTCAGTTTATCCACGAAATCTCGCCCCCATAATGAAAGTCAAAAGTCTGTGCCTGGATGTCTGATATTTACAAGATTTAGTACCATCGACTCTTTTAGCGAAAATCAACACGGACGAAGAGTCAGCTACTCCTCTTGGACAGAGCTAAGCAAGAAGTATCACATAATAGCCGAACTGGGAGTGAAAGAAATGAACAGTACACTTCAAGTTGAGGTGATTAACTGGAGAACCAAATGGATTCGAGAAAATACCGATACCGACAAAGTACCCAAGTCTGCTTTTGAAGCACTACAGAACTGTGATCCTGCAGTGTACCATGTGATCTACGTGTTATTGAAATTCCTTGTAGCATTACCAATTACTGTAGCAACCGCCAAGCGTAGCTTCTCAGCACTAAAACGATTGAAGACATGGCTTCGAAACACAATTAGAGAAGATCTGCTGGTGGGATTGACTTTGTTGCATGTGCATTATGATATCGCAATTTCACCAGTAACAATTTTAGATCGATTTGCTAAAGAAAAAGCAAGAAGACTTGAGTTGATATTATAATGATGATTCTTCCTGGGAGGTGCCAGGGTTTTTGCGATGGACTCCGTAAGGCTGCTAAGGATAATGATCGACAATAAGCTGAATTAGCAATTACATTTGAATAGTGTTATAGGTACTACCCCTGGCAAAAATTATGGAATCACTTCCATGTTATTTCAATGGGATACGACGTTCAATACCCTACAACTTTTGATGCACGGATACCCTGAAAAACCCTTTTTGAGCGAAATTGAAGAACTTTAAATGCTTAACAAAACAAAAATATTTGAAAAATTTTGCACTTTTCATTATTTAATAATTCACGATCAAAACATAGGAAAAAAGCTAGAGATTGAAAGAAAAAACTCGTAGAAACTAATTTGGAATAATAAATTTGATCATGGAAAATCATTAAGATATAGCTCCTCATGTTTATATGATCAAATTTATTATTCTAAATTAGTTTTTACGAGTTTTTTCTTTCAGCCTACAGCTCTTTTCCCATTTTTTGGTTGTGAATTATTAAATAATGAAAAGTGCAAAATTTTTCAAACATTTTTTATTTTGTTAAGTTTTTGAAGTTCTTCAATTTCGCTCAAAAAGGTTTTTTAGGGCATCAAAAATTGTAGAGCATTGAACTTCGTATCCCATTGAAATAACATGGAAGTGATTCCATAATTTTTGCCAGGAGTAGATGAGGAAAAGGTGTTCAACCCCAGCAGGCGGAGCGCATTCCAATGTGATGACGTCACGTTATCTTATCTGATAAGCTTATCTTATCGGATGACTCACTCGATAAGATTATCGGATGACGTCATCTGCTAACACAGAGAGTGGTGTTGAAGAAGACCTTGGAGACCATCTTGGAAATTTTGGTGGCGCCCTCTATTGACAAGCTGGAGAACTGCGTTGGCTAAAAGGTAAGAATTGGTTCTGGACTGAGCTGGATTCGAACTCAGGACTCCTCGCACCGTAGGAAAGTGCTTTAACCAGTATACAGATTGAGACTTGTAGGTACATGGTGAATGAATGTTGTCTTCCCTGCGAAAGGAGTTGGGTACTGCTCCCGAGTTGTGGTAAAATTTATAGCATTAAAAATGCGATATGCTAGTTCACTATGTAGTGTTAGAAATCCCCCATTACTTCATTCAATAGCTTACCCCAAAAATCATTTTATTAAAATTAATAAAATTCAATAACACATACATAACATACACCCCGTCCTTAAAATTCATTGATGAACGGCCAACGTAAAAAGAAAATTATCTTCGTTCAATCGAACATGTATGAGCGTGAAGCTTTACTAAAAATATTAAGTCATCGTCCGACTACCGAATTAAAATATTCATTAACACAAAAACCTCATTCAGAAATTAATTATATTAAAATTCAATAACACGCATGTATTTCATTCAAGCGCCAATAGAGGGAGCCATCATCGACCCTAATTTCGGAAATGTCTTCAAGCACTTTCCAAAACATTCCATAAAAAGAATAATTACCCACGTTCCAATCATTAAAAAAATAATCCTCCTATTAAAATTCAATTATGATTATATTCCATTTTTTTTCATAATATATTTTATTTATTTATTAAAAATTAATTAAAATCTTAATTCATTCGCACCATCCCTTCGTAGAAGATTGGAAAATAGTCGAAGTACCCAACTCCTTTCGCAGGGAAGACATCATTCATTCACCATATACCTACAAGTCTCAATCTGTATACTGGTTAAAGCACTTTCCTACGGTGCGAGGGGTCCTGAGTTCGAATCCAGCTCAGTCCAGAACCAATTCTTACCTTTTAGCCAACACAGTTCTCCAACTTGTCAATAGAGGGCGCCACTAAAATTTCCAAGATGGCCTCCAAGGTCTTCTTCAACACCACTCTCTGTGTCAGCAGATGACGTCATCCAATAATCTTATCGAGTGAGTCATCCGATAACATAACGTGACGTCATCACATTGGAATACACTCTGCAGTTCCGCCTGCTGGGGTTGAACACCCTTTCCTCATCTACTGCCAGGGGTAGTAAACTTCATAGAGTTTCGTCCAGAACAGAGCACCAGGCGCGAAGCGCCTTTAATCTCCAATCTCTAGGTGTGGTTCTTATCTTCATACTGTGACATTATTTCATTGGTCCATAGTTGGAGGTTCGAGGTTTTTGATTTACTGTTTTTATTATTTGTCCTAGCTCCTAGTGTGGCAGTTTGTTGCACATTAAGAGTTTAAGCAGTTTGGGGGGTTGATGCAGATCTGAGGGTAACCTAGCATTTTAGCAGTTTAGGATTTTAAACATTTTGTAGAAAACCAAAGATCGCGAGTTTTCGTTAATATCAACTGATTAAGGTGGGACGTTCCTAGTACCGAATATCAAAGTTAAGTACCGAGCGGGGTCTCTTACGAGATTTAGCCTTGCGATGATCATAGTCATGCAGATTAAATAATAGTTCATTTGGGACAGATGGCAGATTTTTGTAGAATTTAAGCGCTAGCTTTTTGATTTGGGCTCTAACAGTTTTTATTTTGAAGTCTTTCCTAATTACCGAGTTTCTTAAGTATCTAGGGGCTTTCCTTATAATCCTTAGGGTTTTGTTTTGTCTTGTCTCTAATAAGTCTATGGTAGTTTTACAGGCATATCCCCATACGGGTGCTGCATACAGCATTCCCGGGCAGATGACCGATTTATAAATTAAGAGTTTATTTTGATAACTTAGATTTCCGTTTCCTATCATTGGGTATAAGGCTCCTATGGTTATATACGCTTTTTTGATTATGTTCGTTACGTGCAGTTTCCAAGTTAGGTGGGAGTCTATCGTTACACCTAGGTATTTAGTAGATTTTTCCGCTTTTAGGGCATGGTTGTTTATGTACAGAGGAGGCGGAGGTTTACGTTTTCTTGAGAAATAAATCCAATGACATTTATTGGGATTTAATTTTATTCGCCATTTTTCCAGCCATGTTTGGAGTATGTCTAAGTGTTGTTGTAGCTGTCTGTGCATTACTGAGACGTAAGGGTGTTTTGCAAGTATCGCGCTGTCGTCTGCATAGAGTGCCAGCTCCGTGTCTGGGGTCCTGGGAATGTCATTTAGATATATGTTAAAGAGTGTCGGGCCCAGGATGGATCCTTGCGGTACACTACTTTTAATGAGCTTGGGTGTAGATAAGTTATTTTTTACTCTGACTTGAAAGTGTCTGTTATTTAGGTATGAAATTAAAAGTTTGACAAGTGCGTCAGGGACTTTTAGAGTGATCAATTTGTAAGCTAATCCACAGTGCCACACTTTATCAAAGGCTTTTTGGATGTCAAGAAAAATCGCAGCTGTGGGTGTCTTATTATTAAAACCAGAAGAAATGTACTCTACCACTCTCAGCAATTGATGAGTGGTGGAGTGTTTTGGCCGAAATCCAAACTGCTCCGGAATGATAATGTCATTCTCACTAAGGTGCGTGTTCAGTCTCTTAAGAATTATTTTCTCAGTAATTTTACTAAGTGTCGGCAACAAACTGATTGGTCTGTAGTTGGCTGGAATTGAGGCATCCTCACCAGGTTTATGGATCGCTATAATTATCGCTTCCTTCCATTCTTTGGGGAAATAATTTAGTTCTAGTATTTTATTTATTAAGATGGTCAAGTAAAATATTATATTTAAGGGTAGGTTTTTTACCGCGATATTCCTGATTTTGTCGTGCCCTGGGCTTTTACGGTTTTTGATAATCTCTACTATTTCTTGCGGGGTGGCTGGGTTAATCTCAGCCGTGACCGGGGAGTTCCTGAAATTGTTTAGAGTTTGCCTAACCATTCTTAGGGTGTCCTGACACATTAGATCGTGGTTTGGTTCAAATTGCTTTTCGTAATGCCTAGCAAGCGCCTCTGCTTTTTCTTCGTCTGAGTACGCAATATTAGCGCCATCTATTAGTGGCGGGAGTTTAATTTGAAGTTTTCTGAGTCTTTTAGCGAATTGCCAGAGCGATACGTCTTCCGAGCTAAGGGATTCAATTAACTCTTTATACTGTTGCTGCTTTTCTGCGACAATTTTATCCCTGACTTTCCACGTGAGTCTGTTAAGCTCCCTTTTGAGGGTAGGGTCTCTATTAGCCTGCCATGCCTTACGCATTCTGTTCCTTTGCCTAACTAATTGTTTGACATGGTGGGAAAGTGTGGGCATTTTTGGTGACTCACGATGTGTTGTGGCAGATGCAATAGCTCTCCTGATTTCTGTTGTGAGTGTGTGCGTGGCAGAGTCAATATCCGCCGTGCTCATAATGTTGGGTACTGCTAAATGCGGCTCGAAAAGTGCTCTTTTGAATACGTTCCAGTTCACCCTCTCTTGTCCCAGAGAGGCTGGAAGGGGAGTGTTCAAATCGAATGTCACCAGTACCGGTAGATGATCCGAGTCGAATTCATCCAGGGTATCAATTGTGTGAGCGTATTCTATGTTTCTCGTTAGGACAAAGTCTATGAATGAGCCATTGGCACCTGAGAAGCAGGTTGGTCTCGACGGTGCAATGATGTCAGTGTTTGTTGTGTTTAGCAATCTATGTATCTGTGTACCGCGTGTGTTGGCTCTCCTGCTGCCCCACGCTCGGTGGTGTGCATTGAAGTCGCCCGCGAGTATTGTGTTTGGATATCGCGAGAAAAGCAGTTCCAGCTGCGCAGCTACATTTATACCACTCATGTTTTTGACATATATTGAAGTTAGGATAAATGGGTTTACATTATTTATTTTAATTTTTATACTAGTATTTTCTATACCTTGAAGATTTATGTTGTTTATTTCCTCGTGGGGAATATTACTTTTAATATATATTGCTGTTCCTCCATGGGGATTTCTAGCAGTTATATTTGAGCTAAGGGTATGATAGCTATTATAGTTTGCTATATTTAGTTTTTTGTTTTCTCTAACTTTAGTTTCCTGGATTAGCAGGGCATCTACATCATTTTCATTTACGTAGCTCCTAAGTTCATTTATTCTTGGAGATATGCCGTTCGCATTCCAAAATATTATTTTAAAACTTTCTTTTTGGGACCTATTCATGGCGGGTTTGTTTCTCACTGTTTTTATTAAATTCCGCGATTAATTTAAAAGCCTCAAAGACCATTTGCATTGGATCGCTCTTTTTTTGAATTAACTCAGCGAGCTGCATCAACAGATGTTTTATATCGTCTAGGTTGAACATACTGATAAATCCTCTGACGAGGTTGAGGATTTCATCCATCTTTTCATCATTGGATTTATCAGCAAGTTCAGTCTCAGCTTCCATTTCCTGAGTCTCAGCTACAATTTCCTCAGCCTCAACCGCGGTTTGATCTGTTTTGTGAGTATCCTTTTGGACCTCGGTAGTCTTTTGTTTTTTTTCAGCCGATTTGTCTAACTGCTGTGTTTGCGCGAACTCTTCTCGGGCGCGTTTAGTTTTCTGCCATTCCTGCACCTTTTTTTCTAATCTTTGTTTTGCTTCTCTTGCCTCTTTGGCGGCTTTATCAATTGCTATCCTCTGATTTATGTCTTCATGAGCTATTCTCACTTCCTCCACAGTCATTTCTCTGGAGGTCGACGGTTTAGGGGCCTGCTCTTGCACCGATCTGGTAGGTGCTGAAGTTTGAGTTCTTTTAACCTGTGGCACAGAGTGCGAGGAGTCCTGATGGGGTGTCTGAGGGTTTAGACCGAGGGCCTTTTGCCTCCAAGGGGGTATCTGATTTTTGGGGGGAGGGGGGGCATACCCCGGTGCCTTTCCTCTGTTCCAGGGGTTCTTCGGGCATTGCCTGAAGTTCGCCGGGTGATCTCCATTGCAGTTAGCACACGTTGCCTTCTCTGTCCTTGGTCTTTGGCAGTCACGTGTGAAGTGTTCTTCAGCACACTTAAGGCACTTTGGTGGCATGCTGCAATTCTCGGAGGAATGATTGAATTGCTGGCACCGGTAGCAGATTTTGAAGCCCCGTGCTCTGATGGCCTCTACCTTCACAGCCAAGTATCCTAATCTTGTCAGTCGGTATATCCTCTGCCAGTCTTCCGTAGGCCTAATGCTGACTAAGAAGATCGGCAGGGGCAATCTCGTTTTTGTGTTTCTCAGTTGAGAAACCCGGACTACATCTAATCCTTCGGATGTTAGAGTGATTTTTATTTCCTCAATGTTATAGTTTGTTGGTAGCCCCTTCAAAACTACCTTTTTGGGCCTTTCCGTCTTTAAGTTTAAACTGTGGAAGGGGATTTTCTCACTAGATAAATGGCGTTGTACAACCCTATAGGCGTCAGCGTCATTTGGAATCAATTTTAGCATGTCTCCTGTGAGCTTGCCAGATACTTTATTACCTGAGATTTCATTTAATTTTTTAAGGAGAGCCTGGTAATTGTCATTAAACTTGATGAAAAAACATTCCGCTTTTGGGTCTTTTTTCTCAACCACTACACTATTTTGCCTGTCACTATTTTGAACCGTTTTTGGTTTTAGTGCACTTTTGAACACTATAGGTTGCGCGACAATTTCAGCATAACTCTTAGTTTTAACATTATCATTTACATCTTTATCAATTTTTTCACTACAATCCATGTTATCCTTGTCATTAGATTTTAAGTTTAATTCTCCATTCTGGTTTTTAGTAGGAGCATCCATAGTAGATTGCCCCTCTATCCTCCTCTTTTTATTTGGATTTTCAACAGGTTTAAGTTTATCTTCATCTTTAATTTCTTTAATTAAGCCTAGTTCTATCATTTTACATTTAATTACATCACTAGAATTACTTCCTTCACAGTTATAAATCTCATTTAAATTACTAGCATAAAACCTATCCAAATTCTGGACCAACAAAAAAGAATTTACAGAAAGAAACGAACCCAGAATCTTGGAGACTTGGTCCTCGTCCCGTCCGAGTAGTCCATTCGTCAGTAGCTCCCTGATGTGTAGCGTCAGAGTGTAGATTGCCAGTGCACAAAAGTTCACAGCGTTTTTCACTTCTTCCTTCCAAGCGGGCATCAATCCATCCTTGGGCAGAGTATCACAATATTCAATCATGGCATCCCTGAGAGGCCGCAGTCCATCTTCGTCTAGCTCACCAGCAAGTCCGCGAGTAGCTTCCGTATCGAATGCATCCAAATCCATGTCGTCAGCGTAGAAACGATCAAAGCAATAGCACTACCACGTGGGAAAAACACACGCGGCACTCCAAAGTTGAAAAAGCACGAATCCAAAATGGCGAGAAATCCGTACACAACAAAGCTGTAATTGCTTAGCCCGACGTGTTCTATCGTAACTAGATATAACACGTCAAACTAGACTCAAAATCAATAATTTACAGGTTACAATTATATCCTAACCTTTTACATAATATGTAACTTCCCAATCACAATCTGTCATGCATTTCAAAAGGCTGATATTGCAGCATTTCTATGACAAACATTTATATTCATCATAGAAAAAATTTCTGGAAATTCTATACATAGCAAGATTAGAAATTTTAGCTCAGAATTTACTCGCCGAAAGATTCTTTTACTTATCAGTACCATATAAATAACATTGCATAACATTTGCCATTTCTTATACATTGAAGAAAAAAACCCATATGTAGATTTTTTTGCTATTCAGATGAAAACGTCTACTTCTCATTTACAATTTAAATTTTTGTACCCTGTACATTGTGTAATCAAACTTCATTTGAAGCGAACTCATGTATAAGAAAACTTCACGATAAAATACTATGAACTAAATTCTTATATATCGCATTTTAAAATGTTTCCAAATAACAAAATATGAAAAAATTATTTAAAAATTGTGAGTTCAATGTAATTTTAAATAAATATCCATTTTTGGTGGTGATAAAACTAATAGAAATGTATATAAATTAAGAAATTATTTAAATTAAAACAATATGCTATAGTAAAACTGTCACTAAAATTACAATATGTAAAAAATTTGTAATGGTATCAACCAGCTTGGAACAACTCCTTTAAAATAAAAAAACAAACAAAGCATCCATTTCAAGAAAAGCAAAGAGACAGACATAAAAAAACCTTCTTGCCCTTGGTGTAATTGCTATGTCTTTTTATCCTGAAAAATTAGATGTTTCTTGTTTCCGAAACCGGTTGATATTGATACTATTTGTTATATGCTGCAATTGTAAAGAAGCTTTTACTTTAAGGATAATAGCATATGTGATTTGTAGACTATCCGGCAAGTTATGCCTAATCATAAATAAAGAAAATAATATTCTAATTATTATTAAGGAGGCCACATTTGATATTATGCGACTGCTTCTGCATATCATGTGACCACATAATCAAGGTAACCGGGGAAAGTTTTTGGTCAATCTGGTTTTAATCGTACTGTCACTGAAGTGAATTTTCAAATGGCAGTGGTTATAAACAAGATCCCCAAAACTTGTGTTACCTTACCAGTAAAATAAACTATCCTTTTGCTGCCATGAAAAAGTTTGAATTGTAGTAACATTCGAATATAATTATTCAAATTAATCAGATTTTACTGTATTAAAACATGAGCTTGACATCTAGGGGGAAGTCAGTAGAATGCAAATTTGTAAAGCGAAAAGAAGAGTTTCATTTAACCAATATTATGAATTATTTATTACCAGTTATAAATCATCTTTGCGCAAGTACTACTATAAACAAAATCAAATTTTTATGTTGTTTTATAATATTGTGTTTAGGCGAACAATCATTGTTCATTGTTCAAACTATTGAAGTACATGGTATAAATAAATCAAGCTATTGCTACATCAATACCGTTGTGCATCAATTAAAAGATAAAATATTGGGGCAAATATCTGGTGTATATAACAGAAAACAAAGTACTTCAAAAATCACTTCACATTTGTTATATATCCATTAAAGCATTTTAATATATAACACTTACCAAACTTGACAGCAAAAAAAAAAAATTCATTTATTTTATGACATAAAAACGAGCTGAAGGTATATACGCAACAATTTTACAAATTGTCTAGGGAGCAAAGTTGATCAAAATCCAACAAAAAAAAATATTTAACATACGATACAGTGGTGAATTCTAGTCTAGAAAGCAGGTCATTCAAAAGTGCATATTACATTCCAATCCCTGTGTTCCCAATTGACCTCAATACTCAAGGGATATAAAGACAATAATCATAGGCGCCGAGTTTTCAAAATCTCAGGGGGGGGGGGGTGCACAATCCGATAACTTTATATAAAAGATTCACAAAGTCGATAAAGATATAATAACTTACAAGGCCATACGGTACAGTGGTGAATACGGTAACATACGGTACAGTGTTGAATTCTAGTCTAGAAAGCAGGTCATGCAAAAGTGCATATTACATTCCAATCCCTGTGTTCTCAATTGCACCACAATACTCAAGGGATATAATGACAATAATAGCAATGATAATAATGTTACTGCTATTGTGTTATATATTTTAACCTAGAGAAGGGTTTTTGTCGATAAATTTGGTATAGTAGTGCCATACCAAATTCAACGACAGTATTCGTTACTGATAAGATAACGTCATTTATTGACTTATATAGGTAAATAAAGTTATTTTTAAAACAATTGTAGTGTGTTGAAATTTGAAAGTGAATTTTGATCACTTATTTTTAATATTAGTTATTAATTTGTGAAGACACATTTCACTTTATTTCCTATATAATATAGAAATTAAGTAAAGAATATGACTTTCCGCACAATCAATATAATAAACTAGAACACAATATAAAATGCAAGGTAAATAAATATACGTATGCTCTTTTTTTTTTGCTGCATTTTATATTGTTATCCAGTTTATTATTAACGTAGAAATTATCCTATCCTATTTTCAAAGATTTCTTTTACTAGTGTTGTCATTAGAATCATTCATAAAAAAATTTCATGGAATAAGAGAGACTTTTGCAAGAGCAATTTTAAATATGTTAAACTTTTAGTATATAAAGTATGTGTGATACAAAATGTCTTGCTCAAAAGAGCGAACTCAATAAAAGTCAATTCAGGAGAAATTATCACAGCATACAATGGCAAGATACTTTAGAATACTACATTGAAATTTGAAAAAGGCCCTTTCTATAAGGTACCAACTAAACATAGAAGCAAGTCCATGGAAGCATTCCAATTCAGACAGGAAATATTAAAAAGAAACATCAGACATTTAATGGAAATGCAATTTTTATCTTTGGGAAATACAATAGGGATTACCATTCACACCATGCTGAATACATATACATTTAAATCTAATAACTAACTATTGATAAATTCATTTATACCCATACATAAATTATGTTTGTTACAGACAATGCTTATTTTCCAGTTTGGCTTTGTAAATAAACGGTACAGCATGCATAACTTCAAGTAAATTGAAGTTTTGAAAATATAATTTCTGAGATTATATGCAAATAAATGTAAAAATGTTATTCTAAACAAGAAAAAATTACGGACAACATATGAAATTTTTAAATCAGACCATATAGGACAATTTCTATAACTGGTTCAACAATAAAACAGCCTATCTGATATAATAAACAGATCGGCCGAAATATTGCAGTACAAGTTTAATTCTCTTCCAAGACTTTAAATTCTGTAATTTTAGCATAATTCAAAAGCGTACATCATGGTTTAAGAAGTTAAGAAACTTGTAGCATAATATAAACAAAATATATGCATTACATACCTGAGTAGTGTATTGTAAATACTCCTAAGTGTCTTTCAAACTTTCACCGACTTCGATAAATAAGCAAAATCGGCTTTATTTTCCCCTATGTTGTAAAAACTTTCAAACACTCTTCTTTCGGAAAAGAAATATAAAAGAATTCAATCTTAAATAAAATTTCATCTTGAAATATCAAATGATACAGAAATTGCCGCCATCTTGTTCGACTTTTAATCAACTGTTAAATATTTAAGTGGCCATAATCGGCCACTTAAATTAACAGCACTTTAGTGAGCTCTTTAACGCCGTGAAAGTGTTGGTGGGACGCAAAACAGTGCTAATCAACCGTTAAACCTTTGCTATATTTTAACGGTTGTTGGTGGGATCGGCCCTAAGGGACTCCACACCCTGCTCGCTGTCCATTTAGGCCCCTTGCTCTAGGCCACTCACTTCATAGAGTTTCGTCCAGAACAGAGCACCAGGCGCGAAGCGCCTTTAATCTCCAATCTCTAGGTGTGGTTCTTATCTTCATACTGTGACATTATTTCATTGGTCCATAGTTGGAGGTTCGAGGTTTTTGATTTACTGTTTTTATTATTTGTCCTAGCTCCTAGTGTGGCAGTTTGTTGCACATTAAGAGTTTAAGCAGTTTGGGGGGTTGATGCAGATCTGAGGGTAACCTAGCATTTTAGCAGTTTAGGATTTTAAACATTTTGTAGAAAACCAAAGATCGCGAGTTTTCGTTAATATCAACTGATTAAGGTGGGACGTTCCTAGTACCGAATATCAAAGTTAAGTACCGAGCGGGGTCTCTTACGAGATTTAGCCTTGCGATGATCATAGTCATGCAGATTAAATAATAGTTCATTTGGGACAGATGGCAGATTTTTGTAGAATTTAAGCGCTAGCTTTTTGATTTGGGCTCTAACAGTTTTTATTTTGAAGTCTTTCCTAATTACCGAGTTTCTTAAGTATCTAGGGGCTTTCCTTATAATCCTTAGGGTTTTGTTTTGTCTTGTCTCTAATAAGTCTATGGTAGTTTTACAGGCATATCCCCATACGGGTGCTGCATACAGCATTCCCGGGCAGATGACCGATTTATAAATTAGGAGTTTATTTTGATAACTTAGATTTCCGTTTCCTATCATTGGGTATAAAGCTCCTGTGGCCATATACGCTTTTTTGATTAAGTTCGTTACGTGCAGTTTCCAAGTTAGGTGGGAGTCTATCGTTACACCTAGGTATTTAGTAGATTTTTCCGCTTTTAGGGCATGGTTGTTTATGTACAGAGGAGGCGGAGGTTTACGTTTTCTTGAGAAATAAATCCAATGACATTTATTGGGATTTAATTTTATTCGCCATTTTTCCAGCCATGTTTGGAGTATGTCTAAGTGTTGTTGTAGCTGTCTGTGCATTACTGAGACGTAAGGGTGTTTTGCAAGTATCGCGCTGTCGTCTGCATAGAGTGCCAGCTCCGTGTCTGGGGTCCTGGGAATGTCATTTAGATATATGTTAAAGAGTGTCGGGCCCAGGATGGATCCTTGCGGTACACTACTTTTAATGAGCTTGGGTGTAGATAAGTTATTTTTTACTCTGACTTGAAAGTGTCTGTTATTTAGGTATGAAATTAAAAGTTTGACAAGTGCGTCAGGGACTTTTAGAGTGATCAATTTGTAAGCTAATCCACAGTGCCACACTTTATCAAAGGCTTTTTGGATGTCAAGAAAAATCGCAGCTGTGGGTGTCTTATTATTAAAACCAGAAGAAATGTACTCTACCACTCTCAGCAATTGATGAGTGGTGGAGTGTTTTGGCCGAAATCCAAACTGCTCCGGAATGATAATGTCATTCTCACTAAGGTGCGTGTTCAGTCTCTTAAGAATTATTTTCTCAGTAATTTTACTAAGTGTCGGCAACAAACTGATTGGTCTGTAGTTGGCTGGAATTGAGGCATCCTCACCAGGTTTATGGATCGCTATAATTATCGCTTCCTTCCATTCTTTGGGGAAATAATTTAGTTCTAGTATTTTATTTATTAAGATGGTCAAGTAAAATATTATATTTAAGGGTAGGTTTTTTACCGCGATATTCCTGATTTTGTCGTGCCCTGGGCTTTTACGGTTTTTGATAATCTCTACTATTTCTTGCGGGGTGGCTGGGTTAATCTCAGCCGTGACCGGGGAGTTCCTGAAATTGTTTAGAGTTTGCCTAACCATTCTTAGGGTGTCCTGACACATTAGATCGTGGTTTGGTTCAAATTGCTTTTCGTAATGCCTAGCAAGCGCCTCTGCCTTTTCTTCGTCTGAGTACGCAATATTAGCGCCATCTATTAGTGGCGGGAGTTTAATTTGAGGTTTTCTGAGTCTTTTAGCGAATTGCCAGAGCGATACGTCTTCCGAGCTAAGGGATTCAATTAACTCTTTATACTGTTGCTGCTTTTCTGCGACAATTTTATCCCTGACTTTCCACGTGAGTCTGTTAAGCTCCCTTTTGAGGGTAGGGTCTCTATTAGCCTGCCATGTCTTACGCATTCTGTTCCTTTGCCTAACTAATTGTTTGACATGGTGGGAAAGTGTGGGCATTTTTGGTGACTCACGATGTGTTGTGGCAGATGCAATAGCTCTCCTGATTTCTGTTTTGAGTGTGTGCGTGGCAGAGTCAATATCCGCCGTGCTCATAATGTTGGGTACTGCTAAATGCGGCTCGAAAAGTGCTCTTTTGAATGCGTTCCAGTTCACCCTCTCTTGTCCCAGAGAGGCTGGAAGGGGAGTGTTCAAATCGAATGTCACCAGTACCGGTAGATGATCCGAGTCGAATTCATCCAGGGTATCAATTGTGTGAGCGTATTCTATGTTTCTCGTTAGGACAAAGTCTATGAATGAGCCATTGGCACCTGAGAAGCAGGTTGGTCTCGACGGTGCAATGATGTCAGTGTTTGTTGTGTTTAGCAATCTATGTATCTGTGTACCGCGTGTGTTGGCTCTCCTGCTGCCCCACGCTCGGTGGTGTGCATTGAAGTCGCCCGCGAGTATTGTGTTTGGATATCGCGAGAAAAGCAGTTCCAGCTGCGCAGCTACATTTATACCACTCATGTTTTTGACATATATTGAAGTTAGGATAAATGGGTTTACATTATTTATTTTAATTTTTATACTAGTATTTTCTATACCTTGAAGATTTATGTTGTTTATTTCCTCGTGGGGAATATTACTTTTAATATATATTGCTGTTCCTCCATGGGGATTTCTAGCAGTTATATTTGAGCTAAGGGTATGATAGCTATTATAGTTTGCTATATTTAGTTTTTTGTTTTCTCTAACTTTAGTTTCCTGGATTAGCAGGGCATCTACATCATTTTCATTTACGTAGCTCCTAAGTTCATTTATTCTTGGAGATATGCCGTTCGCATTCCAAAATATTATTTTAAAACTTTCTTTTTGGGACCTATTCATGGCGGGTTTGTTTCTCACTGTTTTTATTAAATTCCGCGATTAATTTAAAAGCCTCAAAGACCATTTGCATTGGATCGCTCTTTTTTTGAATTAACTCAGCGAGCTGCATCAACAGATGTTTTATATCGTCTAGGTTGAACATACTGATAAATCCTCTGACGAGGTTGAGGATTTCATCCATCTTTTCATCATTGGATTTATCAGCAAGTTCAGTCTCAGCTTCCATTTCCTCAGTCTCAGCTACAATTTCCTCAGCCTCAACCGCGGTTTGATCTGTTTTGTGAGTATCCTTTTGGACCTCGGTAGTCTTTTGTTTTTTTTCAGCCGATTTGTCTAACTGCTGTGTTTGCGCGAGCTCTTCTCGGGCGCGTTTAGTTTTCTGCCATTCCTGAACCTTTTTTCTAATCTTTGTTTTGCTTCTCTTGCCTCTTTGGCGGCTTTATCAATTGCTATCCTCTGATTTATGTCTTCATGAGCTATTCTCACTTCCTCCACAGTCATTTCTCTGGAGGTCGACGGTTTAGGGGCCTGCTCTTGCACCGATCTGGTAGGTGCTGAAGTTTGAGTTCTTTTAACCTGTGGCACAGAGTGCGAGGAGTCCTGATGGGGTGTCTGAGGCTTTAGACCGAGGGCCTTTTGCCTCCAAGGGGGTATCTGATTTTTTGGGGGAGGGGGGGGCATACCCCGGTGCCTTTCCTCTGTTCCAGGGGTTCTTCGGGCATTGCCTGAAGTTCGCCGGGTGATCTCCATTGCAGTTAGCACACGTTGCCTTCTCTGTCCTTGGTCTTTGGCAGTCACGTGTGAAGTGTTCTTCAGCACACTTAAGGCACTTTGGTGGCATGCTGCAATTCTCAGAGGAATGATTGAATTGCTGGCACCGGTAGCAGATTTTGAAGCCCCGTGCTCTGAAGGCCTCTACCTTCACAGCCAAGTATCCTAATCTTGTCAGTCGGTATACCCTCTGCCAGTCTTCCGTAGGCCTAATGCTGACTAAGAAGATCGGCAGGGGCAATCTCGTTTTTGTGTTTCTCAGTTGAGAAACCCGGACTACATCTAATCCTTCGGATGTTAGAGTGATTTTTATTTCCTCAATGTTATAGTTTGTTGGTAGCCCCTTCAAAACTACCTTTTTGGGCCTTTCCGTCTTTAAGTTTAAACTGTGGAAGGGGATTTTCTCACTAGATAAATGGCGTTGTACAACCCTATAGGCGTCAGCGTCATTTGGAATCAATTTTAGCATGTCTCCTGTGAGCTTGCCAGATACTTTATTACCTGAGATTTCATTTAATTTTTTAAGGAGAGCCTGGTAATTGTCATTAAACTTGATGAAAAAACATTCCGCTTTTGGGTCTTTTTTCTCAACCACTACACTATTTTGAACCGTTTTTGGTTTTGGTGCACTTTTGAACACTATAGGTTGCGCGACAATTTCAGCATAACTCTTAGTTTTAACATTATCATTTACATCTTTATCAATTTTTTCACTACAATCCATGTTATCCTTGTCATTAGATTTTAAGTTTAATTCTCCATTCTGGTTTTTAGTAGGAGCATCCATAGTAGATTGCCCCTCTATCCTCCTCTTTTTATTTGGATTTTCAACAGGTTTAAGTTTATCTTCATCTTTAATTTCTTTAATTAAGCCTAGTTCTATCATTTTACATTTAATTACATCACTAGAATTACTTCCTTCACAGTTATAAATCTCATTTAAATTACTAGCATAAAACCTATCCAAATTCTGGACCAACAAAAAAGAATTGGCCACTCACTAACCGCTAGAACGTGCTTTGTGAGCTCTTTCGTGCCAGCTGTTATTCAACGAGCGGATAAATAGCACCGGACCCACTCCGACGTCATGATGTGACGTCACCCGATGTCAATGTCGACGACCAATAGTAGCTTCAAAGAACTGCGCCTGTGCACGAATATAATACTGTTTATAATACGAACTCATCATCACTCAGCTGTTAAATTTACTATCGTATACTTGTATTATTAGATAATTTAGAATATTAAATTCTAAGTTATAGTTGATGCTTAAAATGAACTATGCCAGTGCAAGGAGTATTTTGTTTTAATTACGATCTCGGTATTATTAAAGGAAATTTAAATGTATTTAAATCTCCTTCGTATTATTGGATAGCATAGAATATTAAACTCTATAATTGATGGCTAGATGTGACATATAGATATAATTTAGTCATTTTGAGAGCCATGTGTCAATGCACCTAACCAATTTTCCCCATTTGAAAAATTGTTCAACATATATGCAGTTTAAAAATTATTTGCTTTGTTTATATTATGCAACTCACAAATTCAATCTCCTTTTATTAGTCATGCATTAATTAGATTATCAAAATGAAACATTGTTCTTTGCAACATTCAAGTTGTCAAGTTCAATTTAAAATACACAATCATGTGCAAATTCCTATATTATATTAAATGACATTGTTAATCAAAATATTCTATTAAAATATTTAATTTAATGCTCCTAAAAAGAAGTTTAAGAATATCTGTTCTAGCTATACAAAATTATCTTCACGAGCAGATCTGAAGAATAAAATGTCCTGGTCTCGTTTGTAAACAAATTTACAAAATATATGAAGTTGAATAAATATATGCAAAATAAAAGAGCTAAAACTGCATAGGACCCATTCTACAACTTATGAGTTTTTCAAATCTTTACCAAAATAAACAGATGACGTAATAAATTGAAAATATCAATAATTCCGTAATCTTAAAACCAAAAAGGCTGTAATTGATTCCAATATATGCCAAAATATGTGCTAATATACTTGTACTGCTTATATTCTCATAGAGTAGAAGCAGCAGCGTATGTTTTGGGGGGGAGCAGGCCTCCCTACTTTTCAAGGCTTTTTATTGTTATGCGTATTTTTCATTTAAAATAACCCTGGCGTAAGCAAATGCTAAACAGTTGCCCCCCCCCCCCCCCACTTTTTAGAGTCAGGATAAGCCACTGAGTAGAAGATATACCCATGCATTTGTAGAAGATTACTCGGTACTACGTACAATATATGAGTTTCAAAAATTTTTGCAAAAATAAAACAATGACATAATAATCTGAAAATATCAATAATAATAATGTTTAAACCTGAAGACAATAATTGATATAATCCAGTCAAAAATGCAATATCGGTGAAATTTATTTTATATATATATCTTTATTATTTAAATCGGAAAGGATTTAATCAGCTACCGTATAAAAAAAATTGGATTTAAATTTGTTGCTAAACGACATGATAAAATTTTCTTCAAATAAATTGACGGAAAAAATATCATCTGCTTAAAAAAGTTAAAAATATATGAAAGGTTTAATTGTTCGTTTTTAATAATCAATAGTAAATAATTTGTTTCATAATTTGTTTTTTCAGCAACTGGTTGAACATTTTTTTATGTCTGATAAAGGTAGATTTTCTGGAAAATATCTTTTTGCAATTGCACATTTTAGAAAACTTTTCCGTTTTCTGTGAGTTTTTGGCTTGTGAAGTGTTTGGTCCATCCTCAAGCTTTGGATCAATATTCATATGTCTCAAAAAGAAAAAAATTCACGAAACTTAAATTTGCCGCGAATGCAAAATAAAAACTCCGCTAACCAGAATCAACGTGTACCCTACGTCATCGGCTACGTCAATCGCATCATCGTCAGTAGTGGTTTCTTGTTGGTCGAATCGGAGTGGGTCCGGTGCTATTTATCCGCTCGTGTTATTCAGGCGTAATACGCCCGTTGGTTGATGATGCTCACCAACCCGACGAATTTTCGACTAGCTGTACGGGGTCGTCGCAAAACCCGACCGGTGCATTCCTGACCGAATGAAAAATCGTTGCAAAACCGACCGAATTCTAAATTGAGGGGGTAACAAAAGACTCACAGCAGTTAACTGGGGGAGGGGGTGGTGGACTGGGCGTGTTTAAAGGGTTTTTTTTATGTGATTTTTAAATTTTTTTATTATTTTTGTTTATTTATTTTTCTGAATTTAAATCAATTTTCCTTCGCACTTGATCTAGGCTTAGGACTGGCAGTATTATTATTACTGTCGTGTTTAAAAATTGTTTTTTTAATGTGTTTTTTAAATTCTTAAATTTTAAGTTTTTCAAATGTGTTTTCTGTACGTATGAAATTTAATTTAATTTCTGTACATATGAAAGGATTGTAAGGCAATTTCGGATGTCTTTGTACAAATTGTACGCTTCGAGTGTATTCATAATTTGTTCATCTACTTTTACGTACTTAAGTTTTCTTTTCTTTCCTTCTAAATTTAGGTATCTTCTGTCAATTACATAATCGTAGTATTCCCCTTCTTTCTTTAAAGTTGTAACTACTTTCGAAAAGTTTGGCTGTGGTCTGTTATCGAGTTGAATTTAAAATGCCATCCTTCTACGGCGTTATTGGTTCGGTGTCGAGCATTAAAATAGTTCCATGCTTCTATTGCGAAAGTGGTATTTTCCATCCATTGAGAAACAAAATAATAGTAAAACTTCTGCAAAGAAGGATCTGAAGGTGTTTTTTCTTGAATACACAGCCACCCTTCCTCAATATCATCTACTGGTAAATGCGCAAGCACTGCGCACATTCTTATATGGAGACGAATTTTCTCGTTTTCAGTATACTGACAAACCAGTCCGAATTCTTGCACTTTACGCCATAAATATTGGGTGAAATGAAAATGATAGCCATTAATAACTGCATTTGGAAATATATTTCGTATTGCCAAAACTGCTCCTTCTTCGAAGTCAATTTTTATTTCGTTGGGTTTCTAGTTTGGAATCTTCTCCGTCACAAGAGCAAAAAACCTTTCATACGTAACTTTTTTTTTATCTGGTAAAAAACCACAAACAACAGGAATTAAATTAGTTTCTTCTTTTGAACTTCCAATGTCCACGTGAATAGTGAAAATCTGTTTGAACTGTTTTGAACAACTTTTAAAGGTGCCATCTATAAATCACTGTGAATTCTCAGCTAAAGTGTCTTTTCCTTTTTGAGTAGCAAAGATGACAATTCTCCCATCCCTTTCATCATCAGTTAAAAGAAAATTCTCGGCACCATCTTTAACGGCCAACAATCTTTCAGATAGTGCAATATCCTTAGCGTTTTTCGGTTCCACTTGGAATCCTTGTTTTTTTCTTCTAATACGATTTAAAGTATGCTTAGCGGATGTATATGTCGCAGGGAAATGATGAAAACGGAGATTTGATCAAATCCCTAAGGTAGATGATCAATTCATGGAAGATATTAAAATTACAACTCTGTGGGGTGATTTCCCTAAAGAAAGTAAGTGATTTGATCAAACCCCTTAACTGTTTTAGTGAAAAGATGAACTAAACCAGTCAGGACTCGCACAGCTGCCGCTTCTGACGTATTAGTGAAAAGATGAAATAAACCAGTCAGGACTCGCACAGCTGCCGCTTCTGACGTGTTAGTGAAAAGATGAAATAAACAAGTCAGGACTCGCACAGCTGCCGGCCAGCGCCGCGCTTCTGACGTATTAGTGAAAAGATGAAATAAACCAGTCAGGACTCGCACAGCTGCCGCTTCTGACGTGTTAGTGAAAAGATTCAGTTGATATTAAAGAAAACTCGCGATCTTTGGTTTTCTACAAAATGTTTAAAATCCTAAACTGCTAAAATGCTAGGTTACCCTCAGATCTGCATCAACCCCCCCAAACTGCTTAAACTCTTAATGTGCAACAAACTGCCACACTAGGAGCTAGGACAAATAATAAAAACAGTAAATCAAAAACCTCGAACCTCCAACTATGGACCAATGAAATAATGTCACAGTATGAAGATAAGAACCACACCTAGAGATTGGAGATTAAAGGCGCTTCGCGCCTGGTGCTCTGTTCTGGACGAAACTCTATGAAGTGAAAAGATGAAATAAACCAGTCAGGACTCGCACAACTGCCGGCCAGCGCCGCGCTTCTGACGTGACACACATAGTAGCGCAGAAACATTACGCGAGGAAGGTTGCGCGCATTTTTATTATTGTTTTCTACATTTCGAGTTTTATCAAGTTCCTACCGTAGAAAAATGGGTTCAGATATAGAAAAAAATCAAACTCTGACCGAATTTGCATCTGAGGAACAGTTTAATGAAACTATCAGGACGTTTTTGAACAAGCGACATGATAAAGAAAAACCTTTATGGACTCGCGAAAGGATAGAAGAAGCTATCACAGTCATTGAACAATTTAAATTAGCACCACTACTTAAACTGCAACGAACACATAAACAGTACTATTATGGAAAAAAATACGATGTTATGGAAGTAGGTACTAAAAAATCTTTGATTTTGAAGAGAAAGTCTGACTCCGATCCGGTTGTGAAAATAGTACCAACGGAAAATTTTTACCACATACTTCGGGAAACCCATCAGTCGACTGGCCACGGAGGAAGAGATAAAATGCTGTAGAGTTTGAAATCGAAATACCCAATACCTACTTCAGTTGTAGTGGAGTATTTAAAGCTGTGCACGAAATGTCAGTCTAAAAAAATTTTCCAAGAAAAGGAATCGTTGTTTGCCCAATTGTATCTAGCGACTTCAATCATCTTGGCCAAGTCGATTTAGTTGACTTACAGTCGACCTCAGATAGAAATTACAAATGGCTATTACACTACCAGGACCACGCGACGAAATTCAGCTTTCTTCGTCCGTTGACTTAAAAAAGAACTGCTGAAGTAGCAATGAAGCTATTAAAAATATTTTTGGAAGTAGGTTGTCCTCATATACTACAAAGCGACAACGGCCGTGAGTTTACGGCTGCTGTCATACAAGAATTAACAAGCCTGTGGCCAACGTGCAAAATTGTAAATGGTAGGCCTAGACATCCAGCTAGTCAAGGATCTGTTGAGCGATCAAATCAAGATGTTGAAACTATGTTACGTGCTTGGCTAATTGACAATGACACAAAAAATGGGCTATAGGTTGTTACTTTATTCAATTCCAAAAGAATTTCTCTTTTCATCGAACCATTAAATGATCACCTTACAAAGCTTTATTTGGAACAGAACCAAAAACAGGACTCCAATCTAGTCCTATTTCAAAAGAGTTGCTTGAAAAACTTGTTACTGAAGAGGACTTGGATCTACTTCTTTATCAGCAGGACCATGCCATTATTTTAACACCAGAAGACTTACAAGTAGCTTCCTTAGAGGACAACAACGACGCTTCAACTTCAAAAATCTACCAGCATCTGAATTAATTGATTACAATGCTTCAACTTCAAATGATCTACCAGCATCTGAATTAATTGATTACAATGCTTCAATTTCAAATGATCTGTCAATAGTTAAATCAACCAACAACAACACTTCAATGTCACACGATCTACCGGCAGCTGATTTACTCACCAAAAAGGCTTTAAATTTAGAGGACCTACCAGAAATTGTAACAATTTCTTTATCGACAAGACAACTCGAACCAGTTAACAACTCTACTTCAACTCCTGCTTCAACAGTTAAAACATCTGTAGTGTTACTTACATCAGAAGGGCAAGCAGCTGTCAGCGACAGTAAAGCATGTTGTGTTGTTTGTGGAATGGAATCTATTAGAGCCCATTCATGTGACATTTGTAAAAATCCGGTGCACGCAATATGTGGGAATACAGTAGGAGAAGAAGGATATGGATAGAAAATTCTATGCTATTTATGCCAAAAAGAAGAGAGCATGAAAAAAGTTTCTTTGAAGAAATTTAAAGACTGGATTCCACATTTTTTAGTGGATTCCACAGTTTTGATTGATGTACCTAAGGTAGATAGAGGCCCATTAGATGGAAATAACATTGTGGGAATCGTATTAGATATAAAAAATAATTTATACCTAATTGGTACCTCAGTTGGAATTATAAAAGATTGGCTACCTAGAAACGCTCTTCAAATAGCTACTACAATATTTACCGAAACAGTTCCACGGATTTACCTAAGTCTGCGTGAGATTGCAGGAAAATTATCCTTATTTGGAGGTCAAGGATTTAAGAAGTGTTCCTGTGAACAATCCAATATACAATGTAAAGCAAAAAGATGTGCCTGTAATAAAAGTAACGTACTTTGTAACTCGAGATGCCACAAATCAACAACGTGTTTTAATAAAAATTAATGAACATTATTATTTATTAATTACATTCACTAAAAATGTTTAAAATTTCACCAAAAATATCCTTTTTGTTTTTAAAAATATCAGCTTAAGTACCTATTTTTTTTGTTAATTAGTTTCGAATAAATAATTTGTGTTTCAATGACTATTATTTTATTACCTACTCTACATTTAATAATGCATGGTTTACTAAATAAATACTTTTAATATCTAAACAATATTATTTCATCTTTTCACTAAAACAGTTAAGGGATTTAATCAAATCACTTACTTTCGTTAGGGAAATCACCCCACAGAGTTATAATTTTAACATCTTCCGTGAATTGATCATCTACCTTAGGGATTTGATCAAATCTTCGTTTTCATCATTTTCCTGCGACATATATACGGGAATTTCTGTCACAAACTCATATCCTTTGTTTAAAATGCTGCCTATTTCTTCTTTATATATTGATGGTATTGTAGTATCTTCTTCTCTGGCTCTTTTTTTTAGCTCTTTGAAGACAACTTTTCACATCTGTTGCCGCCAAATCAGGCTTACATACGTGGGAAGTTTCCTTCATTACACTATCTTCCTTAGTTAAAATCCGTCCTTTGCACTTCTCACTTCTTTCTTTTCTTCATAGCCACATGATCGTCCCACATTTATTTTCTCTATGGATCTTATATTCATAGCCTTTATATAAAGCACATATGGCTTTCCGTGATTCGTTTCAATTATTTTCAGCTCTTCCATTATGACTCGAAATTGTCAAAAGGACTAAAATTATTGCACACCAAATCGAACTGTAAATGCTGAGTGAAACAGTTTCCACTTTCCACAACTGCGCACTGCCAAGCTGTTTGCTTCGTTTGTTCGATAAATGCCTCGAAATTGATTGGCTCAAGAAATGAAGACTTCCAGGAAATGCATTATACCCCGGTCTTTTGTGACAATTTGTGGGTCTTTTGTTCCCCCCCTCAATTTAAAATTCGGTCGGTTTTGCAATGGTTTTTCAATCGGTCGGGAATGCACTGATCGGGTTTGCCACTGCTTCAGCTGTACTTTTAGTTGTCCGTTTAGTTGTACGTAGTATTTTTGTTTCAAAAGTTTCTTTCTTGTATAGTTAGCAGCGGCGGGGGGGGGGGGACCAAGAGGACCGCCCCCCCAGAGCCTTAAATTAAAAACAAAAAGTATTGATTGCAATAAAAATAACTACTTTTTTTTCTCATTTTTGGTATTTATATTTTTACCTTTTCTCGTACTTCGTTCAAACAAATTTAATTCCCCTAAAATTTTGTTTTTACTTGACACTTCATTTTTGGGTTAAGGGAAATTCCCTTCGGAACGAAAAAGTCCTTCAGAAAGGGAAAAATCCTTCGGATAGGGAAATTTCCTTTCGAAAAGAATTTCTTGCTGTCATATGTCTGGTCTTGTTTTGGAAGCACGTGTTGAAGCTTTAAAAAATAAAACCTATACGTTTTTCGATCAAGGGATCTTTAATCTGTTCTTTTATATTAGCAATTGTATAATGAATAGCAGCAAAGATAAGTTATTTGAGAGTAGCATATACAATTTCTTTAAAAGAGAAAAAAAAGAAGATAGTGAATGTAATGAAAATAAGTTGAAAAATGTTGAATGCTCTGAAGATGACAGTTCAGAAAGAAAAGCTTCAATAGACGTTGAGACATCATTATTTACACCATCTGAAATTGACGTGAATCCCAATGATATTGGGTTATTTGTAGGAAAAAAGGTAAGGGCTGTTTTTATATAGTTGTCATAATAGATCGTAAATATAATTTGCAAGGCTCGGATTTTCATGCATGAAATTTAGCTCAAATAATATGCAAATATGCTCAAAATTATTACACAATATGCACGAAAATATGCAGAAATATCCAAGTGCATAGAAATCCGGACCCTACTCGTAAGCATTTTGTACAATGCAATTAACAAGTGTGAATTCGTTATTTCCCTACATATTGTTAAAAAACTATTTTCGTATAGTTTACTTTTGTCGAAATATTTACAATCTGAAAAAATTGATCTTTCCAAAGCCATTGGTTATGCTGAAGATACACGAGCAATTATACAAAGTTTAAGGAACAATTCTGAAAAAGAGTTCTCCGTAATTTTTAAAGATGTTGAAACATTTTGTGAAAATTATGAAATCCCCATATCAGTACCAAGAACTGTAAAATATCAAGCTACACGAATTAACGTCGACTATGATACTCCTGAGGTATATTATAGGAGAGCTGCTTTTATACCTTTTATAGATCATTTTCTAATACAGCTCGATGAAAGATTTGTGAAACATAAAAATATATTAGCTTCTTTTCGAATCCTATTGCCGAGCAAAACATCTCAAGACCAAGACCTTACAAAAGAAAACAGTGAAGCAGTGAAGACGCTATGTTTCCGGTATTCAGAAGATATTGGTCATATCACATGTGAAAATTTGTATGGTGAGTTAAAAATATGGCACAGCAAACTCGAACGACTTCAGAATATCCAGATAATGCTTTGGAAGCTTTTCATGAATGTGATGAAATTATGTTTCCAAGTATACGAAAACTTCTGCAGATAATGATTTATTTCACTTCCAGTCACAACGTGTAGCGCAGAGAGATCTTTCTCCACCTTACGATATTTAAAAAATTATGTAAGAAATTCAACAGGTGAGCACAGATTAAATGGACTGTTTATGTTATATATCCACAAGGACATTGAAGTAAACCCTGAAGAGGTTTTAAATAAAATGGCTAAGAAGCCTAGACGACTCGATATTAAACTTTGAATATTGTATACTTTCATTTATAGAAGTTATCAGTACTGTTCTTATTTAGTAAACGTAATGTTAAATAAATAAATCTATTCGTCGATAAATTGATTTATTTCAATATATTGTCATTTGACATGCGTAATAATATACAATGAGGTTTGATACGTCCCCCCCCCCCAGAA
Organism: Amaurobius ferox; assembly: GCA_951213105.1. NCBI lineage: Eukaryota > Metazoa > Arthropoda > Arachnida > Araneae > Amaurobiidae > Amaurobius > Amaurobius ferox. The sequence continues at coordinate 56,567,266 of OX578133.1, forward strand.
CGAATTTCTGGCTGCGCCACTGAAATTTAGTAATTAGTTATAGCATCAAATTTTCAAAATTTCTTGAATTTTATATTTTTGGTTTCGCTGTCACCTATCCTAAGTAACTAAATCTAGAAAATTTTAAATCTTATAATTTAGGAACCAAGTGAAATAAGAATACCCTCATCCCCCCAGAAAAAAATACAGCCATTACAAATAGCTGTTCAGTGGAGACTCAATGGGTCGTTCGGTTTTTTTTTTTCTTTTTTTTTTTTAAATAAGTACAGGAAGTAGTAGACTTTAAAACGATTTTGATTAGTAGTAGGTTCACATACCATGAATATTTATTTTGAAAATAGACAATAAACAAACGTTTCCGCAGATGCAAGTTATTTGAAATAAAAGGTTTAGATTTAAAAAAAAAATAGAATAATATGAAAATAACATAATATTTTTAAAACTATCAACAATGGAATTTATTGGTTGCAAACATTTTATCGTACCTTTATTTCTACCAAAAATTTCTTTTGAAGCAATTATTTATCAGGATGTGCTATAAATAAATCTTAGATGATAGCTGATATGGGTTCAGCGTCAATTCCCGGATGAGAAAGGGCCCAAAATGTTTCAAAAATGTTGATTTTCCTTGAGACATCCTTTTTTCAAGTTTAGCTATAAATAGAGCTTAGATAATAGCTGATATGGATTCAGCATTAAATTCTGGAAGAGATAGATTAGTTCACTAAGAATTTTTACATCCATTCCCTTTTCCACTACACCTAAATATTTTCATTGGAATATCTATTTCGCAAGATTGGCTATCGATAGAGCTTAGATAATGACTGATATGAGGTTTCAGTATCAATTTCCGGAGAAAATAGGGGTCTCACGAAGGATTTCCACTTCTGATCCTGGAGATGTCACTTCCGACTCAAAAATTTGCATTTTCTTTGCAACATCTATTTTGCAGGATCAGCTATGAAATCAGCTATGAGATCAGCTATGATCAGAATCAAATTCCGAAGGGGTTATCGGGATTCATTAAGGATTTCCACATTTAAACGAATTTAAATATTCAGCTTATTTAAACTAATTTAAATATTCAGATCATTTAAACTAATTTAAATATTCAGATCATTTAAAATAATTTAAATATTTAGATCATTTAAACTAATTTAAATATTCAGATCATTTAAACTAATTCAAAAAAAATTTTTACATCTCGACCAGGCGTATTGTCCGGTGAGTCGAGGTCTGTACCGATATTCGCGGAAACTTTTAACAACCGGTTCGGCAAACCTAGATATTTTTAACGACCGGTTCGGCCGAACCGGCTGAATGACACCATTACATAGTGCATATAGTGTACTTCCACCATCGTAAATTACAATTTCTCAAGCGTTAAACATTTTAATCTATTTTACACCTTCTTTCCTTTTGGACCAACAAAAATACGCAGTTTAATGGCCAATTTGGAAATAAAACGTTAAATGTGACTTGTTAGAGTTATTTTTTTTTCTAAATGTTCACCAAAATAGTTGATAAATGCTAATTTTAGAAATAGTGTTTACCAAATTTTAGAAATTTACAAAATTTAAATTGCACAAAATCTGTACATGATGCGCGAATATATGTGCATTTTCGAATTCAGTGCATCAAATTGCATATAAATTAACACTTTTTTTTTGCCATAAAACCATTACAGGCTAGTGTAATGGAAACATATGACATCACATTTAGTGCTTATCCAAGATACCGATCGCAGATCGTGAAAATAAATTTAATTACTTAGCCGGATGATATTGTTGTAGCTTATGAAATTAATTTTAATAAGTTCCCCTGTATTATGCAGTAAAGATTGTACACAATGGCGGATTAACAGATCCGGGGCCAACGGCATCGCCAAGGGGGGTTTGGAGAATCGTAAACCCCTCTAGTAAAGAAACCATAGACTTATATAGTATCTTTTACATAATATAGTATATTATATCTTTTACGACTATCCCAGAAACTCACACCAGAGCCCATTGAAGTTCGTAGAAATGATATTTGGAGAAATGGGAAACAAGATATTTTGTTATCTTCCCCCCCCCCCAAAAAAAAAAATATATATATGTATATATATATATGATTTTACTGTCCGGACCCCCTATGACATCCTGTTTATGACGATATAAATTCTATTCACTGGTGATGCCATACAGTTCAGAGAAGACATGAGCAGGTAAATATACTGGGGAAGTGTCAAAAGCCCAGACCATTCGGCTCGTCCAAGGACTTAGAGCAGCAAGATGAATGGCCGGACTGGGGAGGTGTTTTAAGCCTGGTCCCATGCGTTTTCGATCCTGGGAAACATTCGTATCAAAGTTAAACATATAGTATAATTTTATTTCGAAGAGCAGGTTTGGAGGATATTATATGACACCATCGTCATGATATGAAAAAAGCCCTCTCCAGCATTTTCTAGCCCTTAACACTATGCTATTAAAGTATAAAAGCTCCTCCCTTTGTAGTAAATTATTCATATATCAAACTGATAGTGAAAAATCCTCTTGCAGTGACTAGAAAATCAGTTTGAAATATGAAAAATATCAAATTAAATGTGTTCGAATAAATGAGATTTTACTGCAAAATGTTAACAATTTAAGTTAGTTGAATGCAAATTTGTATAAGAAAGTAAGAGCTCGTGTAACTCTAAATTTATTTACGCGGAAAAATAAATCACAACATTTTTCTCCCTGCAAGACCCTTGTTTGGTTGGGGGCCCAAAGCTCAAAATTCACAGTAAATCCGCCACTGATTGTATAAAAATATCATTTGAAAATTATAAAATCTTCGCAAGGGTTTTTAACAACCTTTAGCTGAAATTCTACTATACATTTTTGAAAAACTTAAAAAGGTGTGCAAATACTTTTTATGAAAGCTCTCTGGAGTCGAAAGGGGGGGGGGGGTAGGGGAGCTATTTCGCAGAGTGCTTGATTAAAGCAAGAAGAATATGCTGCACTATTTCACTTTCACTTTCAATAAACAATAAAAACTCTTCACTCTCTATCAAATTGGGGGCTTTTTCAATGAGATATTGAATAGCGGTATTTTTCAAATTATTATCCATATACTGATGAGACAACACGATGATATCGAGAACTAATTCCTGACTTAAAGAAGAAGCCAGAAATCTGGAGCAACGTTCTTTAAGGCTAGAAATGCCATACTTGTCGGCTGCGATAAAAAGTTCAATATTCATTAACTCTGACAGTGCACTAGTACATCCAGTATATATGTATTTGAGCATTTCTCCAATAACTTCTTTTCTTATAGCATTGATATGAATATGGTTTTGTTGGCTCTCTAAAGTTTCGTGACTGAACATAGCTGTGAAAACAGGGGAATGGGAACACAGTAAAGTCTTATGAACTGGAAAATCTTCATCATCTACTGAAATAATAACTTTATTTGACGTGTCACCTTCAAGTAAAATCCCAATATGTTCTTTCAGCTCATTTGCCGAAAAAACAGAGCAACGACTCCATATTTTATGCTTCAATTGTTCAAATTTTTTCTGCATATCAGTGATTTGAGCCTCTTCTACAGTAACAGAGCAATGAACATGTAAACTTCCTTTGATTAAAAACGTCCTTGCAATATTTTTATCATACGATGATGATACACATATACTGTCTTTCGTCATGTTTAATTCTTTTGTGAAATGCAAATTATTTAATGCATCCTCAAAGGAAATCAGAATACTCGCGGTATACTCAGAGGTTTTATATGTAAAAGTATTACTTATACATCTATTTACATATATAGTAAATATATTTTCATCGGTAGTTAATGCTAGGTAAAACAAGCAGTTAGGTAAAGATGATACTCGAAAAAGATCACTTCGGATGCTTTTTTTTTCGTTCCATACATCTGTAAAATTTTGTACAAACCACAAAACACTACGAATAGTAATTTTAGTTCTTAAAGATCCGTGTTTGGTAAAATTATTTGCACTGCCTTCCATGATATGTTCATATTTCACTGCCCTAAACTGATTTTCTCGATAAAAACTTCATCTCGAAATACAAATAAGTAGCACAATCGTATTGCAAAGGCTTCCAAAAGTTCTCGATGCACTAACGCGGATGAGGGCTAAATATATTTCAAGTTTCTTGGCATACAAGATAGCGCCATCTGCTGAAGAACGCTTAAGAACAGCTGTAGTGCAAAGAGAGGGCTTGAATGAAAAAAAATAGGTTCAGATCTGAGCTGTAATCAGGGCATTTCAAATGAAATGACATCCACGACGTATTTATATCCAGGAAAAATAACATGCTGAATTATCCATAGACGTTACAGATATACGTATTATATATGCCTACGGAATTATCCGGAGTGATGCATTTACTAAGCAGCCACTTTCCTTTAATAGCGAGATCGAGCAGTTTATTATTCACAGCAGCTACTGAAGTTTCTTTAAAAGGAAATATATATATATGCATATATAGCTAAGCGTGATAAAATAATTTGAGGAGACAGAAAACTGGAGACTAAAATTAGCAAATAAAGCTTCACGTTATATATTTTAGCACGGTTACAATTAAAATAAAATATATAGTAAACTTCCGACAATCCGACACGTTCCGGACTTCAGCAGTACAGGATTATTAAATTTGAAGGATTACAGGATGTCAAACTAAAATGAAGTGCAAAACTGGAAAAATTAATTTAAAACAAAATAAAGGAGAATAAATGTGATGTCTTTTGCCGAAAGCGTTACACAGACTGAATTATGCTACACAGTACATGGAAAACATTTAAATTTCAGTGAACATAAATCTGCATAAAAAAGCATTTAAGCTATTACAGTAAATGTACCTCAGTACAGTCGACTATCGGTCGTTCCGAAACATCGTTTGCCGAATAAACAGAAGTTTACTGTAATAACTGAATTACAATGAAAATAAATTAATGACATTTTACAATTTTATTACAGTGAAATTCCGATTTTGAGTTTCTCTGCGAACACGATAAAAACGTTGCATGTGGGAAAACACAATACACGGGAAACTCCATTTTAATTAGTATACAATAATCAATGAAAACATATAAGAAAATAAATAGACCACTCACTAAGCTTTACTTTTTCACTTGTTAAAAATTTTATTTCTGATTCACATACAAAAATTCCAAACGTATTAAAATTGTGTATTTTTATATTACATTCACGATTGATTTAGTACTTATAATAATTTTTTCCCTGCCCTTAATACACAGAGACGTAATTTTCTTTGCTTTAGTTATGACACTTCTAATTTAGAAAATGATAAAAAAAAATTGAAGCTAATAATTAAATGAAAACGAGTTCATGCTATCGTTCTAAAGTTTGTGTCATTTGTTTTCTAAAGAAAAATTACATAAGAAATGATCATATACGTAACATAATTTAAGGTTCAGATTTTTAATCATATTTTCAAAATTTCATTCGAAAATTTGGGGGTCTTCCGAACATTCGATTGCGTTTACAATCAATAAACTTCCAGTATTCACCTATTCTAATATTTGTACCAAATTTCATTCGAAACGCTCCATTCGTTCATGAGATATCGCATCCACAGACTCATGAACACACAGACATCACCTAAACAAAAATTCTATTAGAGTTCAGGGATGCTTGAAACGTAATCTTCCGTCGAAAACTTGAATTCGAATTTTAGATCCCGTCACAATACTTTCCCTATACATTATAATATGTATATAGGAAAAGTAACAAAAAAAAAACATTGTCTGATCTGAAGGGGTATTTATAGATTTATATGGGTAAAAATTACATCCAAACAATTCAGATTTCCGGAAAAACTTTCGCATTTTTACTACCAAAAAGTGATCACAGCTCGAATATTAATAATTTCAGTTTTTAATAAAATTTAGAAAGTGGGAAGAGAATTTATGTTATTATGTGACATTTTTACAGAAAAATAGCTGACTTGGGTAACACATGACTTTCCTTACATAATGCAATGAATTTACTTTTTCACAGTGAACAAATGATGTATAAGATCTACAGCACAGTGTTTTATCGTTGAATTGTACATTTAATGCTTTTCCGGAAGGTAATATGTAAATCTTTTTCGAAGTACCAATTAACTTATATTTCAAGCAACTCTAAATTCACAATTATCAATATTGATAGCATCCTCAATAAGCAATATAATCCATATATTAAAATATTTAAATAATTAATTCTTCAATTTGGGGTCATTTTCGTTCACAGCGTCATTTTTGCAATTTTGGCAATATTTTCGTCAATCTAGGGCTGGCGATATTTTGCTAGATTATTCGCCAAGTTTGTCAAATGTATCACCAAGCGTTACAGACAAACGGAGAGATGAGCATTTTTTATATACTAGAAAGTATGCCCGCCATATGATGAATGTATAAGATCCACGGCACAGTGTTTTTAACGTTGAATTGTACTATTGGCTCTTTTCCGGATGACAACATATAAAATTATTTCGAAGTACCCAATTAACTTATATTTCACGCAACTTTAAATTAACAATTATTAATATTAATAGTATCTTCAATAAGCAATATACTACATATATTAAAATATTTGAATAATTAATTCATCAATTTAGCGTCACTTTCGTTAACTTAGCGTCACTTTTGCATTTTTGACGATATTTTCGTCAATCTGGGGCAAAATATCGTCAAATTAAGAATATTTTGCTAGTTTATTCGCCAAGTTCGCCAAATATATCGCCAAACGTAACGGAGACAAACGGAGAGAAGAGCATTTTTTATATATGGAAGGTATGCTCGTCATATGACGAAATTCAAATTTTGTAAAACATTACGTCAAATTTAGCGACATTTTTATTAATTTGGTGACATTTTCGTCGAATTGGAAACATTAAAAATAGTCGCAAACGATATCCCGCCACATTCGTCGCCAAACTTTTCATCAAGCGTTACGGACGGAAGGAAGATGAAATGGGTTATTCTTATAGTAGATTTTTATATTTCTTCCAAGATGTTGAATTTTCATAAATTAGTCATCATTTTCATTGATTTAGCGTCATTTCTATCAATTTGGAGACATTTTCGTCAATTTGACAACATTCAACAAAAAGTCGCCAAGTTGGTGATATTCCGCCAAATTAGTCGCCAAAATTTCGCTAAGCGTTACGGACGGAGAAATGGGTTATTCTTATAGTAGATAAATGACTATGGGCGAATTGTTAGGAATCAAGATACAAAGCAATCACCCAAACTATATTTTCTCTTGAATGGAGCGAACTAAATCCACGAGAATGGTATTAACAAATTTATCGTATAATATTACATATGAAAAGTTAACATATTTCACAATAGTTCATACTTTTTTTAATTTTATGTGATTTTTTGATAAATTTATGTGAAAAATGTGCAATATCTCGAGAAAGGTTCATACTAGCGTTCTACAGTTTATGTCAATTGTTTTCTAATGAAGAATTACATAAGAAATGATTATTTACGTAACTTTATTGAAAATTTTGATTGTTTGATGATTTTTTCAAAATTTCATTCGAAAATTTAAGGGTCTTCCGAACATTCGATTGCGTTTAAAAACATAGGCTTCCAGTATTCACTGATTGTAATTTTTGTACTAAATTTCGTTCGAATCGCTCAATTTGTTCGTGAGATATCGTCTCTACAGACTCACTGATATACCCTCTCTCTCTCTCTCTCACACACACACACACACACACACATACACACGCATCATCTCAAAAACATTCAATTCGTGATCAGGGAGGCTTGAAACGTGCTCTGCCGTCGAAAACTCAAATTCGAATTTTTGACACCGTCGCAAAACTTTCCTAATACATTATACTATGTATATAAGGAAAGTAAAAACACTAAAATACCTTTAAAATAGAGAATTTTTTTAATATTTTCAAACATGACAAAAATGTGCCAAATGCCAAACATAAAGGAATATGCCAAAGGGTTTGAAAAAATGTCAGATGTATGGCATTTGGCATAAAAAAAATTACAATATGGCAACCCAACTCCTTCCTTTTAGCCTGGAAAGCAGGTCTAAGAACTTGAAATATGTAGGTCGGATAAAAATCGCTTGCATTTTCTTTCGGTTCCATTTTCAATTGAATTTCTCCTGACGTGGGTAGACAGAGAAAGATTCTTCTCCCTTGACAATCCTGACTGACGCTTAAAGGAAACAAGTAAGGCACTGGCATTGAACTCTGCGAGCAAAAATACTTTGTTTATTTACACATAAAATATTTTATGCATTTATTTCGGATAATATATACAATTAAAATAAAAGTTACATTATTTGGATCGAAGCTTCACAAGGTATTAGAGGAAATGGATGTTAGTTAAGCCCTCAGCACCAAGGGGCTTGCAATTGAAATTATCAAAGAGCTTTGTCACATAGATATCGATTCCGGCCAGCTACCTTTGTCTCGCAATTTGCATAATTATACGGCTAAAGCTTCATGATGTTGCATTTTCTATGTCGGGTAGTTGTTGTTGTTGAGACCCAGACCATCCGACCTATCAGAAAGGTGTAAGGTAACTGTTTGGACGGCCGGGATGAGCCCCCCAATTTAGACGAGGCCAACGTAAACTGTTTACGTTGGCCCCGATTTAGACCGGAACCCGGACCATACCCTCCTCCCCCTACCACCAACTTCTCGGAAGGACTTACGGATCCACATGTTTAACGTGATCGTACTCCATGTGAACACGACGGCAGTTTTGGCAGCGGAGGGAATCGAACCCGGGCCTACCGAGTGCAATTTCCGCGCGCTAACCATTGGGCTACCGCGCCGCTCTATGTCGGGTAGTGTATACCAACTTTCTAACAAAACAAATGGTGCTAAGATTGTTGAAATTAAGATTTAAATTGTGTCTAGTGTCTATCGGTGGATTTTAACGTAAAACGTAAAGTCTCTGCAAATGATAGGTTTCGGTTTATGATTTGGGTATATCGGGGGGGGGGGGGGGCGAGGGTTCAGCCGATGCACCGATGTACAAGGATTGCATATGATTTTCACTGTTATTTATACAAATAATATTAATTTATTTTATTATTCTATATAACTACCCTGCTTTAACTTCCGTACAACGCCAGGTACATTTTCTTGCAAAAGCATCTGTCTAAGTCTGTAAAAATAAAATACAATGTCTGTGTGTGTGTTCGTTACGCCTCTAGATAGAGTAATTACTAGGCCACGTCACATTTAACACGCAAACAGTGGCAAAGCGTCAGGAGAGACAAGGTGATCAGTGTCTAACCTAAATAATTTACGGCCAAGTATTCGAAATAAACGTATAAAATGGTGTGTGTAAGTAAATGAAGGGAGATATCGACAAAATTTTGCTTCGTTTAGGGTCTGTTTCCTCTTTTCTCTGCTTTTACTCGTATAGATAGATATAGAGCGGACGTCGACTGTTCAGAAGAGATGTATTTAAAAGTGTCTCCACGTCAATGTTCTATTGAGAGCGCTGATTCTACCATAGCTTTAAATTCACTTAACTTTTAAAAATTTAATTTAAAAATTAAAAAAATTTAACATTTAAAATTTAATTAAATTCACTGTAACTTTAAATTTGACACGTCGTTGCCTTTTGTGATACATTTTGATTCTTTGTATTATGAACTTTAATGAACCAACCCGTCTTGGCCCCGTTAAAGCAATGCACTCGTTTTTGGGGAATAACTTGAAAACCGGAACAACTAAAATGTCCAAATTAATATGTCGTTGTCCTTTGTGATGCATATAATTTAATTCTTTGGATTCTGACCCTTACCGATTCTACCCGTTTTGGGCTCGCAATAGTATGTTGCATGTCTTTTCGGAATGACTTGAGAACCGGAGCAGCTAGTGTAACGAACTCGGCTCTCATTTCCAATGCTCCTCACCTTGAGCCCGTTCGGTTTGTTCATTTCACTAAGCTTATGCAAAACACTCTTCTTCATTTCACACTAGCACATTTATTAATTGAACTATTTACATACATATACATATTCACACATTCAAATTGATACATAATACTCGAGACTCCGCGAGTTTCATCGTCCGTTCAGATCCGAGTCCAGAAGGCAAGTCCTTCTTCTTCCAACCGCCATCCCCCTCCCCTCCAATTTCTGGCCTTGACCCCCCCCCCCTCCCCCGCAATCCGCAGTATCAAATTGCGTGGTCAGCTGCAAAACTCTCGGAGAAATAAGATGGCGGTCCGAGAATAACCTTTCCCAGTCTTCTTGGCATGGACAGAGAGGGGTTCGTAACACCTTCCCCCCACTTTTCAGTCCATCCGTTGACCAACGATGACTGGAAAGTCCAAATCCTGCACCCCCTCCCCATAGTGGAAATTCCTACACACAGGCCATGCTCTAAGTCCTCTGGACGAGCCGGACGGCCTGGGGCTTTCACACAGGCCATGCTCTCTGCAACCCGGAATTCCTCTATGAGCCAGTGACAGGATCGAACCATTACATAATAATTATCCAAATTTAAATTTCATACACAAAAGTATATTTCCATAGACACAAAATTATTCTTAAAACACTAATTATCAATTTCCGATTCAAATGTTTACACTTAAAACAAAATCATACATTAAACCAAAATTATTCTTAAACACTAATTATCAATTTCCACTTCTACTGTTTAGCACTTAAAACAAAATCATACTACAACCCAAAATTATGCTTAAAACACTAATTATCAATTTCCACCTCTACTGTTTACACTTAAAACAAAATCATCCTATAAACTAAAATTATTCTTAATACTCTAGATTTATCAATTTTCACTTCCGAACACATTAAAATAGAACTAACATATAGAAATACCTTAATAATATTAAACACACTACAATTCACATACATTTTCCCATAATTTCACAATTTTTAGATTACTGACTCAAAACTTTATTCAAAGAACACACAATATCTCATTATAGAGCCAGTAACCCCCTTCGTCATTTCACCTGCCCGGGAGTCCATTCTAGTAACCCCCACAGATTTAAACTCAACTTCTTTTCATCATCCAATATCCACTTTCTGATCCCACAAATCGAGACCCACTCTTCCATTCTTTCCACTGACCATGTAATTTCTCCCTCATATTTCATTTTCATCTTCGGTTTCCTTCCAAATCTCCCAAATTCCCCCACTAATAACTTCATTTCCACTCGTGAATAATTACACATTTTATCTCTTGACCAATTTCCTCCATAACATTGGTCTCGCAGGGATGACTTACGAATCATGCAAAATGTTAGACAATGTTGTATGTCACTGAATCAACTAATTAAATGACAAATCTTAAAAACCAGATTTAAACGTCACTTTAAATCTGGATTTTAAGATATGTCATTTAATTAGTTGATTCAGTGATTTGAAGTTTGACATGTCGCCACTAATGGTATATAATGCTGTATGTTTTTAGAATAACATGTATTTCACAAGTGTTTTTACCTTCAAAAATAGTATCTGCATGTTTACACAATGAAATTAATTGAGTTGTTATCCTTACTTTGCATCATATATAATCACTATATTTTGCACAAAATTTATTAACCAGTTGTTTCATTTGAATAGATAAATAATAGCTTCAATGTGTACACATATGTTACCAACTGTGAAATGTTCCATATATTAATCAATTAAATGTTTAGAATATAACAATAACTGTTTAAAATATCATGCTACAGTTCAATTTGGTAATAATAACTAGTATTATTTTTAAACGTTTTATACTTGCCCTAAGAAACATTTCAAAATATGCAGAAAGCAGACCATCCGTTATGTAGACAAAATGTATGTAGTCTGATATCTTTTATTTTTTTTACATTTTTCAATAGTACCCAAAGTTCTAAAGGTAGTTTATTCTTTTTTTCATTTGATAATTTATATGTTGCAATTGGTATTTGATTAATCTTGCTATTATTAAAAAAGTAAATGTTGTTTGCATCACAGAATAAATTGAACCCTTGAATGATAATACTAGTTTATCTTTCATTAGAATCCAAAAGTGTAATGAATAAATTTTATTTAGTTTTATGAATCATGGGTTAATTCAAATACACGTGAACAGTTTGCTAAAATTTTAAAGAAACATTAAACCTGCTACAATTTAAGAACACCTGCTAGCTACAAGAAAATAATCTCAATTGATTTGATATGTAATATTTCATAGAAAACTTCTACTCACTTAACCATATTTAACACATAATACATTTTAATTATTTATTTCAGAAAACACTGTATGGAGAACGAAAGGTAAAAAAAAAAAAAAAATGCAAAACTTTCTTCACCCAACAGGGCAGCTGTTGAAGAAAGTTTTCTTAAATAAAGAATTTTAGCTTTGGTTGCAGTTCAAAGATGGGACAGGATTGTAATATTTTGCACTATATTGCTTTTAATAGAATAGAGGACTACATTGATTGGGGCTTAGTTTAAAATGGATTTCAAATTGCTTTGAGTATATATGCACATTCAGGTGTCCCATTCCTACCCAGGATTCAAACTTAGTACCTATGTATCTGAGAGCTTTGTAGCATTTGGAAATTGAAGCAAACGATGGGTGGAATGTCTGTGTATGAAACTTGTTAAAAGATATTTTTTCGTTCGAAAATTTTTATGTAACTTGACAGAGAAAAAAGTTTCTCTTTATAATAACAAAATATCAAATACAGTCACTATAAATAAAACTGGCAGGTCTTCCTTAGTGGTTGCAAAGAGATGATACTGTTATTTGGCCTGAAGAAGAGGGCTATGAAACAAGCTCAAAGTAATCATAGTCACCTAATTATCATATGCCTGCTTTTTTTAAGGAAGTATTAAATGTTTTATTCTCAAGTATACTGTTTGTGTACAATATTAGTATTTTAAAAGTTGTTTTATTTTATTTCAAATGAGAAATTATATTTAAGGTAATTGTTTGTTTAGAGTGATTGACTATCAGACTATTCAATAGAATTCAGATATTCACTAATTGTAATAAAATTTCATTTGAATATCTGAATTTGTTTGTGAAATATCACATTTGCAAAATCACCTACTTACAAGACATCACATTGAAAATGTTCAAATCATCTTCAAGAAGTAAGAATGCACTTTTCTTGAAGAATGCATTCTGTAAGTATTAAATTTTAAAGTTTACCTATTTCGGCACAAAATAAACATTTTCAAATATTTAAGAAACAAAAACAACATTGCTGTTCTGCATTCAGATGTAAGAGGAATTATTCAATATACTGAAATTTTATTCCAAAAATGATTTTTCAATACAAATATTTATATTACACATTAAAAGAGGAAATTGAGTGATAAAAATCAAACTTACTATAATTGAGCTAATTTGTCCAAGAAAATTTTATGAATTATAGTAAACTTATAAGAACGGAACAAAGATTATTGGTAGGTGCAAGAGTTCGCCACAAAGAAATTTTTATTCCTTTCCCAAAATTTAAGGAGTAATTTTTTGGAAGTGGTGAGTATTTAAAAAAATTATTCTGTATAAATCATTTCCCTATATTTTTCTAAAAAACAAATATATATTTTCAAAAATAATATTAATAAAAACGGGCTTACAGACTTTTTTCTGCTTGTATGGAGTGACTGTTTTCTTTCTCTTATTAAAAAAAAAAAACACTCATTTTGCATTTGAAACTGGTTGGGAATTTTGTATTTTTGTTCGTTTGTCCAAATGATCACAATTGTTGCACGTTATTCTTCATTTTATTAAAAATTGTTCAGATTGATAAAACATTCAATATACTATCTGGGGAAGTAACCCCCATCCCTCTCCAGGTATTTGTACACTCCTTCATATGATGGACATACTGTCGGAATTTGTACAGAATTTGACGTCACGAACACAAAAATTGTTTTGCTGCTATTTTTCATTACAATGATTGAAACTGTGAAGTTTGGCCATAAATAAATCCTTTTATGCACAATTAAGTCAAATTTTGTCCTTTGCTACCATGTTACGAAAATCCAAAGATTTCGAAGTTTTCACTCGAATTTCAAAAATTCTATCTGGTTCTAAATTTTACGTTAACAAAGTCATATATAAAGTTTAATGAAAATTCCTTAATATTTGTAGCATCTATCGTGTATACAAGAAATTGACAACAGCACTATAAATAACTCCTTTTGTGTATGATTATATAAAATATTGTGATACTCTGCCATGTTAAAGAAATATAGAATTTCGAAGTTTTCGTTCAAATTTCAAAAAATTCTCTTAAGTTCTAGATTTTTTGTTAACAAAGTCGAAAATAAAGTTTTGTGAAAATCCATTAATATTTGTGACAGCTATCGTATATACAAGAAATATACCACAGACGGATATCACGTTAAAAATAGTCAAAATGTGTTCAGGAAATTCTAAAACATATTGGCATCAAAATATTGAAATCGAAAATGTTCGCAAAAACAATACTTTCTCTATACTATAATTCTATAGTATGTGAAAATAAAAATAATTTATAATAAGGGACATATAACTGTGTGGAAATGATATTTGCATAACAGTATCAAAATTCAATTTTCTATGTATATACTAGAAAATGTACACATCATTACTCAGGATTTAAGATGCAAACCTTTGATTAACATCACACCAAAACTCACAGCGAATTCTCAAAAATCAAAGAGCACTTTAATAATATGTCTGCTTATAACAACAACCAATCTTTATTAAATATAAAAATAAAATTCAGTTTTTATACTATTATGTAAATGTTATGTACTATTGTGTCATTCTCATGTTGCAACTATAAACTTATGAAAATCTATTTTAAACCAAAAAAAAAATTTATCTTTAATAAAATGAGGTAATTTTATTATTATTATTTACCACTTTAAGAGTTCACCGCCACCTTATCTACCCTGTGACAGCTGCCAGAATATCATATTATTAATCTACAATTAATTGTACTAAAACATTATAAATTAAGAAATTTTCTTGATAAAATGACGTCGGCTTAAACGTCGCTGAGTTTTGGACTATGCGTTATTGATATATATATAATAAAAATATATACTACTGGTTAAAAATTGTCGAATATGCATATAATATGCATGATAATTGTTGAATACACATATGGCATATACATGATAATAACAGAAGCAAAATTGATTGTTTTAGGTGAGCTTGAACTTTGAATTGTCATACATGGCCACCGTTATGAAACCAATTTTATTTTTCTGTAGAGATCAATACAAGGTGCTTCCACACATTAATATTTTATTACTATACTAGCCGCCTTTGGCGACCAGCCTGTTCGCTACCCCTGAAAATTCTGACAGTGGCAAATTCTGATCGTTGCAAACTCTCTGGCGCGAACTACCAGAAAGGTGTAAGGTAACTGTTTGGAAGTGCCACCCAATTTAGACCGGAACTCAGTGGGGGAGGCATTCACAGGAACCGTACCCTCCTTCCCCTACCACCAACCTCTCGGAATTACTTACGGTCCCACATGTTTAACGTGATCGTACTCCGCGTGAACACGGCGGCAGTTTCGGCAGTGGCGGGAATCGAACCCGGGCCTACGGAGTGCAATTCATGCGCGTAACCACTTGGCTACCGCGCCCTCCGCAACAAACTCCATAACTTTCTTTTTATTTACCCAATTTAGACCGGAACCCAGTGGGGGAGGCATCCATAGGGACCGTACCCTCCTTCCCCTACAACCAACCTCTCGGAAGGACTTACGGACCCACATGTTTACCGTGATCGTACTCCGCCTGAACACGGCGGCAGTTTAGGCAGTGGCGGGAATCGCTAACCACTGGGCTACAGAGCCCTTCGCGACAATTTTCTTAACTTTCTTTTTTTCCAGTCCAATGTAAATTTGTTTTGGTCCGTATGTCATCGGAAGGACATACGGACGTGAACATGGCGGCAATTTTGGGAATCGAACCCGGGCCTACCAAGTGCAAATCCCGCGTGCTAACCACAAGGGTTCTTCGCCCTCCGCGACATTCTCCATAACTATCTTTTTATTCACTCAGTTTAGACCGGAAGCCAGTGGGGGAGGCATCCACAGGGACCGTACCCTCCTTCCCCTACCACCAACCACTCGGAAAGACTTAGGCCGGATTCATACTGACGCGTTCGTCCGTTGCGTTGGCTATCCGTCAGAGGAGCAATGCAGAGCATTGATTCACACTAATCCGTCAACGCATGGAGTTCTCGAGCACAAGGGATTTTCCTCTTTTTCCACGCTGTATGAGGCGATGGGGGTGCAAATGGTGTGGGAAAGAAGAAATCTTTGTGCGGCTCAACTTGATTGGTTAGGATTTGTTTACTATTTGACAGCAGCTGTTCGATTGATTTTCATATTGTTCTATGATAATATATTCATATTGAGGTCTGGTCAATTAGCGCAGGGCCGATTTGTCCCGTGAGTCGGGTCGGTCTGGGCGTATTTAAATTTGAAAAAAAATTAAGTGAATTTTAATAGAGTGCATGAGATTATTGTGTTGAATTTAGCTATATGTAAATATAAATGTTTGAAAAACTTTTATCTTAGTTCTTAGTACAAACACATTTGAATAAAAAGCATTTCGGCCGTGACCTTATGGTCCTCCGGCCGGGAACGTGTTCTAAATTTGTAAATTTCTTTGGACAAGGCCGGCATGTCCCCCCTACAAACTTTATGGAGGGCTTCATATTTCAGTTCCCCTTGTGAATATTTCATGTCTTCTCCAGCTTAAAAAAATTACTGGAAGTATCGGGCTTCCCGTTCGAGTGGTGTCCGCTCCCCCGGGCCGGGTGAAGGATACAATCTCATATTTTCTGGGATATGGCCATATCCCAGTATATATGTAAATCTGTTTCTTCAAATTCTCTATTTAGGGATTTTTCAAATGAAATCCTATTTTGGTAAATTCTTGAATTGAGCTTATTTGTATTTACTGTATATTTTTGACCACAATTCTCGTTTAATATATTTATGAGATTATTTATTTGTGGAAGTCTCTCTCCGCCAATAATGCAAAAATCTTAATTATTTAGTAATTTCGAAATACACCAATTTACCAACAATTGAGGATTGATATATTAGCATCTATTGTGTCTTCAGAATTAATATCTTTCAGTATAAATTTAAATAAACAGCCTTGGGTTTATATATATATAATTGTAAAAATAAAATCTTTTGAATTTCCATTCATTTTCTTATAAAAGAACTCAGATTTTTAATAGTATGTTGGCTGTGAAAAATCACCTAGTTTATGAGATCTTTACCAGATATGTTACATTTTTAGAAGTAAAGTTGAACAATACTTACCTTAAATATAAATGTTATTTTGCTTTCCAAATTTTATAATTTGGGCCTAACAGGCTTCATGAACCTTATGCACTACTCCGGGGTTTTAGTGCATATGTTAGTAGATTTACCATTTTGCTAATTTGGGGTGCTTCTTAATGACAATTTCGTGCCCATTCTGCTATGCATATTTTTTTTACATTATATTTTGTGTCTTTTGTATATTCATCAGTGTTTGTTAAAGTATTGTTTGGCTACCAAGAAGGTATTACTATTTACAAAACACCTAGACTTTCTTGGTATTTTAAGTTTTACTACTTAGATGGTGACAAGTATTATCCAAACACAAAAAATTTAATCTACTTTTTTAAGCAGTAAATTAATTTCATATCTAATCCAACTTAAGCTAATTCTGTTTTCTGATGTGGAACAATCAAATATTAACATGATTTAGCTTTAACTGACTTCACAATTATATTCTGCAACTGTCAGCAAATATTGAAATAGACAAATATGATTAATAAACAACTGACTCATAGTTAATGAGAATAGTGCTAAAAAATTATTAAACCAGATGTCAGCATTTTGTGTGAAGTATAAATATAATCTGACAAGACAAATGCTTATTTCTCTCACATAAACCAATGCTCTTCCTAGCTAATATCTTCAATAAAACAATGCACATTACTACAAATTCTTTTCGCTTCTTATCATTATTCGATCTTTGAAATATTAAATTGCTTTAACAGATTAAATTTGGTAAGCTGAAGTTTATGGAAGAAGAAATTGACATTTTAAAAAGATTGCAGTAACTTCTTTCTTATAATATATATTTTTACCTAACATATTCGTCAAAGTAAAAAGAAGGAAATCTGAGTGATAAAAATTGCCAATAAAGCACCATTAAGCTTTCCGATATATTTTAGCAGTAAAATCAACTTACCTTTATAAATAAAACTATTTTCCCATAATATTGGAACTTTTAACATTTCCACTTGCATTTATAATTTTTCTTTTTTTTCTATTTTTTTAATCAGTTTAGAATGCTTTCAGGCCAACAACTTTATAATAACAGCCAATAGCAAAAATGTTTGATAACCTCACTCAATTTCAAGTAGGATTTTACGGAGTATTTCACATTACTTCATGGAGAATACAAAATAGATAAAAGGAATAATCTACATTGTCGTGTATTTTAAAATTATGTTGGTTTGAGAGCAATCAAAACAGGCTTGTTGAAAACCCAGACCAGCCATGAGCATATAGCAGCTGGTAACAAGCTGTTTGTTGCAATATCAATATATATATATATATATAGTTTAATTAAATAAATAGTATTTATAAATATAAATAAAATTCACATCATTGATGGTACAGCTCCATCAGGCCTTCTTATAGGTTTTCTCAGTAGTTCCTCTTTGTGGCTACTTCGCCAGTTTTGTTTTTCACATCGACATCAAACCATCAAAATAATATGCAAATTATATTTAACAATAAAAAATTTTTAATCCAATTGGACTTCCAGAATTAACATTTAGTTAAAAAAAATAAAATGTGCTCATTTTGTTAGAATTTGAGTTGTGATAATTTTTACATTTAAAATTTCAAAGCTGAGTTCAGTAGTTGACATGCTCACAAAAACACATTTTGATTTTATTAATATGATTTTAATAATGCTTTTTCAACTTTCAAACCTGTAATGTTATATTTTTTACATCAATATAATAAAACTAGCTTATAACCATTGAAAATCAATGATGCAAGATGTGCTTGTATAAATTTTTTCAGATATTGTTTTTACTTCCACTCAAACCAGAAAAATACTGAATAATGAAAAAAGAAAACGAAGAAATGAATTATCATTAAAAGAGAAAAATAATTGTTTTTTATTAATGCATTAACAATAATTGAATGGAAATGAAGAACAGATGTTTCTTATAATAAATCTAATAGAATATTTCAGTATATTTAGTATTTCCACATATTTAGTAAATTTTTTTTTTTTAGCAAATTAACCGAAATCCAAATTTGAATCTAAACTAAAATCCAATATAACTAACTGCGAATCCAGTTTTGAAAACATATCTGAATTAGAATTCCAAATTTGTTGATCAACTACCCATTGCTAAAATATTTTATTATTATTCAGTATATTCAGTATTTCCACATATTTAGTAATTTTTTTTTTTCAGCAAATTAACCGAAATCCACATTTGAATCTAAACTAAAATCCAATATAACTAACTGCAAATCCAGTTTTGAAAACATATCTGAATTAGAATTCCAAATTTGTTGATCAACTGCCTATTGCTAAAATATTTTCCCTCTATACAGAAAAGTGTTGAACTTATTGGGTCTTACAGCAGTCTGATAAATATTTTTATCATAGAGATATTTCTTCGTTTATGTGTAACCATATTAGTTTCCATATTTTAAATATCTGCAAGCCCTTTTAGTTAGGTGACAGTTTGCTTACAACAATGGTAATATGAATAGCCATTGTTATAAGATAGTTAAAAACGAGTCTAATATTCAGCTTCGCTTCTACAGAGAACATTTTAATAAGAACAGTGAAGCTGAATATGGACTTGTCTTATTCAATATTTTTCACCAGACAGAACACATATTGGGGCCAGCACACCCCTCCGGAAAACTTTGCATCATAATTACTCATGTACCCTTTTGGAGTAAGAACTAAATACTTACGATATTTTTGTTCCAACATTAAATCCCAATGGATAAATTCAAAACATACTAATTAACAATAAAATCAAATAGATACATTTAATTTGTTTATTTTTCAGAAGTATACAGCCAAAATTTTTAGATATAAGAAATAAAATATTTTATAACAGATTATGTTCAACAAATATGAATATTTTTTTAATACAAAACTAGATCCAGTCAAACTTTCTTTAAATTTTCTAGTCCATACTTGAATTCAGAAAAACCTGTAAAAAATAAAATGTATAGTTTTAAAGAAATATCATTTTCAACTATTTTACAAAATTAAATGAATAGAATATCAACAAAGGCCTGACATAAATCACACATGGGCAACCCATGTCTTCATTTTTTTTTTGTTATGAATACTTTTTTTTTTAAACTTTAAAATTCTATTTGAAATTTCTGCATTTGGATTAATGTATACCATAAAGCAGTAGATTTTGATCATAAAAGTGAGGCTTTCAGTTCTATCGTTAGTCGTACCTGATAAAAAAAAAAGTAACCACTGTCTGTCAGCTAGTTATACAAAAATGCAATTTTCTACAACCAAATATGACTTTTATGCAGGAGAAGCAGATTGAAAATAGTGTAGCTATCTTAGCTTATATGAAACATTTTCAAAAAATAATATTTCATGGACAATGAAAATGCTTTTAAAATATTGGAATGATATGAAGCTTTAACTTTAGTGCCAACAAGTTGCTAAATCTTAATCCCCATTAGCATGGCATATTTCACATGTCATGTTTCTATATATATAATGGTCATTAGCAATTCTTCCTTTTATGCAATATTTTCATCATATGTTTACAAACTGATCATTGGGAACACTTAGGGCTGTGCAGTCGGAGTTAGTAAAAATATACCGACTCTGACTCCTAAATTAAACTATATAAAAGTAATTTTATCTTGGAATATTAAATTCTTTCATTAGTTAAAATAGTTTTAAAAAATCATTAAATGTTTACCAATTAAAAAACTAATGAATTGAAAAATTAAAAATTGTTATCTATAACAGTCACTATTTTAGCAATAACTTTTATAAACAAATAATATGTGAGCACTATTTTATCTAGGTTGCTATACTACACTACCTAAAAATAAAATGTGACATATGCAAACTAAATACATGCACCCACTATTCAGTGGAACAGGCTGTGCTAACAAAGAAAATATTAAAATGCAGCTTATGCATATTAAAAATATATGCCTGCTACAGTGTGCCATGTGCTACTACTTGGCATCATAGCCTGCTTATGTCCTAAATAAACACCTTCTGCGTAGGCAATAAATGCACTTGATATGTTGATGCGTACTGCACTTGATATGTTGATGCGTACTGTGGTGGTGTCCCAAGCTAGCAGTAACTTTTTAAGACAAATGGGTTATGTATTACATGTGCAATATATGAATCATATTAAAATTGGTCCTACAATGAATGCAGTTTAAATTCAATTTGATCCTTTTCACGATAGTTATAATTTAATTTGAAACAGGTTATTTTCACAAGATACAATTTAAATCTAAAACCAGTAACTTTTACAGTTGATTTCAAATTGTTTAGCTTGCTTATATAAAACTGGAAATCAGAATAAAATTAGCATTTATTCTAAGAAATTTTAGTTGACCAGATTGATTATTGTAATGAAAATGAAAATTTTAATTTTCAAAACTTTAATGTTAAAAATGCTAAATTTAATTTTTTGATAATATTTCTTTACTCAGTGAGCTGCTTGCATGCACAGGTCAGGTGTTTCCGTATGATCAGTGGAAAGTCCTTGAAAATGAAATGACCCACATGTGTGTGTTAGAGACTGATAAACAAATCACGAGGATTCAAATTGCAGATTATGAATTAAAATGACTACAGCAAGATTGTATTTATATGTTAGATGTGTTTGTCATTATAAAAACTTACTTAGCATATATTATAAATATGGAACAGTTTACCCCACAAAGTTCTATATGCAAGTATTTAACTTTTAACAGCACAGCAACATCTAATGTTTACTTAAATTCATCCACTTTACACTTTTTAATCACCAATTAAGGAATTTCTAATTTACAGTATATTAACTAGGAATAGTAAATGTCAAGCACTGAAATTAATGTGACAAAAACATACCTTAACTTCTTCACAATCTTAAGGGATCAGAGCAGAGGATGTGTGCACCAGCTGTAGATTTTTCAGTCCTTCAAGAAATATATCTTTCTAGACACTTTAAATTCCTGTAATAAATTAAATCAGAATTAGTATCACTTTATAACCCTTGGTAAAAAAAAGCACATCAAAACTGCTTGTCCTCAACTATTAGAATGAATATTTTTAAATTATGGTATCTAGCTGTAGATAAATATTCATGGTAATAAATATCAGACTTGAACTTGAATACCACACGCAATCGATCTACACACGAACTTTGAAGAATATTGCTAAATAGATTTCTTCTGTATTCAAACAAGTTAGCAAAATGAAAATATAACAAATCTAATTGTAATGCTGCATAATAAGCTATAAAATTCTACTAATAACGAGTGAATAATTCAGAAATTTCAGCTCAGTGATTACTCGCCAAAAGTTTTTTCACATACCAGTATTATATAAATATAATAGCTGTGCTTTTAACTCTTTTGGCATTTTTTTCTTGAAAAAAAAAAAAAAAAAAAAACTAATAATTACAATAAAATTTATAGACAATTATGTAAAAAAATTAACATAAATATATACATAACATATCAGCGATTAAGATGTTGCTTACAGATGCAATGGACAAAATGTTGTTACACAAATATTGATTTACAATTGCAAAATCTAAAAGTCACTATTTTCAAGATCTCTGGGATGTACACATAAAATGCGAGTAAGTACAAACCGCCTGTTACACAGAAGTGCATTGGCACTGGATAAAAGAACATACATTTCATATTAACAGTGGCGAATCATGGGAGAATGTGGCCCGGCAATCTTTTCCGAAGAGCCCCCCCCCCCCCCCACACACACACACACATACTCTAAAAGCCAGTTTAGAAAAAAAAAGTACTTAAAAATAAACACGTTGAATCTCGTTCTATACAAATCCTGCTACGCTTTTTTTTTTCATCTAATAAACATACTTGAAATATTTGCACCCAAAAGTTTGAACAGAAATTAAATTAAGATGAGAATAATAATATTTTATGAAAATATTAAACGATACAAGTGTTTAAATATTAAACATTTTTATTTGTTAAACTGTGCGGTAAATATTGATATTACAGCACAATACTAAGAAAAGAGTTAAAACTTTTTATGGTACTTTAAATTGGACATTTTCTGGCTTTTGATGCAACAAAATATCAATAAGTAAAATCTAACGTTTTAACAAGGTAGTTTTCAATGCTAAGAATTGACAAATGATTTGATGACCTCTTTTCAGTCATTACGCTTCTTAAGTTGTTTTTGATTAGTTTTAATTTAGAGAATGACCTTTCCCCACTAGCGTTGGAGATCATCAAACGCAGATAAGTATGAAGTACTATTTCAACATTTGGAAATGCTTGAATTATGTTTTCTCCACATAGATACGAATGCAAACACTTTAAATCCACTTTTTGGGATTCATTTTCGAGTTCGTCCTTATTTCCTTCTTCACTATTAAAAATCTTTAAGAAAAATTTTTTTTTCTTAAAGATATTTTACTTTTATTTTTCGTTCAAAATGAGGCTCTCCTCTGAAGCGAGGTCCCTGGCATTCGTCAGTATATAAATTCACCACTGCATCTTAACTATTATTTTGCATGAAACAAACAAATATATTGGTACAGCCTGCATATCGTGTTAACCAATATTTCACTTTCGTGTTAAGTAGTCTCAATAGTATATATTATCAGAACATTCATAGCTAGGACAAGGACCCTGTGTTGAAGTTGATAAATGCTAATATAAATGCCAAAATAAATTGTACAATAAAAAAAATTACAAAAGTGTATAAGATTCCCAAATTTGCATGCCACATAACAAATATGCTATATATGAAGTCTGCAACAAAATATGGTTTGGGTTGTTTACTTTATTCACATAAGGATACAGAATATGGAATGCTTAAAAACAACACACATTATACTTAGGACTCAAAAACCTACTAAACACATTATACAAATAATTATTTAAATCATTATTTTCGGATTTAATTATAATTTATTGAAAAACTGTTATATCTAAAGGGAATTTCAACAATTTATAAATAGCATCACATACTACACATCCTGACAGATTTCTTAACTATGTGAAAAAGTATGACATCGCAAAACTTGAAATACCGATAAAGTCCGGAAGGGATAGAAATATTTGGTATGGTCATGATGAATAACTGAGTGCGATTAAATGCTATGTTTCTACAAAATATTTACAATAAATTTCACTCAAATATCCATTCATTGAGAGCGTACTAGTTTACATTGAACATTAGATGTGGGGAGATTACTTTAATCACAATTTTAAATTGGATCAAGTCGGGTCATTCTACAGTTCCACATTAGTAAATTAGGCGATCGGTATACATTAAAATAAAATTTTATGACCACACAGCTAGATACCATAATTTAAAAATATTCATTCTAATAGTTGAGGACAAGCAGTTTTGATGTGCTTTTTTTTACCAAGGGTTATAAAGTGATACTAATTCTGATTTAATTTGTTACAGGAATTTAAAGTGTCTAGAAAGATATATTTCTTGAAGGACTGAAAAATCTACAGCTGGTGCACACATCCTCTGCTCTGATCTCTTAAGATTGTGAAGAAGTTAAGGTATGTTTTTGTCACATTAATTTCAGTGCTTGACATTTACTATTCCTAGTTAATATACTGTAAATTAGAAATTCCTTAATTGGTGATTAAAAAGTGTAAAGTGGATGAATTTAAGTAAACATTAGATGTTGCTGTGCTGTTAAAAGTTAAATACTTGTATATAGAACTTTGTGGGGTAAACTGTTCCATATTTATAATATATGCTAAGTAAGTTTTTATAATGAAGGTGTTTATTTAGGACATAACGCAGAAGGTGTTTATTTAGGACATAAGCAGGCTATGATGCCAAGTAGTAGCACATGCCACACTGTAGCAGGCATATATTTTTAATATGCATAAGCTGCATCTTAATATTTTCTTTGTTAGCACAGCCTGTTCCACTGAATAGTGGGTGCATGTATTTAGTTTGCATAAGTCACATTTTATTTTTAGGTAGTGTAGTATAGCAACTTATATCTAGATAAAATAGTGCTCACATATTATTTGTTTATAAAAGTTATTGCTAAAATAGTGACTGTTATAGATAACAATTTTTAATTTTTCAATTCATTAGTTTTTTAATTGGTAAACATTTAATGACTTTTTAAAACTATTTTAACTAATGAAAGAATTTAATATTCCAAGATAAAATTACTTTATATAGTTTAATTTAGGAGTCAGAGTCGGTATATTTTTACTAACTCCGACTGCACAGCCCTGAGTGTTCCCAATGATCAGTTTGTAAACATATGATGAAAATATTGCATAAAAGAAAGAATTGCTAATGACCATTATATATATAGAAACATGACATGTGAAATATGCCATGCTAATGGGGATTAAGATTTAGCAACTTGTTGGCACTAAAGTTAAAGCTTCATATCATTCCAATATTTTAAAAGCATTTTCATTGTCCATGAAATATTATTTTTTGAAAATGTTTCATATAAGCTAAGATAGCTACACTATTTTCAATCTGCTTCTCCTGCATAAAAGTCATATTTGGTTGTAGAAAATTGCATTTTTGTATAACTAGCTGACAGCCAGTGCTTACTTTTTTTTATCAGGTACGACTAACGATAGAACTGAAAGCCTCACTTTTATGATCAAAATCTACTGCTTTATGGTATACATTAATCCAAATGCAGAAATTTCAAATAGAATTTTAAAGTTTAAAAAAAAAAGTATCCATAACAAAAAAAAAAATGAAGACATGGGTTGCCCATGTGTGATTTATGTCAGGCCTTTGTTGATATTCTATTCATTTAATTTTGTAAAATAGTTGAAAATGATTATTCTTTAAAACTATACATTTTATTTTTTACAGGTTTTTCTGAATTCAAGTATGGACTAGAAAATTTAAAGAAAGTTTGACTGGATCTAGTTTTGTTTTAAAAAAATATTCATATTTGTTGAACATAATCTGTTATAAAATATTTTATTTCTTATATCTAAAAATTTTAGCTGTATACTTCTGAAAAATAAACAAATTAAATGTATGTATTTGATTTTATTGTTAATTAGTATGTTTTGAATTTATCCACTGGGATTTAATGTTGGAACAAAAATATCGTAAGTATTTAGTTCTTACTCCAAAAGGGTACATGAGTAATTATGATGCAAAGTTTTTCGGAGGGGTGTGCTGGCCCCAATATGTGTTCTGTCTGGTGAAAAATATTGAATAAGACAAGTCCAATATTCAGCTTCACTGTTCTTATTAAAATGTTCTCTGTAGAAGCGAAGCTGAATATTAGACTCGTTTTTAACTATCTTATAACAATGGCTATTCATATTACCATTGTTGTAAGCAAACTGTCACCTAACTAAAAGGGCTTGCAGATATTTAAAATATGGAAACTAATATGGTTACACATAAACGAAGAAATATCTCTATGATAAAAATATTTATCATACTGCTGTAAGACCCAATAAGTTCAACACTTTTCTGTATAGAGGGAAAATATTTTAGCAATGGGCAGTTGATCAACAAATTTGGAATTCTAACTCAGATATGTTTTCAAAACTGGATTTGCAGTTAGTTATATTGGATTTTAGTTTAGATTCAAATGTGGATTTCGGTTAATTTGCTAAAAAAAAAAATTTACTAAATATGTGGAAATACTGAATATACTGAATAATAATAAAATATTTTAGCAATGGGCAGTTGATCAACAAATTTGGAATTCTAATTCAGATATATTTTCAAAACTGGATTTGCAGTTAGTTATATTGGATTTTAGTTTAGATTCAAATGTGGATTTCGGTTAATTTGCTAAAAAAAAAAATTTACTAAATATGTGGAAATACTGAAATATTCTATTAGATTTATTATAAGAAACATCTGTTCTTCATTTCCATTCAATTAATGTTAATGCATTAATAAAAAACAATTATTTTTCTCCTTTAATGATAATTCATTTCTTCGTTTTCTTTTTTCATTATTCAGTATTTTTCTGGTTTGAGTGGAAGTAAAAACAACATCTGAAAAAATTTATACAAGCACATCTTGCATCATTGATTTTCAATGGTTATAAGCTAGTTTTATTATATTGATGTAAAAAATATAACATTACAGGTTTGAAAGTTGAAAAAGCATTATTAAAATCATATTAATAAAATCAAAATGTGTTTTTGTGAGCATGTCAACTACTGAACTCAGCTTTGAAATTTTAAATGTAAAAGTTATCACAACTCAAATTCTAACAAAATGAGCACATTTTATTTTTTTAACTAAATGTTAATTCTGGAAGTCCAATTGGATTAATTTTTTTTTATTGTTAAATATAATTTGCATATTATTTGGATGGTTTGATGTCGATGTGAAAAACAAAACTGGCGAAGTAGCCACAAAGAGGAACTACTGAGAAAACCTTTAAGATGGCCTGATAGAGCTGTACCATCAATGATGTGAATTTTATTTATATTTATAAATACTATTTATTTAATTAAACTATATATATATATATATATATATATATTGATATTGCAACAAACAGCTTGTTATCAGCTGCTATATGCTCTTGGCTGGTCTGGGTTTTCAACAAGCCTGTTTTGATTGCTCTCAAACCAACATAATTTTAAAATGCACGACAATGTGGATTATTCCTCTTATCTATTTTGTATTCTCCATGAAGTAATGTTGTTGTTGTTGAAACCCAGACCGTCCGACCTACCAGAAAGGTGTAAGGTAACTGCCATGAAGTAATGTAATGTGAAATACTCCGTAAAATCCTACTTGAAATTGAGTGAGGTTATCAAACATTTTTGCTATTGGCTGGTATTATAAAGTTGTTGGCCTGAAAGCATTCTAAACTGATTAAAAAAATAGAAAAAAAAGAAAAATTATAAATGCAAGTTGCAATGTTAAAAGTTCCAATATTATGGGAAAATAGTTTTATTTATAAAGGTAAGCTGATTTTACTGCTAAAATATATCGGAAAGCTTAATGGTGCTTTATTGGCAATTTTTATCACTCAGATTTCCTTCTTTTTACTTTGACGAATATGTTAGGTAAAAATATATATTATAAGAAAGAAGTTACTGCAATCTTTTTAAAATGTCAATTTCTTCTTCCATAAACTTCAGCTTACCAAATTTAATCTGTTAAAGCAATTTAATATTTCAAAGATCGAATAATGATAAGAAGCGAAAAGAATTTGTAGTAATGTGCATTGTTTTATTGAAGATATTAGCTAGGAAGAGCATTGGTTTATGTGAGAGAAATAAGCATTTGTCTTGTCAGATTATATTTATACTTCACACAAAATGCTGACATCTGGTTTAATAATTTTTTAGCACTATTCTCATTAACTATGAGTCAGTTGTTTATTAATCATATTTGTCTATTTCAATATTTGCTGACAGTTGCAGAATATAAATGTGAAGTCAGTTAAAGCTAAATCATGTTAATATTTGATTGTTCCACATCAGAAAACAGGATTAGTTTAAGTTGGATTAGATATGAAATTAATTTACTGCTTAAAAAAGTAGATTAAATTTTTTGTGTTTGGATAATACTTGTCACCATCTAAATAGTAAAACTTAAAATACCAAGAAAGTCTAGGTATTTTGTAAATAGTAATGTAATACCTTGGTAGCCAAACAATACTTTAACAAACACTGATGAATATACAAAAGACACAAAATATAATGTAAAAAAAATATGCATAGCAGAATGGGCACGAAATTGTCATTAAGAAGCACCCCAAATTTGCAAAATGGTAAATCTACTAACATATGCACTAAAACCCCGGAGTAGTGCATAAGGTTCATGAAGCCTGTTAGCCCCAAATTATAAAATTTGGAAAGCAAAATAACATTTATATTTAAGGTAAGTATTGTTCAACTTTACTTCTAAAAATGTAACATATCTGGTAAAGATCTCATAAACTAGGTGATTTTTCACAGCCAACATACTATTAAAAATCTGAGTTCTTTTATAAGAAAATGAATGGAAATTCAAAAGATTTTATTTTTACAATTATATATATATAAACCCAAGGCTGTTTATTTAAATTTATACTGAAAGATATTAATTCTGAAGACACAATAGATGCTAATATATCAATCCTCAATTGTTGGTAAATTGGTGTATTTCGAAATTACTAAATAATTAAGATTTTTGCATTATTGGCGGAGAGAGACTTCCACAAATAAATAATCTCATAAATATATTAAACGAGAATTGTGGTCAAAAATATACAGTAAATACAAATAAGCTCAATTCAAGAATTTACCAAAATAGGATTTCATTTGAAAAATCCCTAAATAGAGAATTTGAAGAAACAGATTTACATATATACTGGGATATGGCCATATCCCAGAAAATATGAGATTGTATCCTTCACCCGGCCCGGGGGAGCGGACACCACTCGAACGGGAAGCCCGATACTTCCAGTAATTTTTTTAAGCTGGAGAAGACATGAAATATTCACAAGGGGAACTGAAATATGAAGCCCTCCATAAAGTTTGTAGGGGGGCATAATTTGGGGGGGGGGACATGCCGGCCTTGTCCAAAGAAATTTACAAATTTAGAACACTTTCCCGGCCCGAGGACCATAAGGTCACGGCCGAAATGCTTTTTATTCAAATGTGTTTGTACAAAGAACTAAGATAAAAGTTTTTCAAACATTTATATTTACATATAGCTAAATTCAACACAATAATCTCATGCACTCTATTAAAATTCACTTAAATTTTTTTCAAATTTAAATACGCCCAGCCCGACCCGACTCACGGGACAAATCGGGCCTGCGCTAATTGACCAGACCTCAATATGAATATATTATCATAGAACAATATGAAAATCAATCGAACAGCTGCTGTCAAATAGTAAACAAATCCTAACCAATCAAGTTGAGCCGCACAAAGATTTCTTCTTTCTCACACCATTTGCACCCCCATCGCCTCATACAGCGTGGAAAAAGAGGAAAATCCCTTGTGCTCGAGAACTCCATGCGTTGACGGATTAGTGTGAATCAATGCTCTGCGTTGCTCCTCTGACGGATAGCCAACGCAACGGACGAACGCGTCAGTATGAATCCGGCCTAACTCACCAATCAGAATATTTTTCATATAGTCTGCTGTATATCCGAAATCATTCTTGCATTTGGAAATCCTGTGATAGAAGTGACGGCCATCTTGTTTATCAAGAGAAGCCTTTTCATTGGTGTCTTTTCAGAAGGTAACGCATCACGTGACCAACGCATCCGTTAAACATGAACTTGAACCATGTTCAACGGATGAACGCACGGTCGTGCGTTCGAGCCTGTGATTGGTTGACGTACAGCTCCCAACGGATGGGCAACGTACGAACGGATCAGTCTGAATCCGGCCTTACGGTCCCACATGTTTAACGTGATCGTACTCCGCGTGAACACGGCAGCAGTTTTGGCAGTGGCGGGAATCGAACCCGGACCTACCGAGTGCAATTCCCGCGCTCTAACCACTGGGTTACTGCGGCTTTGCGACAATCTCCACAACTTTCTTTTTATTCACCCAATTTAGACTGGGACCCAGTGGGGGAGGCATCCACAGGGACCGTACCCTCCTTCCCCTACCAACAACCTCTCGGAAGGACTTACGGACCCACATGTTTAATGTGATCCTACACCGCCTGAACACGGAGGCAGTTTAGGCAGTGGCGGGAATCGAACCCGTGCCTACCGAGTGCAATTCCCGTACGCTAACTTCCCGCGCGATAATTTAAATTTTATAATGACCATATGCTTAGCTCTTAATTTCATCATCCTCATTTCATCGTACCATCATTTAAAATTATTATTTATACATATTATTATTATTTATCCATATTATTATTATTTATCATTATTATTTATCCATTAATTTAAAATATCCATCGTTCCATCATTTAAAATATCCATAAATTAAAACGTTCTATCAATCATCCATATTGTTCTACAAATACATAAATATAATAATTTCAAATACATCACCACAATTCAATCCACCATAATTCAATCATTTAAATTATTTAAAATATCCATAAATTAAAATATCCATTAAAAAAATATCATATAAATATAATCATTTCATCCGCTGTATACAACACATATCTTAATTCATTTAAAACCGGAAGGGCGGTCTCCATGGAGACGGAGAAATAATTCAACAGGTGAAAACGCGGTTGGCCGAGAAATTGAAAATCCTTAAGTCATTAAAATCGCGATCCTGTGAATATTTATAACTATTTCTTGACCAGATTGGACTTGTAAGAATGCCAGATCTTTGACCTTTCTAAAAATGTAAATTATTAGTCGAAATTATGAGTACTTTTTACTATGCGAGAATTTAAAAACCAAAAATCGTTTTTTCGAGCCAAAAGTGGCTTTTGTTTTAAAATCTTTAAAAAATATTAGAAATCGAATTTGAAATTGATATATTTTTATTCGCAATTGTCTGCTCTTTCCTCTGATGTGATTTGTTTTTTTTTCTACGACGTCTGGATCGTGGAGCAAAAAGGGCAAACAACGGTCGAAATCGCATAAAACATTAAATAACTAAAAAAATAATTCAAATTGTAAAAATCGGTTTTCACGTGTCCCCTTCCCACCCCCCCCCCCGGGTCTCCGATTGCCAAATTTCGTAGCTCTCCGGCGCGCGGTCGCTGAACGTATAGTGTATAAGACAGACACACAGACATTGCTTTTTATTATTTAAGACTAGCCGCTTTTAGCGACCAGCCTGTTCGCTACCTTTGAAAATTCTGACCGTGGCAAATTCCGACCGTGGCAAACTCGTTGGCGCGACCTACCAGAAAGGTGTAAGGTAACTGTTTGGACGGCCAGGAAGTGCCACCCAATTTAGACCGGAACCCAGTGTGGGAGGCATCCACAGGGACCGTACCCTCCTTCCCCTACCACCAACCTCTCGGAAGAACTTACGGACCCATATGTTTAACGTGATCGTACTCCGCGTCAGTGGCGGAAATCGAACCCGGGCCTACCGAGTGCAATTCTCGCGCGCTAATTTAAATTTTATAATGACCATATGCTAAGCTCTTAATTCCATCATCCTCGTTCCATCATTTAAAATATCCATAAAATTAAAATATCCATTTAAAATATCTATAAATTAAAATATCCATTTAAAATATCCATACCAGAAAGGTGTAAGGTAACTGTTTAAACGGCCAGGAAGTGCCACCCAATTTAGACAGGAACCCAGTGGGGGAGGCATCCACAGGGACCGTACCTTCCTTCCCCTACCACCAACCTCTCGGAAGAACTTACGGTCCAACATGTTTAACGTGATCGTACTCCGCGTGAAGACGGCTGCAGTTTTGGCAGTGGCGGGAATCGAACCCGGGCCTACCGAGTGAAATTCCCGCGCGCTAACCACTGGGCTACCGCGCCCTCCGCGACAATCTCCATAACTTTCTTTTTATTCGCCCAATTTAGACTGGAAATCAGCGGGGGAGGCATCCACAGGGACCGTACCCTCCTCCTCCTACCACCAACCTCTCGGAAGGACTTACGAACCCACATGTTTAACGTGATCGTACTCCGCGTGAACACGGCAGCAGTTTCGGCAGTAGCGGGAATCGAATCCGGGCCTACCGAGTGAAATTCTCGCACGCTAACCACTGGGCAACCGCGCCCTCCGCGACAATCTCCATAACTTTCTTATTATTCACCCAATTTAGACCGGAATCCAGTGGGGGAGGCATCCACAGGGACCGTACCCTGTTTCCCCTACCACCAACCTCTCGGAAGGACTTATGGACCCATATGTTTAACGTGATCGTACTCCGCGTCAATAGCGGGAATCGAAACGGGGCCTACCGAGTGCAATTCTCGCGCGCTAATTTAAATTTTATAATGACCATAAGCTAAGCTCTTAATTCCATCATCCTCGTTCAATCGTTCCATCATTTAAAATATCCAAAAAATTAAAATATCCATTTAAAATATCTATAAATTCAAATATCCATTCAAAGTATCCATAATTAAAACATCCCAATTTAGACCGGAACCCAGTGGGGGAGGCATCCACAGGGACCGTACCCTCCTTCCCCTACCACCAACCTCTCGGAAGGACTTACGGTCCCACATGTTTAACGTGATCGTACTCCGCGTGAACACGGCAGCAGTTTTGGCAGTAGCGGGAATCGAACCCGGGCCTACCGAGTGAAATTTCCGCACGCTAACCAATGGGCTACCGCGCCCTCCGCGACAATCTCCATAACTTTCTTTTTATTCACCCAATTTGAAACGGAACCCAGTGGGGGGAGGCATCCACAGGGACCGTACTCTCCTTCCCCTACCACTAACCTCTCGGAAGGACTTATCGACCCATATGTTTAACGTGATCGTACTCCGCGTCAGTGGCGAGAATCGAACCCAGGCCTACCGAGTGCAATTCTCGCGAGCTAACTTCCCGCGCGCTAATTTAAATTTTATAATGACCATATGCTAAGCTCTTAATTCCACCGTCCTCGTTCCATCGTTCCATCCTTTAAAATATCTATAAAATTAAAATATCCATTTAAAACATCTATAAATTAAATTATCCATAAATTAAAATATGCATTTAAAATCAAAAAATCATCCATATCGTTCCACCAATCCATAAATATAATAATTTCAAATACATCACCACAATTCAAACCACCATAATTCAATCATTTAAATTATTTAAACTAGCCATTTAAAAATAGCCATTTAAAATATCCATTTAAAATATCATATACATATAATAATTTCGCCCGATGTATACAACACTTATGCTAGACTCTTAATTCATTTAAAACCGAAAGCGCGGTCTCCATGGAGACGGGGAAGAAATAACCGCGGATGGGGAGCAATGCCGTTGAAGAACTGAGCGGATTGCCGAGAAATTTAAAATCATGACGTCTTTAAAATTGCGATCCTGAGGGCAATTTTCATTATTTCTGGGCCAAATTGGACTTGTAAGAATGCCAGATATTTCAGCTTTCTAAAAATGTAAATTATTAATCGAAATTATGAGTACTTTTTACTATGCGAGAATTTAAAAACCAAAAATCGTTTTTTTGAGCCAAAAGTGACTTCTGTTTTAAAATCTTTAAAAAATATTTGAATTTGTCACTGAGATTTGAAATTTATATATTTTTACTCGCAATTGTCTGCTCTTTCCGATGGTATGATTTGTTTTTTTTCTACGACGTCTGAATCGTGGAGAAAAAAGAGCAAAAAGGGCAAAAAACGGTCGAAATCACATATAACATTAAATAACAAAAAAAATAATTAAAATTTTAAAAATCGGTTTTCACGTCACGGTTTTCTCTATTTAGAGTATGCATAATTTAGTATCAATATCAAATAAAACAGCCATAGAAATAAAGATAAAATATAATAAAATATAAAAGCAAATTTTGTGATGTATGTAGCATTATTAAAAATAGGTAGCATATGTAACATATATATATATATATTGTAAAAAACAGTCTATTTTACATTTGTAGAAAAAAAAAATCATTCTCTAGAAAGTATCGAACATAGACAGCATATCAAAAATCATGTCTGCCTAAGAAAGACACCATCTAGGAAATATAGGTAACACTTTCAAAAACTTTTATATAAAAAACACAAAAGTTTATAATATTTAAAAAGTCTAATATTGAAATGAAATACGGCTTACGTTAGCAGACTCTTCATCTTTTGCATTTCTAATTCTAAAACAAAACGTGCAATAATCCAATTTTATGTATTTATATTGATATCCATTTGGTAATGGTTCCATAACAAGCACGGAAGTCTTCGGGAAGTGTAATTAATAAAATTATAACAAAACCTATTTAAAAAAACTACGATAAAATTGAAAACAATAAAACCAATTAGAGCAGTTTGAAATAAAGCGCCAGCACGAGGTAGAGCCATTTGATGTGTGGTGTGCGTCACAGAATACTAACTGGTATGAGTTCATACTCAAAATGGTGGCTATGGATGAAGTTCGTGAAATATGCGACAGATTTTCTACATACATAAACTGGAAACAAGACTAATCAGAAAACATATTGAATGGCACAGACTAATATATATGGTATGTCGCAGAAATTATTTAAATATAATGGGTAACATAGAATATACAGTTTTTATGTGACATTATGCTTAGACATTTCGGATACATACTATTGATACAACCTATTGATCTATTTAAAATTTAAATCTAGATAAATTATATTTCAGGCTGATATTTTGCTTAATGGATAATCTTATAACAGGTATTTATCTGTTTTTCTTTGTTTACAGTAATTTGAATTTTAGTGTTTTATGCAGTAATTTACTTATGAACTTTTAAATTTTGTCAACATAAAAATAATCTCTGATTTCTTGTTTATGCTAAATAGATTGTTATAAATGACTTATACTGCAATATTTCACCTGGCCTGTTTATATAACATAAAGGTCAGATTTTTTATTGTTGTATTAGTCAGTGCAAATGCAAAGACAGTTCCTAGGCAGTAGTTAAATAAATTTATATATGTTGTTTCCTAGTATATATATATATATATATATATATATACTATATATATATATATATATATATATATATATATATATATATATATAGTACATATATATACATACTATATATATATAGTATATATATATACTATATATATATATATATATATATATATACTATATATATATATATATATATATATATAGTACATATATATACATACTATATATATATAGTATATATATATACTATATATATATATATATATATATATATACTATATATATATATATATATATATATATATATATATATATATATATATATATATATATATATATATATATATATATATATATAGTATGTAAATATAAAAGATAGATTTCTAAAGAAAAATATTGAAATGAATTTTAGTGTACTTGCGCACAGCAGCATAAAACACTAAAAATATATAAAGGGTTAATATATAAAAATATAAAGGGAAATAAAAATGAAGAAGGAAGGCAACGTAAAGTGCTTACACAATGGCGGTAAGGGGTAGTGACCTTACTCCCCAGTTATCAACATGCATGTCTTAAATGCTGCGGCACTGCACTCCTGGACGCCAGCACTGACTGTAGCCAACCTCCGGAGTGATAATCAAAATTATCACAAGACCTTTTATAAAGGAAAGTGATATTAAAAAGTATTGGTCCAAGCCTCAGAGACAGCTAAGTTCATGCCAATGCTTCCTCTTTATAACATCAAAATAATCATATTCAGCAGTTTAGATGTTTGTGATGTCATTACTCTCAAAGACGTATAATCAATGTTCATAATGACCTCAAATATTCACACAAACTCAACCCATATTTTTCATTTTTTCCGTAGTAATTTTTGATGTAATGGATCATAAATTGCATTGGATATCTTTGCCTGAATGCCTGTAGTAAGAATTTTCTGTCACTTTTCAATCTGGTGACGTCACTGCATACAATTCTTTTTTTTCTCGCTAGACCACCAATAAATACATTTCTAAATATATTCAAGTGTAAATTAGATGTCCAATGTATGATTCCTGTTGTAGGAATATTATAGGTTATTCTTTTATCATATATATAGAATGACAGTATATTATGGCTGAAATCAATACTGAGATCTAGAAAGTTTACGACATTATTCTGGGTTGGTGGATTTATACTATATATATATATATAGTATATAATATATAAATATATAGAAATTGAAAAATCGGAAATAAAAATGTTTTAGTAACTTTTGCGCAAGGCAGCATGAGGGTACCAAACACTATATATATAGAAAAATTGAAATATAAAAAGTGAAAAAAACATGTAAAAAATATGTAAAAAAGGAAGGATGGCTCGGCAAAAAGCTTACATTATGGCGGTAAGGGGTTGTGACCTTACTCCCCAGTTCAACGAGCTCGTCAAAATCGCCGCGGCATTTTCACTCCTGGTCGCCAGCCCCGGCCCAAGCCAACCTCCGGAGTGTCTTTGAAATCATCACGAGACCTGGATAGAGATGTGTACGAGAGCCATATCACCACAAATAAAGCCAACTGAATTGCCGACTCAAATGAAATGTAGTTCCAGCCGCGGTCCTGTGATCACAGTGCGGTCCTGTCATATGGAGGGTTCGATGATTTTGTCTCTAATTGAACTCAAAAAATACTTAAGTCTTACACCATATGCAAAATTGTTTCTGTATAAATTATCAATATTTTTAATCATAAAGGAAATTGGATATTTATTAAAAAATGCTTGTTTTAAAAATTCTTGATCAAAATTGATACGTAAATGTTCCTCTTTGATAGTTCTTTTTATTCTGATTAAACCTCCCAAGAAAACATTGCGAAACACATTCAAATGTATGTTGGAGTTCCAATGTATAATTCCAATAATAGGTAATTTAAATTGTTTTCTTTTATCATAGATGGTGAATATGAGAGGGATTTAACTATAGTTGATATTCAAATCCAAAAATTCGACCTCTTTGTTATTTTTAAGAGGGTTTTCCTTCAAGATGAGGTTTGGTGGATAAAAATCAAAGTTCATTGTGTAGTTTTCATTCTCATATCCAATAATTACGTCATCCACATAACGTAGGTATATGATTTCGTTGTTTATATGAGATCTTCTTTCATAAAAACTAAGATATATATCAGCCAATATGGAAGAACATCCCCCCCCCATGGGGATGCCCTTAATTTGTTGATAAATAGACAATCCGTTGTAAAGGTAATTTTCTTTAATAACTATTTTAATTATAGACTTGAATTTATTGAATTCCAGACTCCTTTTTAATTTTTCCATTGATCAATTCATTTATAAACTTTCCATTCAATACAGTCTGCCAGATATGGCATTCCATCAATGGCGATCTAAGATGCGCAGGGACTTCAAGTACTATTATAAAAAACTTCACCAACCTCCAGACCAATGTAAAATAAACTTCCAACTTCTGAAGAAAATTCAAAATCAATTTATAATTACTTATATTGACAAGGCATCAAGTAACTACGCATTTACATGTAAGCTCTTTTACATTGACATATTGAAAGAAAAATATGAGAATGATGTTCTTTACAGTAAAATCAACCTCTCCCTTAAGAAAATCTCAAATAAAATCAAGGCTTTGTATTTATTAACTGGTATCAAATATACAGGAATTATAAAGTATCCGTATCTGATTAATATTCCGAAACTTCATAAAAGTCCTATTACTTTCAGACCAGTTACTGTTGGATGCAATACCTATCTCACGAAAGCCAATAATATGTTAATGAAGATTTTACAACCTATTTTGCTGAAACTTAATAACCAAGGAAGCTATATTATAAAAAACAGTCTACAAGTGATCAATATATTGAAAGATCATAAACATCCTTTGCACTTAAGAACTTATGATTTCCAAGAACTATTTAATACTATAGATCTAGGTGACATGACAAATATACTTTACAGCTTGTTTGAAGAATATGATTTAAAAAGGAGTCTGGAATTCAATAAATTCAAGTCTATAATTAAAATAGTTATTAAAGAAAATTACCTTTACAACGGATTGTCTATTTATCAACAAATTAAGGGCATCCCCATGGGGGGGGGGATGTTCTTCCATATTGGCTGATATATATCTTAGTTTTTATGAAAGAAGATCTCATATAAACAACGAAATCATATACCTACGTTATGTGGATGACGTAATTATTGGATATGAGAATGAAAACTACACAATGAACTTTGATTTTTATCCACCAAACCTCATCTTGAAGGAAAACCCTCTTAAAAATAACAAAGAGGTCGAATTTTTGGATTTGAATATCAACTATAGTCAAATCCCTCTCATATTCACCATCTATGATAAAAGAAAACAATTTAAATTACCTATTATTGGAATTATACATTGGAACTCCAACATACATTTGAATGTGTTTCGCAATGTTTTCTTGGGAGGTTTAATCAGAATAAAAAGAACTATCAAAGAGGAACATTTACGTATCAATTTTGATCAAGAATTTTTAAAACAAGCATTTTTTAATAAATATCCAATTTCCTTTATGATTAAAAATATTGATAATTTATACAGAAACAATTTTGCATATGGTGTAAGACTTAAGTATTTTTTGAGTTCAATTAGAGACAAAATCATCGAACCCTCCATATGACAGGACCGCACTGTGA
Source organism: Amaurobius ferox (assembly GCA_951213105.1). Taxonomy (NCBI): domain Eukaryota; kingdom Metazoa; phylum Arthropoda; class Arachnida; order Araneae; family Amaurobiidae; genus Amaurobius; species Amaurobius ferox. The sequence goes on from OX578133.1 coordinate 56,606,673, forward strand.
TCACAGGACCGCGGCTGGAACTACATTTCATTTGAGTCGGCAATTCAGTTGGCTTTATTTGTGGTGATATGGCTCTCGTACACATCTCTATCCAGGTCTCGTGATGATTTCAAAGTCACTCCGGAGGTTGGCTTGGGCCGGGGCTGGCGACCAGGAGTGAAAATGCCGCGGCGATTATGACGAGCTCGTTGAACTGGGGAGTAAGGTCACAACCCCTTACCGCCATAATGTAAGCTTTTTGCCGAGCCATCCTTCCTTTTTTACATGTTTTTTTCACTTTTTATATTTCAATTTTTCTATATATATATATAGTATATATAATATATATACTATATATATATTCTACAATTTTTGTTGCCTGTAGTCTGAGTTTAAGCATTTATAGTGATGTGCTATTGCTTAATCTGAAACAGGCATTTGTTTGGGTTAATTAGAATTAAATACTCAGACCTGAAGATGAATTTAGTTCTGATTAATCATCGAATTTGGGACGGTGCTGTTTTTTTCTCTTATCGGCATTGTGGCCGTGAATTTGCTTCTATGGTGATGTTAATATTACTTGAATTGTTTTATATATATATATATATATATATATTTATTATATTTTTACATAATTCTTATTATTACATATTTCAAACATATATAGTATATATCAGAGGCGGACTAGCCCACAGGGAAACCGGGAAATTTCCCGGTGCGCCCCCTCCAGATCGCGATCCTTCGCCCCCCAAGTATGTGAATAGTCTTTGGATTTCTGTTAAAGTGGAGGATCGAAAAGTAATTGCAATTTATTGCAATGTCTGTTTGGCTTTTTCTGATATTGACTCAACGTTTACGAAAGGTTTTACAAGGTTTTCCCACATATATCAATCAATTGAAGAGCATGAATGCAGCAAATCTCACGATAATGCTCTTACAGCATATCTCAGCTCAGCTGTGAATGTAAGAAAGATATTGGATCCCTAATTAATAAAGAAATGGATGATCTTCGAAGGCGCCAAGTACTCGAATCTCTCGAGGTACTAAAATAATTGTTGAAGTGATAAAATTCATTGGCAAACAAGGACTTTCTTACAGAGCACACAGCAACGAAACACTCCGCACTTTAGAAGACAGGAGTTCCGAACATGGGAACTTCTTAGAACTGATCCTACTGTTGGCACAATTTGACGTTCCCTTGAGCAATCATCTTGTTAAAGCAATAAAAGCTAGCGAAGAAAGATTTGAAAAGCTGCGTCGAAAGGGTAAACCATCCAGTTGCGGAAGAGGAAGTCTCGTGACGATCCGGAATTCTGTTCATCATGAAAAGTACTATCGTCAATGAGATTGGTGGTCGCAAATACAGTGTGCAGATGGATGGAAGTCAAGATGTGTCTGTAGCCGACCAGGAGACCATAATTTTGCGCTATGTATTAGATGAAGATGTGAAGGAAAGACTTTTTGCGGTTAAAAGAAGTTCGGATACATCTGGTTCAGCTTTATACCAGTTATTAAAAGAAGCGCTGGAGATGTATGGGTTAAAAATGGAAAATATCATAGGCGAATCATTTGACGGAGCTGCAAATCTGCGTGGTGAATCCAGAGGTGTTCAAAAATTCATCAAAGAAGATTCTCCAAACTCTGTATACATTTGGTGTTACGCACATGTGCTAAACCTGTGTGCAACAGATGTCATCCAAAATATTCTTCCCATCAAAAATGTCATAGGCCTTTTACAATCTACGGCTGTTTTCATTTCGGATTCCAGCAAACGTATGACTGTTTTGGACCGAAGTAGCAAGAGAAAAAGGAATTAGTTCATCTAAGCTGAAGAGACTGCAAAAGATAGGAGAGACCCGCTGGTGGTCGAAGCAAGCGGCTTTAGAGAAAATTTTAGGAGATTTTAACAATCCTGAGGTGGAGAATTTTTACGTTCTCCTTCAAGTTTTCCTTAACATCAGGGAATCGCCAAAATTCGATGCCAAAGCTATATTTGAGATAGATGTTCTTTTACAGAAATGGTGCCAGTTTGAAACAGTTTTAATAGCTTTCCTACTTCTTAATATTTACACTGTTTTGAGACAAGCATCAGAATACTTGCAGACCCAAGGAATTGATTATCTATCGGCTTGGCACATGGTTGAATCTGCGAAGGAGAAACTTAAGAGTTCCGATTTTGAAACAATGTATAAGAAAGTGTCTCTTTTTGTGAAGGAAATGAACGACTACCGTTTGAAAAATGATGTGGATGAGATAGAAATGGAGACGGAGTTACGTCAAAGAAGAGTATCAAAGAAGAAATTACAGTCTGGAGAATTAGCTAAGGATTCTAGACCAATAGATCCCGTTACCCGCTTCAGAAGTGAGGTCTTCCGTACAGCTATTGACCAAATCAAAACGAGTATTGATGAAAGGTTTTCCACCAACAAAGAACTTATAAAAGACACCGCTTGCCTGGATCCACGACGTTTTCAAGATCTTGAGCTAACTGGCATCCCTGCTGATTGGTGAGTCATTATTTGTTTATTTAAAAGAAACATGGGAAGTTTACTCTTAAATCTATGCCAGTTTGACGATCATTAGATAAATTACTTGTGTGATCACTTGTTCATTTGAACGTGTGGTCATAAAATTTTATTTTAATGTATACCGATCGCCTAATTTACTAATTTGGAACTGTACAATGACCCGACTTGATCCAATTTAAAAATGTGATTAAAGTAATCTCCCCACATCTAATGTTCAATGTAAACCAGTACGCTCTCAATGAATGGATATTTGAGTAAAATTTATTGTAAATATTTTATAGAAACATAGCATTTAATCGCACTCAGTTATTCATCATGACCATACCAAATATTTCTATCCCTTCCGGACTTTATCGGTATTTCAAGTTTTGCGATGTCATACTTTTTCACATAGTTAAGAAATCTGTCAGGATGTGTAGTATGTGATGCTATTTATAAATTGTTGAAATTCCCTTTAGATATAACAGTTTTTCAATAAATTATAATTAAATCCGAAAATAATGATTTAAATAATTATTTGTATAATGTGTTTAGTAGGTTTTTGAGTCCTAAGTATAATGTGTGTTGTTTTTAAGCATTCCATATTCTGTATCCTTATGTGAATAAAGTAAACATCCCAAACCATATTTTGTTGCAGACTTCGCATATAGTATATTTGTTATGTGGCATGCAAATTTGGGAATCTTATACACTTTTGTAAATTTTTTTATTGTACAATTTATTTTGGCATTTATATTAGCATTCATCAACTTCAACACAGGGTCCTCGTCCTAGCTATGAATGTTCTGATAATATATACTATTGAGACTACTTAACACGAAAGTGAAATATTGGTTAACACGATATGCAGGCTGTACCAATATATTTGTTTGTTTCATGCAAAATAATAGTTAAGATGCAATGGTGAATTTATATACTGACCAATACCAGGGACCTCGCTTCAGAGGAGAGCCTCATTTTGAACGAAAAATAAAAGTAAAATATCTTTAAGAAAAAAAAAATTTCTTAAAGATTTTTAATAGTGAAGAAGGAAATAAGGATGAACTCGAAAATGAATCCCAAAAAGTGGATTTAAAGTGTTTGTATTCGTATCTATGTGGAGAAAACATAATTCAAGCATTTCCAAATGTTGAAATAGTACTTCATACTTATCTGCGTTTGATGATCTCCAACGCTAGTGGGGAAAGGTCATTCTCTAAATTAAAACTAATCAAAAACAACTTAAGAAGTATAATGACTGAAAAGAGGTCATCAAATCATTTGTCAATTCTTAGCATTGAAAACTACCTTGTTAAAACGTTAGATTTTACTTATTGATACTTTGTTGCATCAAAAGCCAGAAAATGTCCAATTTAAAGTACCATAAAAAGTTTTAACTCTTTTCTTAGTATTGTGCTGTAATATCAATATTTACCGCACAGTTTAACAAATAAAAATGTATAATATTTAAACACTTGTATCGTTTAATATTTTCATAAAATATTATTATTCTCATCTTAATTTAATTTCTGTTCAAACTTTTGGGTGCAAATATTTCAAGTATGTTTATTAGACGAAAAAAAAAAGCGTAGCAGGATTTGTATAGAACGAGATTCAACGTGTTTATTTTTAAGTACTTTTTTTTTCTAAACTGGCTTTTAGAGTATGTGTGTGGGGGGGGGGGGGGGAGGGGGGCTCTTCGGAAAAGATTGCCGGGGCCACATTCTCCCATGATTCGCCACTGTTAATATGAAATGTATGTTCTCTTTTATCCAGTGCCAATGCACTTCTGTGTAACAGGCGGTTTGTACTTACTCGCATTTTGTGTAAATCCCAGAGATCTTGAAAATAGTGACTTTTAGATTTTGCAATTGTAAATCAATATTTGTGTAACAACATTTTGTCCATTACATCTGTAAGCAACATCTTAATCGCTGATATGTTATGTATATATTTATGTTAATTTTTTTACATAATTGTCTATAAATTTTATTGTAATTATTAGTTTTTTTTTTTTTTTTCAAGAAAAAAATGCCAAAAGAGTTAAAAGCACAGCTATTATATTTATATAATACTGGTATGTGAAAAAACTTTTGGCGAGTAATCACTGAGCTGAAATTTCTGAATTATTCACTCGTTATTAGTAGAATTTTATAGCTTATTATGTGCAGCATTACAATTAGATTTGTTATATTTTCATTTTGCTAACTTGTTTGAATACAGAAGAAATCTATTTAGCAATATTCTTCAAAGTTCGTGTGTAGATCGATTGCGTGTGGTATTCAAGTTCAAGTCTGATATTTATTACCATGAATATTTATCTACAGCTAGATACCATAATTTAAAAATATTCATTCTAATAGTTGAGGACAAGCAGTTTTGATGTGCTTTTTTTTACCAAGGGTTATAAAGTGATACTAATTCTGATTTAATTTATTACAGGAATTTAAAGTGTCTAGAAAGATATATTTCTTGAAGGACTGAAAAATCTACAGCTGGTGCACACATCCTCTGCTCTGATCCCTTAAGATTGTGAAGAAGTTAAGGTATGTTTTTGTCACATTAATTTCAGTGCTTGACATTTACTATTCCTAGTTAATATACTGTAAATTAGAAATTCCTTAATTGGTGATTAAAAAGTATAAAGTGGATGAATTTAAGTAAACATTAGATGTTGCTGTGCTGTTAAAAGTTAAATACTTGTATATAGAACTTTGTGGGGTAAACTGTTCCATATTTATAATATATGCTAAGTAAGTTTTTATAATGACAAACACATCTAACATATAAATACAATCTTGCTGTAGTCATTTTAATTCATAATCTGCAATTTGAATCCTCGTGATTTGTTTATCAGTCTCTAACACACACATGTGGGTTAGTCATTTCATTTTCAAGGACTTTCCAATGATCATTCGGAAACACCTGACCTGTGCATGCAAACAGCTCACTGAGTAAAGAAATATTATCAAAAAATTAAATTTAGCATTTTGAAAATTAAAATTTTCGTTTTCATTACAATAATCAATCTGGTCAACTAAAATTTCTTAGAATAAATGCTAATTTTATTCTGATTTCCAGTTTTATATAAGCAAGCTAAACAATTTGAAATCAACTGTAAAAGTTACTGGTTTTAGATATATATTGTATCTTGTGAAAATAACTTGTTTCAAATTAAATTATAACTATCGTGAAAAGGATCAAATTGAATTTAAACTGCATTCATTGTAGGACCAATTTTAATATGATTCATATATTGCACATGTAATACATAACCCATTTGTCTTAAAAAGTTACTGCTAGTTTGGGACACCACCACAGTATGCATCAACATATCAAGTGCATTTATTGCCCACGCAGAAGGTGTTTATTTAGGCGCATAAGCAGGCTATGATGCCAAGTAGTAGCACATGCCACACTGTAGCAGGCATATATTTTTTAATATGCGTAAGCTGCATTTTAATATTTTCTTTGTTAGCACAGCCTATTCCACTGAATAGTGGGTGCATGTATTTAGTTTGCATATGTCACATTTTATTTTTAGGTAGTGTAGTATAGCAACTTATATCTAGATAAAATAGTGCTCACATATTATTTGTTTATAAAAGTTGTTGCTAAAATAGTGACTGTTATAGATAACAATTTTTAATTTTTCAATTCATTAGTTTTTTAAATGGTAAACATTTAATGATTTTTTAAAACTATTTTAACTAATGAAAGAATTTAATATTCCAAGATAAAATTACTTTTATATAGTTTAATTTAGGAGTCAGAGTCGGTATATTTTTACTAACTCCGACTGCACAGCCCTGAGTGTTCTCAAAGATCAGTTTGTAAACATATGATGAAAATATTGCATAAAAGGAAGAATTGCTAATGACCATTATATATATAGAAACATGACATGTGAAATATGCCATGCTAATGGGGATTAAGATTTAGCAACTTGTTGGCACTAAAGTTAAAGCTTCATATCATTCCAATATTTTAGAAGCATTTTCATTGTCCATGAAATATTATTTTTTGAAAATGTTTCATATAAGCTAAGATAGCTACACTATTTTCAATCTGCTTCTCCTGCATAAAAGTCATATTTGGTTGTAGAAAATTGCATTTTTGTATAACTAGCTGACAGCCAGTGGTTACTTTTTTTTATCAGGTACGACTAACGATAAACTGAAAGCCTCACTTTTATGATCAAAATCTACTGCTTTATGGTATACATTAATCCAAATGCAGAAATTTCAAATAGAATTTTAAAGTTTAAAAAAAAAAGTATTCATAACAAAAAAAAATGAAGACATGGGTTGCCCATGTGTGATTTATGTCAGGCCTTTGTTGATATTCTATTCATTTAATTTTGTAAAATAGTTGAAAATGATATTTCTTTAAAACTATACATTTTATTTTTTACAGGTTTTTCTGAATTCAAGTATGGACTAGAAAATTTAAAGAAAGTTTGACTGGATCCAGTTTTGTTTTAAAAAAATATTCATATTTGCTGAACATAATCTGTTATAAAATATTTTATTTCTTATATCTAAAAATTTTGGCTGTATACTTCTGAAAAATAAACAAATTAAATTTATGTATTTGATTTTATTGTTAATTAGTATGTTTTGAATTTATCCATTGGGATTTAATGTTGGAACAAAAATATCGTAAGTATTTAGTTCTTACTCCAAAAGGATACATGAGTAATTATGATGCAAAGTTTTTCGGAGGGGTGTGCTGGCCCCAATATGTGTTCTGTCTGGTGGAAAATATTGAATAAGACAAGTCCAATATTCAGCTTCACTGTTCTTATTAAAATGTTCTCTGTAGAAGCGAAGTTGAATATTAGACTCGTTTTTAACTATCTTATAACAATGGCTATTCATATTACCATTGTTGTAAGCAAACTGTCACCTAACTAAAAGGGCTTGCAGATATTTAAAATATGGAAACTAATATGGTTACACATAAACGAAGAAATATCTCTATGATAAAAATATTTATCAGACTGCTGTAAGACCCAATAAGTTCAACACTTTTCTGTATAGAGGGAAAATATTTTAGCAATGGGCAGTTGATCAACAAATTTGGAATTCTAATTCAGATATGTTTTCAAAACTGGATTCGCCGTTAGTTATATTGGATTTTAGTTTAGATTCAAATGTGGATTTCGGTTAATTTGCTAAAAAAAAAAAATTACTAAATATGTGGAAATACTGCATATACTGAATAATAATAAAATATTTTCGCAATATTTTAGCTGGAAAATATTTTAGCAATGGGCAGTTGATCAACAAATTTGGAATTCTAATTCAGATATGTTTTCAAAACTGGATTCGCAGTTAGTTATATTGGATTTTAGTTTAGATTCAAATGTGGATTTCGGTTAATTTGCTAAAAAAAATTTACTAAATATGTGGAAATACTTAATAATAATAAAATATTTTAGCAATGGGCAGTTGATCAACAAATTTGGAATTCTAATTCAGATATGTTTTCAAAACTGGATTCGCAGTTAGCTATATTGGATTTTAGTTTAGATTCAAATGTGGATTTCGGTTAATTTGCTAAAAAAAAAAAAAATTTACTAAATATGTGGAAATACTAAATATACTGAAATATTCTATTAGATTTATTATAAGAAACATCTGTTCTTCATTTCCATTCAATTAATGTTAATGCATTAATAAAAAATAATTATTTTTCTCCTTTAATGATAATTCATTTCTTTGTTTTCTTTTTTCATTATTCAGTATTTTTCTGGTTTGAGTGGAAGTAAAAACAATATCTGAAAAAATTTATACAAGTACATCTTGCATCATTGATTTTCAATGGTTATAAGCTAGTTTTATTATATTGATGTAAAAAATATAACACTACAGGTTTGAAAGTTGAAAAAGCATTATTAAAATCATATTAATAAAATCAAAATGTGTTTTTGTGAGCATGTCAACTACTGAACTCAGCTTTGAAATTTTAAATGTAAAAATTATCACAACTCAAATTCTAACAAAATGAGCACATTTTATTTTTTTAACTAAATGTTTATTCTGGAAGTCCAATTGGATTAAATTTTTTTTATTGTTAAATATAATTTGCATATTATTTTGATGTCGATGTGAAAAACAAAACTGGCGAAGTAGCCACAAAGAGGAACTACTGAGAAAACCTATAAGATGGCCTGATGGAGCTGTACCATCAATGATGTGAATTTCATTTATATTTATAAATACTATTTATTTAATTAAACTATATATATATATATATATATTGATATTGCAACAAACAGCTTGTTACCAGCTGCTATATACTCTTGGCTGGTCTGGGTTTTCAACAAGCCTGTTTTGATTGCTCTCAAACCAACATAATTTTAAAATACACGACAATGTGGATTATTCCTTTTATCTATTTTGTATTCTCCATGAAGTAATGTGAAATACTCCGTAAAATCCTACTTGAAATTGAGTGAGGTTATCAAACATTTTTGCTATTGGCTGGTATTATAAAGTTGTTGGCCTGAAAGCATTCTAAACTGATTAAAAAAATAGAAAAAAAAGAAAAATTATAAATGCAAGTGGAAATGTTAAAAGTTCCAATATTATGGGAAAATAGTTTTATTTATAAAGGTAAGCTGATTTTACTGCTAAAATATATCGGAAAGCTTAATGGTGCTTTATTGGCAATTTTTATCACTCAGATTTCCTTCTTTTGACTTTGACGAATATGTTAGGTAAAAATATATATTATAAGAAAGAAGTTACTGCAATCTTTTTAAAATGTCAATTTCTTCTTCCATAAACTTCAGCTTACCAAATTTAATCTGTTAAAGCAATTTAATATTTCAGAGATCGAATAATGATAAGAAGCGAAAAGAATTTGTAGTAATGTGCATTGTTTTATTGAAGATATTAGCTAGGAAGAGCATTGGTTTATGTGAGAGAAATAAGCATTTGTCTTGTCAGATTATATTTATACTTCACACAAAATGCTGACACCTGGTTTAATAATTTTTTAGCACTATTCTCATTAACTACGAGTCAGTTGTTTATTAATCATATTTGTCTATTTCAATATTTGCTGACAGTTGCAGAATATAATTGTGAAGTCAGTTAAAGCTAAATCATGTTAATATTTGATTGTTCCACATCAGAAAACAGGATTAGCTTAAGTTGGATTAGATATGAAATTAATTTACTGCTTAAAAAAGTAGATTAAATTTTTTGTGTTTGGATAATACTTGTCACCATCTAAGTAGTAAAACTTAAAATACCAAGAAAGTCTAGGTATTTTGTAAATAGTAATACCTTGGTAGCCAAACAATACTTTAACAAACACTGATGAATATACAAAAGACACAAAATATAATGTAAAAAAAATATGCATAGCAGAATGGGCATGAAATTGTCATTAAGAAACACCCCAAATTTGCAAAATGGTAAATCTACTAACATATGCACTAAAACCCCGGAGTAGTGCATAAGGTTCATGAAGCCTGTTAGCCAAAAATTATAAAATTTGGAAAGCAAAATAACATTTATATTTAAGGTAAGTATTGTTCAACTTTACTTCTAAAAATGTAACATATCTGGTAAAGATCTCATAAACTAGGTGATTTTTCACAGCCAACATACTATTAAAAATCTGAGTTCTTTTATAAGAAAATGAATGGAAATTCAAAAGATTTTATTTTTACAATTATATATATATAAACCCAAGGCTGTTTATTTAAATTTATACTGAAAGATATTAATTCTGAAGATGCAATAGATGCTAATATATCAATCCTCAATTGTTGGTAAATTGGTGTATTTCGAAATTACTAAATAATTAAGATTTTTGCATTATTGGCGGAGAGAGACTTCCACAAATAAATAATCTCATAAATATATTAAACGAGAATTGTGGTCAAAAATACACAGTAAATACAAATAAGCTCAATTCAAGAATTTACCAAAATAGGATTTCATTTGAAAAATCCCTAAATAGAGAATTTGAAGAAACAGATTTACATATATACTGGGATATGGCCATATCCCAGAAAATATGAGATTGTATCCTTCACCCGGCCCGGGGGAGCGGACACCACTCGAACGGGAAGCCCGATACTTCCAGTAATTTTTTTAAGCTGGAGAAGACATGAAATATTCACAAGGGGAACTGAAATATGAAGCCCTCCATAAAGTTTGTAGGGGGGCATAATTTGGGGGGACATGCCGGCCTTGTCCAAAGAAATTTACAAATTTAGAACACGTTCCCGGTCCGAGGACCATTAAGTCACGGCCGAAATGCTTTTTATTCAAATGTGTTTGTACAAAGAACTAAGATAAAAGTTTTTCAAACATTTATATTTACATATAGCTAAATTCAACACAATAATCTCATGCACTCTATTAAAATTCACTTAAATTTTTTTCAAATTTAAATACACCCAGCCCGACTTTTTAAATACTGAGCCCGACTCGACTCACGGAACAAATCGGGCCTGCGCTAATTGACCAGACCTCAATATGAATATATTATCATAGAACAATATGAAAATCAATCGAACAGCTGCTGTCAAATAGTAAACAAATCCTAACCAATCAAGTTGAGCCGCACAAAGATTTCTTCTTTCTCACACCATTTGCACCCCCATCGCCTCATACAGCGTGGAAAAAGAGGAAAATCCCTTGTGCTCGAGAACTCCATGCGTTGACGGATTAGTGTGAATCAATGCTCTGCGTTGCTCCTCTGACGGATAGCCAACGCAACGGACGAACGCGTCAGTATGAATCCGGCCTTAATAAGATTGCCCAACTGACTGGTCTTAAAGCTACCCAACTAAGATCCGAGTTGTCAACTTTCGTGCGAGATTTTGGGTTTCTTTCAAGAACACTGAAGGAAGAATTCCAACAGTCTGATCTTGAAAAACACGCTGAAGATCCTAGTAAGTTTTACGATTCTGATTCGGATAAGAAATCTCAATTTTCTGATAAGATTGATGAGGACATTCATTCAGAGTTGGATGCGAATCAATTCGCACGAGATCCGCAAACTCCGTTTAGTCCTTGCAAAGGATCATGTAGAAACTGCTTGAAATGCTGCTATAAAATCCTGTATAGGTATTCATTGAACGCCTCGGCATACACCAATCTATTTCAAGCTTACGAATACTTGTTAACGTTATCGTTCACACAAGTATCGTGTGAAAGAGCCTTTAGCAAACTGAAGTTTGTCAAGACGCGATTGAGATCAACTTTGATGGATGAAAGATTGGAGCCTTTAATGTTAATGTGCTGTGAAAAAGATATCTTAAATTCGGTTCGTTTTGAAGCTATTGTTGAATATCTGTGTAAAGATTCATCGATTTATACTAAAATGCTTCGATTGTAAAATAAATTGTTCTATGAATAATGAAACCAGTTGTTTTAAGAATATCAGAAATCTTCATTTTTCACTTTAGACATAAAATGAAAAAAATAATTTTTCCCGGCAAATTTTTTCCATATTGAATTTCAAATCCTAGTCCGCCCACGGTCTCTACTATCTAGGGCTAGGCTTTCAGTGCTTGGTGCTCGCGCCCCCTTGGCAGATTTCCCGGTAGGAATTTTTGTTCCAGTCCGCCCCCGGTATATATATATACTATATACACTCTCTCTCTCTATATATATATATATTTCTTTATTTGTGTAACTCCCTGCTCTTGAACTGTAGTGTTTTTGTTCGTTTGATTGATATTTTTATAGTGTCATGATACAAAACATTCAAGAATATGAGTGTTTTCACAAAATTAATTAATTAAATGCACTATTAATGACTAATAAAATTATATAAGTTATAATTTAAATACAAATATACGTTAAGTTATAATTTCAGTTACTCCTTGAATGGCTGTAAATGGGAGTTTTTATTGACACTTGATACATTCTATACACACAAATACCAATTATCAGACATTTATGAAATTTACTTTGACGTAGGATGGGCTGCCAAATTTATATCAACTAGTAAGCTGTGGACTAATTTGCTTTCAATTATTATCATTGTCCACAATTCTTATTATGTTTTCTTTTTTTGTTTGTTTAAATGAAAATTATTTACATTGTACACATAATTTTTTTTCCAAACTTTGTTTACTTTTTAACTTGATAATTCAGACCTTGAAAATATTTTAACCAGTAGGTGTTGTGTATTGTCATGTACAAATTATGATATGAAAATTTAAAAAGCATGTATTGACACATTGATACATTTTTTTATGGATACTGAATAATTTTCATTATCTCTTGCATATATTTTGGACTCAATGTGTATATTCATTAATTGTGTCAGAAAGATTGAGTCAGTCACAACTCTACTCAAAAGATAAGTTTATATTTCTGCTGTAATTCAAAACATATTAATATAACGATATATGAAACAACACAAGCATTTAAAGTTTGTCATTCATTTTCTAATGAAATCACTCCATTTGTTCATAAGATATTGAATTCATGGACACACACACACTAACAATTAATATACATGCATTGCATACCAGTGCCGTTCCTGGCGGGTATGCAGCGAATGCCCCGCACGCAGGCGCCCAATTTAAGGGGCGCCAAATTCAACTATTCGCTACTCTTGCAAAAACGCACTTCTAATTGGAAGAAAAATCGGCATTAAAGGTATTAAAAATCAAATTATAGCAAAGCTGTAAACTTTGATTACAGGAAGAAACAGTAAACTAATATAAGAAGTAACTTCTACACTTTGCTTCTACACTGGAATTTACATGCAAAAAATCTGTTGTCGGCGTGTCGGCACTCGGCTTACGGGCGGCGGCGTATCTTCAAAGCATGCCGCTCGATTTTTTTATAATAAATTTTTTGTCATATTTTTTCGTTGTTTTATTTTATTACGCCCATTTTCATAATCAAACACTTACACTAAAGTGACTTTAGTCTATAAGGAAACTATTCAGTTTAAACCTCAAACTAAAAATGATTATGAAAATTGGCCTTATCATCAAAATTTAAGCATAGTATATAGGGGCGCACAAAATTATTCTTGCACGCAGGCGTTCGCCACCCCAGGAACGGCACTGTTGCATACACACACAGACATCACGTCAAAAATGGCTGATTAAAGCTCAAGACTTAAAACGTGCTCTTCCGTTGAAAACTCAAAGTCAAGTTTTTTACCCTGCCACAATACTTTCCCTATACATATTATATAGGGAAAGCAAAAATATATGTATAAAAAAATTTGTTTTGATTAATTACGATAGCTTAATATTAACTCATTTGCCTTTGTTTTAAAACTAATAAACATAAAAAATAATTTAACATTTACATATTTTTATGTAGCCTTTACGATTGTCCTAATAAATTCATAACGTCAAGATAATAACAAAATATCAGGTTTTATATAAAGCATGAAACTAATTACATTTATTTACCACCAAAATTTTTTTTATAGTTAAATTATGGGCTTTGCCCCCCTGCTCGCTATGCTTCACCAACCTTTGTAACTCACTTCACTTCCTACTCGCAGAGCTCACTTTGCAAGCTATTTCAAGCCAAACTAAAGTTTAAATCGGTAAATAGTTAATTTCAGTATTACCCTATTACTTCTCTACAAATGTACCAAATTTCATAGTGTTTTTTGCACGCTATAGTTTTTGGGGTAATAGATAGAGAAAATCGATGGACATACTAATACGAAAAAATTATTTTCACTTCGAAAGTGCATTTCAATTTACAATTGCATCTATCCAATATTTTATAAATTCACGGTGATAAGAGTTCCATTTATCCTCGATTAAAATTAATAATTAGAGATATTGATAAATTTCCTGTTTTCAAAATATTTTAACATAAAATGTTAAATATCTCGAAAATGGTATGTGCTGGCTACACCAGAATGGAAATCACCCATCATTGTGAACCATTTAGCCATCACACGATGTTATCCTGGTGCACCAGTGGGGTCAACACACTACTCCCAATAAAACAACATCCATGCCTACAGGTGGAACTCGAACCTACAACCAAGGCTATCTAAACGGCCTTGCTACAACTCGGCAGCCGAGTGAGCACAAGGAAACACTTGCCTTGGCTACTCAGCCACCATGTTGGGCAGTGACATAACTATGCCAATGCAGTGCATTGGGGCCCCACCTAAGTATAGGGGCCCACATTAGAAAGAAACATTAAAAAAGTAAAAAGAAATTGTGTGTGAAGCAGGGTGCAAAATAAGCGGTATCGAATCGCAAATTGCAATAAAAAATTGTGTTTTGTTATGTAAAAATAAATTTTAATCGCATTTTGCAACTTAATTTTAAAAACCACAACAAATGATTCATAATGGTAAAAAAAAAATCTTGCTGCAAACGTGCATAGCTCCTGCAATATTCATGTTTTTTTTATTTATATTTCAAACCCGGCATCTCGATATGTTTATAGGTACATTTTAAGAACTCGTGAAATAATAGTTGTGAACTAACTGCTAGTCAAAATATTGAAACTGCTACAGAAATGAAATTTTGATTAGCAGTTTGCTACTGAAAAATATTCCCCTATTTTGCACCCTGGTGTGAAATAAAATTTAAATGGTAAATGTATAAAAACCTATATCTGATTTCCATCATATTTAAAAAAAGAAAAAACTTAATGATTAATGGCGAATTAACAAGGAAGACAGCATCTATTCCAAATAATTTACAATCAAGTAAATTTTATTTTAATTACATATATTACCTGAATTTATTTGAATACTAGATGGTGCTGAATGTCCATTCTAACATAACATATTTTCTTAATACTTGAACTTGGTATAGGGGAGGAGGGGGATCCCAATGAATCATCACTTCATCTAGAGCGGGTAATATAAACAAACTGGTTTTGTAATATAAACAAACAGATCATTACTTGCAGACTCTGCTATGTTACAATTGAGTATGGGTTCTCGTTTTTGATTTTAGTATAATGATTGCATTTGAGAATTATTGAATTGTAAGAGAGTATATCCCTTCAAGTTTGAGTTTTAGTCAAATGTGCAGTACTGAATTTATTAGGTTATTTTGGATAAAAGAATGGCTGGGTCAAGACATTTTTTCTACCCATCGAAGAATATACTCACATGGTAATTGAACCGGATAATTATGAAAGTAATGCAAAATTTGTGGAACTTTGGTATTTTTGAAAAGCGCAGGGACAGTTTCTATGAATGCCAAGATTACAATGTTGGTCTGTGTGTGAATCCATGTTTTGAAATATATGTAAAAAGCATATTAATTAGTAACAACACTATTTTTTTGTAAAAAATTGTACATAATCCCTATTAGCTATATAGAGTTTTGAGTACAATCATTTGGATATATTTCCTGCATGACAAATAATTATTTTAATCAAGTTAATTAATTTTTAATATTTAAATAAAAAATAATTTGTGTGGAACGTATACATTAAATGCAAAATAAGTATTTCCTTTGTTCCTTAAAAAAGTAGAATGCTGTGTTGAATGTGTGAATTTTTCTTAGGAGTTAGGCTTAGTACAAAAAAAAGGGGCGTCCTTTGGGTACAGTTCGGAGTCACAGCAGGTAAAGGAACGCCGCCATCCACAAAGGGTTACAACTAAATTGATTGCGAATGCAATATATAACTACACATTTTTAATGCGCTTGGAATTTTTTAACAAGTGGAACAGATGTGTTATAAAGAATTTGGCGAAATCCACCATTTTTTTTTGCAGCCAAGAATGGCGCTAACACGTACGGTGTTTGAAAAGTCCTAACAGACGCCATCTTGGGCTTTATGCATAACAAATATAAACATATATAATTAAAAATGCATAAAAAGCTAATACATAAATAAGTATAAAATAATGTTAAAGTATTAAGAAAAATCGATACTTAGAAAAACGATACAAAAACACAACAAAAATAAAATGGCCAGAGCCAAAGATAACAGAAAGCTAAAAGGGGTTGCCAGAAAAAAGCATCTCCGGACATTTTATGCCAAGTGCAATTTATTTTCGTGCCACATTTAGAGATTTATCGCTTCAGAAAAAAAGAATCAAAAACCAAATTCTTTATATCAAATCTGTACCTAAAAAATAAAGCTTTGTGAGTATTTATTTCTTACTTGTTTTTCTTGATTTTTATTTTTTATATTATAATTAAAATGGTGTTTTCCGTATATTGTATTTTCCCGCATGTAAAATTATTTAATCGGTTCCACAGAGAAACTCAAAACCGTGGTTTCACTGTAATAAAATTCCAAATTGTCATTAATTTATTTTCATTGTAATTCAGTTATTACAGTAAACTTACCAGATAAACAGTGGAGCCAGAAATAAACAGCCACCGACAAGTAGGGGCAAAAGGATGCTTTGCATAGAGGTTAGGGAGGCTTGGGGCCCTATGCCACATAAGCAGTTTACGATAAAAATGTCAATAATTTGTAAAATAGGGGGTAGTAGGAGGGCTTGTGTTGGTTGCATAGGTGCCCAAAAATTCTGTGTGGCACTGTTTAGGTCCATTCGGCTGTAACATATATCTACTATAATAGACCAAATGCTTTTATATGCAAATTTATGTTCATTGAAGTTTACTTTGTAATTTTGAAATTAATTTTAATGTTTTTTGCATACTGTACAACACAATTCAGCCTCTGTAATGCTTTAGGCAAAAAAAATATCACATTCATTGTCCATTATTTTGATTTAAATTATTTTTTACATTTCTTATCCACATTTTAGTTCAACATCTGATAATATGGAATTTATCTGATACTGCTGAAGTTTACTGTATATTTTATTTGTAACCTAACTAAAATATATAGCATGAAACTTATTTGCAAATTTTTATCCCTGGTTTTCCCATCTCCTAAAAGTTTTTATCACGCTTTGCCACTAATGATAAAAATAATCGTATATTAAAAATATCTAAATCCTGTCTTTAAATTTCACAAATTTAGAAAACTGATATTAAAGTATTTTTAAGTTTGCTGAGCTGGTTATCGTAAAATGCTATGATATGAATGCTAGTTTTTCTGAAGTGCATTCTTCATTAATATAATTTCTAACTATTTCTGCTATGGTGTCGACACCAAAACATTTGGTTTTGAAATTAAAATTAATAAAGAATTTTCTGAGGAATATCATGGAGCAATATCCATATGCATTAGCATTACTTGCTTTAGCTGGAAGTTGCTGAAAAAATTAAAGTCTTAAAACTAATCGATGGCTGCAAGGGCTATATCTAGACGAAAACCATTCTAGAATAAAATTTGTCGACATTTGATAGAAACGTTTGTCATCTTTTTTAAAATCATTAATATTTAATAAACTATTTTTAAGCACCTACTTGCTATTTTTCCATGGTAACTTTTTTATGGAGATGTGAGTTTTATAGCAGCAGCCAAGAAACCAATTTTATTCTTACTATTTAATGGATAAAACCACATGGTACATAATATTCTTATATCACTTATACAATATATATACAGACCTTTTTCCATTTTGCATTGGAGCCCAATGTTTTTTGTCACACTATTGGTAATTTGTCTGATGACAATGTTTAAAACTGAACCAATTTTTCTATTTGGGTTATGTTGTGTCAATTAATGTAATTTTACTACTTATGAAATCGAGTTCTAGTAAAATATTAGATCAATTTAACAACTATTATTAATTGCATGTTGTACAAGCAAGCAAAAACAAGTTTTTTTTGGATGCTGGAAAACACTTCACAAAATTTTGAAATTTTAGAAAATTTACTGCCTGTTAGGACAAAAATGAGCAAAATAGAAGGAACTAGAATATAATAGATTATTCAAATTCAATTATGTCTCATAAACTAACATTTCCATTTGGATTTTTTTCACATTTTGAAACTATTATGTTAGAAAGTACTAGATACTATGTTAAAAACATTTAATACAAATTTGGCCACCACCAGTCTTAAATTTTTGTCATTATTTCTTCTGTTTTGTTTATTAATTTCTATAGCACTGACAGAGTTGTTTTGTTGTTCCATTTGTAGAATTAAAAATGTCAGCTATCTCTTGCCGCCAGGCAATTGTTTTCTACAACACTTGGTTTTTATATTATATATTATTTGAATTTTAGAATTTACCAACTCAATTACGAGTTCCTTCTCAAACGCTGTAAATATCATTTGAGCAGCCGAATCAAACAATCAAATCGAAAACAATCAAGAAAAAAAATAATCAAAATTAAAAAGCTCATGTAATTTTATTGGATTCGGTAGCACAGAAAAAGAAAATATTGTTTGCAGCTGCAAGCCCGAATGTACACAAATCTACGTGATGCATCTCAGCCAATAGAATTCCATCTTTTTTTCCAGTGATCCAGCAATCAAAAATCGACTAGGTAGAGTTGATTTTCGGGTAGTGAATACGAGTTTTTAGTGAAAGTGAAACTGGTTCGGACCAAGGGCTTATGAACCAATGATTTCGCAATTGGTTCAGTAGGAATGGGGAATACAGGGGGTTAGGGAAGCAGCGAGTCAGTCTTTTCGTCCCATTCGTTCACCTTTGCAATGATGTCACATTGCATTAAAAAATTCGCCCAAATGCTCTGTCCGTTATACATAGGTAATTTTACTTTACATGATGTCGAGATGTAAAAATCCGTATTGGCGACTGGCGATTTTTGTTCAATAGCCAGCAATTCCTTTTCGAATTTTTCATCTTTTCTTGTCTGGCATTAATGTCTGCTTGCATAGATGTGAGGTCTGTTCCTTTGGATGTAATGTCATGTTTCATTCTTCTTGGATGGATTTAATGTTTTGTTTCACCTCTTCTTACCTTTGATTTCTTCTTTTACTTCAGCTTGAACAGATTTAATTTCTTTTTTTCTCGGCATGTCTCATTTCACTGCTTTAATCTCTTCTTTCATCGTGTATTGTTCAGCTTTCATTGTTTTCATAAATTCCATCATCTCGCTTAACTGTTCGTTCATCGTTTCTCTAGTTGGGGAAGCCATGACCGCTTGTCAAGTTTCCAGAAACCCCACTCCTGACACCAATTTGTTACGACGTATCCTATGGAACCCTGGGTATGCACTCCGATACAAGAATAAGTCCAAATTTTTGGGTAATTAGCATGTTTATTTATAAACACAGCATAAACAGTTATAATATACAGCAAATAGCTCGATAACTATCTCACGAGATCACTAAATAACTGTCCAGTACAGTAAAACAATTAAATACGCTACTTATGCAAAATAGCCGTTACTATTCTCAAAACATTGATGTATCTCACAATTCAATGTAGCTCTTATCACATGAACTGCCCTCTGAGTGTTTACTCCTTTTATACACTCTCTATAGAAACTTCTAAAAGGGGTTCATATCTTGTAGAATATTCATTATATCGAGAAGGTTCTCGAATCTTCAAAAAGTCACCAAATCTGGAAACCCCTTCCAAACTTCAGCATATGGCAACTTTAAATCCAAGTCATAGGAATGGCTGCCTCTAAAGTTGTTATCTCCAACTGGTTTTCAAAAGAGACTCCAGTATTTTACACATTTGTAACAATATATTCATGATTATTATTTTTCAATCTATAGCACAATCAGAATTTTCATAAATATTACAAATTAGTATTATGACATGCAATATTGCTAATGTTTATACCCAACTGATGCTTGATTTTCAAATTATTGAAACTATTATAATAACTAAAAAATGAACTAACAAAATGAATACAAGCCATCTAAAATTTAGTATTAAACTTTATTGTATACATTTCCTTAACAAGCATGACTTAAAAGGTACATCACATCATTGCAAAATAATGTACTGATGCTTTTAGCTTTAATATACACTTTCATTACTTAAATGAACCATGCAAACTTTACAAGCAAACTTAAAATAGATAACTTATTTCATGGTATGGCCTCAGCAGATACTCTGAAAATATCTAGTGAGCAACCATTCCCATAAATTGTTCGTCAAAGTTTTTAACCTGAGATATATATAGGTCAAATAAACATTGTTTAGAGTCAACAACATAAAATTGAGCATCATACAAAAGTGGCAATAACACTAAGCATCTACTTCTCTTAAAAATATTTGTAATTGTATAACTAGAAAATGGGACTATTTAGCAGCTGTTTAAAAATAACAATCTAGAAATCATGAGATGCATCTGTTAGAACAAGCTGTTATTTTAAAGTACTATATGCATTGTAGATTGTATCAAAGCAAATGCTATGCATAATACAGGCAATTACATGAGCTCTAGTAATCTCACTTGAACAATTTGTTAAAAAATATCAATATTCTAATGGCAGTATAACAATCTATTATGAAATCCTAATGTAAAGTAATTATATAAATTAATTCCAATCATAGCTAAAAAACAAAATATGCAGCTAAAGGTACTCATACTATATCACTGCCATGCTTTAAAAGCTCAAACTCATCAAAGTCATTTATTTTTAAGACTTTATTTACTATGTTCTAGTACAGCCATAGTGACATACACATACTTATGTCATATATATACATATACTTATTGTTCCAAATTAAAAAATAATCTACAAAATTATAAATAGCACTGTTTGTGTGAGAAAATGCAATGACGTTGGATATGAAGCTTTACTGTTACACTGCTCATGATATTGAAGAATACTGTAACTGTGCAATTTATTTAAATGGCAACTGGGGACAAGATTTGGATTTTTAAGTGGAGAACATCAGAGTTTCTGTTGTAAGTAGGGGACACAAAAACACTAACATGGTATTTGATTACCCCTAACATCAATGCAACTATTGTAATGACTGCTTATATGGTTAACAAGGCTGTTACTGAGGTCATGGGGTAATATGGTTCATTTCTCGACAAGAACTGTTTTAAGATCCTGCAGTTCTGGGAGTGAAAGTGAAATGTTATGTTCCAATGCAACTATCTATAGTATCCTACATATGCTTATAAAATAATTTAGAAATGGAAACATGACCAGTTACACCATTTAACAAATTTTTCATTTTCATTGACTAAAAAAGTAGCATGAAATTTGGAATCATTCAATATAAGGATAAAAACTTGGCTGATAGCTCATATAAAAGGACTAAAATAAAAATCTTTTCTCAGTATTTCTTTATAGTTACAGAGACATCCTCTAAATGATCTGCAGATTTGTGCATCAGCCTTGGCACATCTGATCAAACCAACATCCTACAGCCAAAGGTCTCAAATATGATGTTGAGGGATCTATATAAAACAAGCTCTTTTGGAGGAAAGCAGTGAGGAGCATTTATCTACAGCACTTTTTTACCTGCTTTAACTTTGTACTAGGCAATAACAAATGTTACCCATTTCATAAAATTTTCAAACATACATCTTGAAAGCATGTTTTATTACACATTTAAGGCTCAAGACATTCCAGTCTGGGACTGACCACCTTTCATTTTACCAATCTCACTTTATACCATTAAAAATAATCAATGTGTTATCGTTGAAACATTAAATTTGATTTGTCTTTAAGAAAATGGAGGGTTGCCCGAAACAGGTAATGGGAGTAAGGGAAATTACAATTTTTACCATTTTCATGATTGACATGAGGCTTGGTACCTTGGCAAAAGAATATCATTCCATATGTGGCAGTGTATATGTTGCTCTATAATAACACATTTGTAACTTCAGCAATTTTCACTGTATTTCCTTAAATATACTATGAGTTAAGCAAGCTTTTGTAAATTATCCTTCAAATATGAACAGTAATGTATAAAACCTGTTTTCAGACTCAGCTAATATTCCTATTCAAATTTTATACTTAATTCTATGTATTTAAATTATATATACCAGAGTGTTACTCAAATTTTTTTTGGAAAACTGAATACAACCTCTGAGGTTTTTTTTTTTTTTTTTATGAAAAACTAAGACACCAAGTTTTGAAGCAATATGGTAAATATTTAAAAGTAGCTCAATAAAGCTAAACATTTTGATGAGTTACTGTAGTATAGTAATCATATTCAAAATTAAAATTAGGGGCATCATCCTTCTTTGACTCACTCCCAGCCCCCATTTATGTATGCACATCAAAATTTAAAAAGCACTAGATATACAGTTTATTCTCACTACATTTTCTTAGATGGCCGATGTTAATACATGTACAGAATCACTTAGACAATGAAATCGGAAATAATTTGTGAAAACCACTTGGGTCTATTTATTTGGAACCCAATAGTGATGTTCATGAGTATAATTCAATTTGGCTTTTTCATGGAATGGAACAAATGAAACAAATTATTAGTCTTTTGTATAAAGGTGATTTTTATGTAACCACCTGGACACTAAATATGTTGGATCATCCTCTAGATCAGGGGCACCAACTAGTCAATCGTGATCTACTAATCGATAGCAGTATGATTTTGAGTATATATTAGCTTTTCCCTCTATTCCACATACTTTTATTAATAACATTTTATAAATTGATTCCAATAAGAAATAAGGTGAACTCTAAAACTGATATGAGTTGTGTTTTAAATGTAAAATATAGAATATCTAATAATTTGTTAATAGGCACATTAAAAAAACAATAGCGATTCTTTAAACTATAATCTGAAAGTTTCCAAACTCAATATAAATACTCACTGTGGCAATTATATGACTGTTGTATCAATTAGAATACCTGAGCTCTGCTCAATTTCTGAATACTTGGATCTTATTGAATTTATAAGATCATCTTATAGAACTGACATTATATTTATATAAACGTTATATATCAGATTGTTATTGGTCTAAAGCAAGCTGCCATGCTGTGTTGGTTCATTTGAATTGAATTTCGGCAGACATAAAAGTTATCTCTAGATGGCTGATTATAGGTTGTATGGCATGTTTTAAGCAATTACAAAGGCAGTTTGCAATGTTTATGTTGTCTAATATTATACTAGCCCCCTTCAATGACTAACCCGATCATTTCAATAAAGAGCTTAATTTGCAATAGACTTGAAAAGTTTATAATAGTTCTACATAATATCGAGAGTGCATAGGCTACTGCAGCCCGGTACATATGCACCTGCAATGTGGGCAGTTATAAATAGAAAAATATTCTTTAAAATTGCATTACATCATGGCAAATGTCAGACACAGAGTTTACTGAACTCATACTGATTGAATTATAAAGATGATACACACCTGAATAGGCAATTGCATCTGTTTATGCCCACATATCATGTGGGTAGGTTACAGTTAATTATAGACACTCAGGATGCTGAAATCAGATCTATAGAATAAAACATATATGTAGCCTAGACTATCTACCCAGTGACCAGCTATCATTCAGCTTGCTCTGGAATGGGGTCTTGAGATCGTTCAGACAAAGACTGGAAGCTCAGTAATTCACAAAAATATGTTCATTGGGAAATTTTGTTCCTGAGCTTTTTGTTTGTAATTGTTAATTGAGGCACAATCCACACCCAAAGTTGCTGGGGATTATTCTTGATCCCAAGTTATTGTGGAATGCTCATGAATCTAATAAATGCAAGTACCAAGAGAGCAGTAGCATAGCATGATACTTTTGACTGGGAAGGCTGAAAATTTGGCAAAAAACTTGGTATTACAAGTGGAATTTATATTGGAATTCTCATTTTCATAAGCTTTATTTATTGGTGAATAAAATAATTTTACATAAAAATGCAAAGAGTGGATGAAATGCATGAGATTTTAAAATATTACCTATATAAGATGAATACATACAAGATATAACATTTTAAATGTTTTCTTATTTCTAAATTAGAGGAACTTTTACAATCACTTTATTGAATATGAAGCCATGGTTGCCCATAGAGGAGGTAAAGAGGGAAGGGGGGGGGGGGGGGGGTCACACACACCCTTGGACATTCAATACAACAAAGGCGAGCATGAAGCCAGTCGATGTTGTACATCATGTGCTTGAGTTTGCACCCCCTTTCTCCGTGGAAAAAGTTTTAAGAGGTGCCTATGTATGAAGTAGAAATATATTAGAAAGCGATAGAAAAAATATATCAGTTTTGTAAATATAAACAGCTAGAACTAATGAAACAAAGCAATTCAAAGAAGTGCATTGAAAATGGGCAAGAACACTGTCCTTAAACGATTTTGTATATTAATTATTTACAAATACTATATTTTGAAAACTTAAAAATATCGTTCACAATATGCTAAAAATCTGCTAGAAAATTATGAATGGCATTTGTTTAATTGAGATTCTAGTGCATGAATTTTAAAATGAAATCAGATTTATTCTTTCCAAAACTCCCAAATACGCAAACTGATGCTTCGCCATATTGTTGCTGCGACTAAGTCTACTTCACAAACTACTTAAGTTTAATGGCAGTCATAATTAGTGTTTCTTCGTCTTGATATTTGCTTAAATTTAGGTGAATGTCATGTTACTTGTGGAAAATGCCTCATATATTGTAGTATTACACATGACTTTTTTCTACTGGTAGGTCGGACGGTCTGGGTCTCAACAACAACAACATGACTTTTTTCTGTGAAGATTAATTAATAGAACTATGTTTGACCCAAAATCCATTAGCTTTGTCCAAGAAATGTTCATTCGTGAAACATCATGTCCCATATCCAATCATTGTCTTAAGTTACGCTGTTTATAAAGGATTGAAAATGGTAGACGAACAATGGTAGAAGCCACACCTTTCTGGAAGCTAGCTTATAGTTTTAACTTATCAGCCAGACTGGAGTTTAGCAGGTGGGTGGTCCTAATACCATGATTCTTTCAATGCACCATGAAGACTAGATGATTTCAGCTTCTAGATATGTGTTTTAATGGGAAAAATACTTTGAGACGTCTCATTTTAAGCAAGTAAAGTGTAACAGTTTTCTAAAATAAGATATATATATTCACAAAGTTATTTTAAGAAATATAATAAATAAAAATATAATTAAATTAGATTTTAAACAAGGGAGGCTCAGCTTCTGAGCCTTAATGATCGCTACGCCACTGCAAGAGAGTAAACCTTTTGAAGCTGATTTTTAGCAGACTTTAGGGAGAAGACACCACCTCTCTCAGACTGTTCTTTCTAATTTACAACAGATCCAAAATGACTTATGCTAGTGAAATTTGGGGCGCAATGACCGATACCCATATTAAGAATCTTAAAATAATTCAAAATTCGACCCTAAGACTGCCTGAGTTGTCCCAAAACTGCTCCTTTCGATTCAATGGAAATTGAGCTAGCAGTTAAACCATTAGATCTATTTATCAGTCAAAGGTTTTGGGTGAGATATATTCAAAATTTTTCTTAAACTAAAAATAACCTAGTGAGAGGTATCTCACATAGAAGCGATCATCCTTGACAATCCTTCAGTTATAGGATTTGGAGTCTTGCCACCCAGTTTTCTTTTGATACTTCAATGGATTTTCCTGCTGTATTTGCTGAGTCTCCTTGGATTGCTAAATAAGGTTTAGTATTTCTGACTGTGTCACCAAGAGGGATGACCCTTTTCATTTGAAGCAACTGACCCCAAGCCTTATCTCCTGATTACAATGCTCATTTTAAGATTTTTACCAATCGGTCTGTTGACTTTGATAAATCCATTGCTGGAGCAAGTTATTTTATCGAAGAATTAAATGAAGTTTTTCTTGTTCCAGCAGCCCCATGTTTGTGTCTTAATGCACAGCTTTTGGCAATCAATGCAGTTTTAATGTGCTCCCTCTCCTTCAAGGAGCACCCCTATATGTATTGTAACTGATTCTATGGCCACTCTTCAATGTCTTTGCCAATACAGACCAGGCAACTATTGCTTTAGAATTGAAGAAATCAGACATCTTGCTAAATTAAAAGACAATATTACATTGCAGTGGGTTCCCACATATTGCGGTGTGCACAGTAATGAAATCGCAGATAATTCAGCTAAATTGTCATCCCCAATGGGTTCAGTCCCACAGCCGAAAATGACCCTCTCTAGGTGTTTCAGTAAGATCAAAAGAGAGGTTCGTGCACTGTGATGCGATTCTTGGAATAAAACTGAAATTAATCATCACCTTTTTAATTTCCAAAGGGATCCAAATGATCTTAATTATTTTAAGAAAATCCCAAGCATGGTTGCCACTTTTGCTATTAACCCTTTCGCAATGATTGGCACGCCCGCATGTCAGCTGCGAACTTGCATTCAAGGACGGATGGCACGCACTCGTGACAGAGGAAACTTTACCGTAAACGGCAAGTGGCACACATGCGTGTTTTCACATGGAACGTTTTAATTTGTCTACTAGATGGCGTTAAATTCCCATGGAAACAACTTTAATGTATTTTGCAGATACATAACCTTGGCATAAGGAGGATCCAATGAATTATTTCTCCATTAGGAGCGGTGAAACATGATTTTGTAATATAAACAGACAGAGCAATTCTCGCAGCATCAACAATTTTATAATTGAGTTTCGGGTTTTGTTTTGATTTCAGCTTTATGATTTCGTTGGTGAATCATAGGAATATATGAGAGTATTTTTTTTTGTTTGGGTTTTAGAGGCAGTGAAATTATTCGTTTATTTTGGATAAAAGAATGGGAGCAACTAACGAGTATTTTGTATTCAGATTTGTATGAAAAATATACATCAAATAGAAAATAAATATTTCTTTTATTCCTGAAAAAAGTAGATTTTTGTGTTGAATAGGTGATTTTTAGTGAATTTTTTTTTTTAGAGTTAGGCTTAACGCAAAAAAATTGCAGTCTCCTGGGAACAGTTTGGGAGCGAAGCACTCCTTTGGGCTGCGGCAGTTCCGGAATGCCGCCGTCGCGAAAGGGTTAAGGCAAAAGTGGCAACTGATTTGCTGATAGGTCACATAGTTACCCAGGCTTACTTGAATACATTTCACCTAGCTGACTCCAACAAAAGCCTTGTTTACTCTGTTGAAGAGGAGATCCTGGAACACATCTTGTTCTTCTGCACTGGAAAGAACTTTTTTAGAACTGTCTTAACAAAAATTTGTGTCCCTTTATTTTATCTGTCTTGTCCAATGTACGCTTTATGTGTATTGTTTTCTTAATATATAGAAAATATCGTGAAATTGGCCACTAATGCGGACTCGCATATCAAGTTGTATATATGCGACCACCTACCAGTGTTTCTTTCAGGCATACTTCTGGGGGCTACAATTATTCCCTCCCTCGGAGACACTTTATATTAAACTTAGTTTCTAATTATGTGACAGCATTTAAATATATTTATATAGGGCAAATAGAAAACTTGCCCTCCCCCTCCTGACCGAAATGTCCCGAAAGACTGCCTGCCACCTACCTAGCTAGCTGCTGCACTCTGGTACCTGCCCAGTGCCACATTACTAGCTCCAGCTAACCTCTGATCTTACACAAAAACATCTCTTATATAAAACCATCATGTCTTCATAGATGCTAATATAATTTATATAACTTAAGCGTGATGTTAGATTTTCCAGGTGCTTTATTAAAGGGGGAAGTTAAAGTTCCCTGAACAATTTTGTTATATGACTTTTAAAGTTCGCTACTTTGAATTAAAAAAATATTTTTAAAAATCAGGAAATAACATATTATGAACTTTTCTTAACAGAGGGCAGAAACCGGCATTTTTATGCCTATCAAATTTCAAAATCATATAACTGAGCTCAGACAATACAAGAATATAAAAATATAGTCTATTTTGAACGAAAATGATTTAAAAAAATTTACTAAAACTCAGGAAAATGTTTTACTGAAAACAACCAGTTTATTGAAAAAAGCATTCTGCAGACTTTACAGTTGCATTAAGACTGAATATCAGTGATATATTTTTTTAATGCCATGACCAATTGAAATAAAAATTGTGCCAAATTTCAAAACTAAATTAAAATAAGAAACAAATCGCTCCAAAATTTTCTTGGATTTGTCCAGATCTTTATATCAAGTATTGTTATTGTAGGTTATCTTTTTCATTACAATGGATAGTCACACACATTGTTTTTATTAAATAATTTTATTATTAGTATAAATGTTTAATAGGATTACACTATAGTAATATATCAAAATGTTCAATTGTATTGAGCTACTCCAAAATATTGACCAATTTTCTTCAAAACCTTTTTTAATGCTATTTTAATGAAAAACAAAATTAGTGTGCCACATTGAGTGTTTCAAAATTTATTGTTTGGCTGGCACCAATATATATGTGTATTGAAATCTGTCTGAGATGAAATCGTACAGAACCCCTTCTGTTTCACTCAGACTGTTGCAGCATATGTTAATTTTGGAGAATATCAAATGTTTTCATATGAAACAAAATTCCATCTTACTTGAATTCTATTTTAAGCAGATGCCACTGTATATATAATTATATATAGAATAGAAGTTTACTAGAAATGCTTCTCTTCAACACAGTTGAGTAACAATCAACATTGAAACAATCATTTTCAATTTAAACGATTATTTCAGAAAAGTAAAAATTGCAGATTATAAGGATGGAACTTGGGGACATTTTACTTACAAAATAAATACCCTGTCTCTGAACAATCCCTAGCATGAACAGAGGTGATACAATTTTACCTATAATATAAATTCAATAGTAGTTCCCAGAACAACAGCAAGTGCATCAGCAGAACACAGAAAACCCACCGTTTAATTTTTGGTGAACTTATTACAGGATATTAAAAAAAAAACATTAAGTTATATGTTGTTGTTTCTATTATGTTTGCAGCATGTGAATACTACCTGCAAATTCTGTCAAATTTCTGTTTGAAACTCTTCTGCATTTAACTAAGTTCCAAATGCTGTGATCTGTAAGCTTGAATACAAGGACGTATCCAGAAATTTCATATCAGGGGGCGGGTCCAAAGTATAGTGAACCTTCAATCAAAACAGAAAGTTTGAAAAAAACTAACTAAACTTGACTAAAATGATACTGAATCACAATTGAACAAGAAAACATGAGAGACCAGCAAGGATGTATCCAGAAATTTCTTTTTTTTTTTTTGGGGGGGGGGGGGGGGGGGGGGAAATCCACCTGACCCCCTGCTGTGATCTTACAGATCACAGCAGGGCCATGATTAAGTCATTGCTTGAATACTATGTTGAACTTGTTTACTATGGCCAAAATTATGTTAATAATGCTTGTGCTAGGATATCTTAGAAGTAGAACACTTGCCATGCACACAAAATGTTCCAATTTTGATCCCTGTAGCAATTAAAATGAATTCACTCTTTTAAAAATTAGCCTTTGAGAATAGCTTATGTATGTATGAGTATTTGTACAAACTTACAAGTTTTAGGCAGCAATATAAACTGATAAAATTTGAATGACTATTTTATGGAAATATAAGAATTTATATACTTCAAGTTTTATCGAAAAGAATCCATTAGTTTTTTTTAAAGTTGCATTAAAAAATTCAATAAGTATTTCAAGTATTTTAAATAATTGTTTTATGGCAGTCACCCACCTTTCTTGAACATTCACTGCTTAACTAAAATATCAAGATTTAATATTATAAAACTGTAAATGTACTATGTAAAAACTCATTGATTAATTTTGTCTTATTAAAATGTAAATGATAAAATAATAAGATCATTCAGTAATGGAAAGTGTGCACATTAAATGCCTAGGATTATACTTACAGTACTCAAAATTTCACTTGATAACACTAAATATTTTAAATGCATGTAATATATCAGATCATTAAGGAAAATATTTTATAAACATTTTTTAACACAAAATCTCTTGACCAAGCCTTTAAATGCATTAAGGAAATCTTCAAATTTTGAAATTCATATAAACTTTCATCATAACAGCCAGTTTCAGATGCATTTTCATAAAATTGTCAATATATTAATTTAATTTTATTTACATACAAAGCTTTTACCCAACCAACATCACATGCAAAATCCACTAAAAATATATTTCATCTGATCATTTTGTTCATTTAACAGAAACACATTTTAATAGAAAACTCAAGGGTTAAGATCTGTATGGAGCAGAGTTGAGTGTGGTATAATAAAAAAAAGGATGTGTTTTAACTTATTTTAATATCAGAACCAATTTTTTGTCTTATGCTTTTAAATAACACTTGGACATCCATAAAGGTAAGAAAAACAAAAAATATGCCAATAAACAAAAATATAGCATATACAAAATATAACCAACCTCTAGAAAGAATCAATGGTTAGAATTTATATGATTCAGGCTGATACATTTTTAAAACAGTTGTGTTAGTGAGGGGAAGACTATATAGAACAGAAATTTCCAACACTTCTGTTTTATTATTATATTCAAATTAACCTCAACTTCAATATAATTAATAACTAGAAAAAATGATTACAATTTAGTGACATTTTATTGTGCTACAGAAAACAAATGTTTAACTGAGATGAAAAAAGTTAGCAAACCTTATGCTGATAATTCATTAAAAAAATGTATTGTAATTGAAAATTCAGTAAGTCTTACACTAGGGAGATAATACTTTTCTAACAAAAATACTTTTAATTCATAAATAAATTTTAATTTTGTAAGGAATACAAAATTACTATTCAGATAAGAAATGTAATTTAAATGCAAGATATTGGGTTGGTGAAACAGTAATTGTGCCTTTTGTGCTATGAAGAGAAATATTTTTACTTACAATGAACTATATAATTTTCATTAGTTTCAATAACAAGATTACATATTTCTACAAGGTTAAATATAATCTTTATAATTATTTTTCAATTAAAAAAATATTTGGATGTATATTTCAATGTTATCAAATGAGTCATTTGGATAAATGATAATTGCTCTAAATACTTTAGGAATGATGTTTACTTTTGTGTACAAAAGGTTTGTGTGTACCTGTAAGGTGTCAAGATAATTTAAGAACGAATGCATATGCTTTATGTTTTTATTATATTTTATATGTTGCTATATGTCTTTATTATATTTTATATATTGTATCCCTATCATATTTTATACATTGTTAAAAAAAAAACTACATAGAAATTTTGTAATTCACATAATTAAAATACAAAGTATTACAAATAAGATTTTCATTGCATTATTTCGTATAGAGAAGCATTGATTATTCCGAGAAAAATGGTCGTAACATGCTGAAAAATTGATAAATTAATTGAGTTGCCTTATGGATATAAATGGTATTGAAATATATTGGTGTTTAAAATTATATTTACTTGCATAAGAATAAGCAGCACAAGCACTGTGCATGAAGTATGTTTCCATGAGAACTTCTGCAATTCAAGATTTACTTTTGGTGTTTATCGACTCAAAACAGTTTTTTATGATTCTGAAAAATCATTTGGAAAGAATCTTTGAAGTGGCAAGCTGTTAGAGGCTGAGCAGATAATAATGAAAGTGGCAAATTGTTTCATAATTAACTTTGTATTGTATGTCAATTTTTAAGTTTGTATTTACATGTTATGATGCTATGTATCACCTAAAAAACCCATTTAAGTATATTGAACAGTTACTGAGAAATCCATGTTTTTGTGCATGTAAGTTATTTTTTGACACCAATTTGTAACATAAATTAGTCTTATACATCCAATCCCCAATTAAATTGTTTCCAATTTGAATAACTAGTTATAAAAAGTTATATATTTATTACTCTGATATCGATTATTATGACCTGAAGTGAAACTAAACAATATGGGAAGTCAGGAAAAAGTGAAAATTAACATGCAAAGCAGTATTGTCATTTAATAACTTTTCAACAAAACACTGAATTCTTTACAATTTTAAGTAGGGAGAATTCTCATGCATCTGATTGGTTAACATTTTCCAAGGGCAACAGTTATGAGGTTGTTTTGTCAACTGTGATGATATCAGTTATGGGAGTGGACAAAAGATCGGCCTATATAACCCTTTCAGAAAAAATTTCCATTTGTCATATAGTCTCTTTTCTGATTCACGATTGAAAGTTATATAAGGAATGGCAATTAGATGGCATAAGAGTGGCAAGAACTAGTGTTAGCTAGACAAAACTTCTCCTGCTCTATTCACTAGAGATATGTTTAACTTTTCATGCTTTTTTCAGTACTATTTAAAAAAAAAGTTACATATTAATAAAATTCCTCACTATATTGACGTGGTACATTAAATTTATCTGTAAGTTGTCATGATACTTGCCAAGAGTTTTTACTAACAGTTTGATTTAAAACATTATGCTCTATGGCAGCTAATTTACAAGAACAAGGTTTATTACTTAAGAGTTCAAAATCACTAAAATAAAATTTTCTGAATCATCAATGTGGACATTTGAATTCTGAAATAACATCCATACCAAACATATCATATGTTTTACAATAAAACCTCTTAAAATCTTGATGCATAAAAAAAGTTTTTGAGATTACATTTATTCCTTCAATATTGTACAAAAATTTGAGCCAAATAATACAAAAGTTATTTTCTATAATGTACTTTGAATTTATAACATATTGTATTAAAGTTCTAAAAACCAAATGGAATCAAACAATATTATGTTTAAACTCTCAGTAGCAGAAATAGGCAATTTTTCCACAAACCCAATAAAATTCTTTATATAAATCATATATCTATACATTTATCATTATCATGGTGCTACAGCCCTTGTAGGGTCTTGACCTCCTTTATATCCATACATTAAGCATTAAAATAACAATGCTTTGAAGAGTCCTACTTCAATGATATTATCACTTAGTAAATAAAAATGAAGAGCAAGGAATTTCAATAAATTTTGTCAAATTGCAGGTTAGCTATGTCAATTAATACAGTACAAAAAAGGAGAATGGAATGTAGGAAACTTATTTGTCTAAAGTCAAATGTTAAAATAATTTGGTTTATAATACATACAATATATCTAAACTGATTGAAAAGTACTAAATTCATTATGCAGTGTTAATCAAGCTGTTAATCAAATATTTTAAACATTGTTTGAAAATTGATGTTCTCAGAGTTTTCTTCGAAAAAAGTAAAATATATTAAACTGTAAATAAAAAATTTAACATAATATTTCAATACACAGTCACTAAACCAACATAAACCACTAAACCATATACTCATGTATAAGTTGAGAAATTTGTGACAAAAGGAGAGGTCCAAAGTGTGTGTGGGGGAGAAGTCAATTCATACAGAAGGCTTAAAAAAAATGAAGTTTAAAAGTTCTTACCACGAGGCAATCCATCGTAAAATCATGCAGTAGTGACTAAGCATTCGCAACCCTCCGAAGTTTTCTGCAAGTCAAAGCTCTCCTTACTTTATGCACCCACAAAGCAGTCACTGTCCTCTCAACTACCAGCGTATTGCACCATAACTGGATTGAACACACTCAAGCCTACACTAAAGCCACTATTACATTTTGCTCATTTTCACTCATATTGTGTTTATCTCTCACTTCTCTGATTATGGCTGATTTTCTTCGACAAACAATGGGTCTTTTCAGAGCCATACACTTCATGATATGGATTGTGTAAAGCTATAATGCAGGGTTTTAAGTTGAAAGTGAAGAGAATTTTATAGAGAATACTAACAACTGTACTGCTTCACATCAATTCAGGGTTAACGAAAAAAAATCAGCTTAAATAACAGGCTGAAACCTTAATAAGCCAGATAATATTTTGAATGCATGGTGGGTCAAAAACGCTTGGGACAGGGATGCAATACCTGTGGCAAATGGTCACAAAATCGTTCATGAAATGTTGTATTAGTAATGAATTTAATGGCACATATGGGGTTTTTATAAGTGACGACAACAGTGATTTTTATAACTTCGGCATAAATGGGATTGCTGATATTTACATAACGCACTAACGGAGGAGAAAAACTTTTTTTAACTATTTGACAAGTTTGACTCAGACTATATGTATTAACCTTGCATCAGACTTTAAAGGGTTTCGATGACGTTCTTGTTATGCAAATTTTTTTCCAATTGTTTTCAATTGTTTTTTTATTTTCAAATGCTTTTGAATAAATTTATTGATTTTCTTTTTCTTCTTCTGCAATTGACTTATATGAAAGTTTTTGATTTTCTCACATTTTTTTCTGAAAATAAGGTGGTTGACTTATACGTGAGTATATACGGTAGATTAATCTGTAAGATAAACTTTTCAGTATTTGCTGCAACAATTTAAATAGGGAAAAAGACTTTTCTTTAGTTTTATTATTTTATCAGGCTGATAATAATATTGATCATAAGATTTCATAATCAGAGCGTCAAAATTATAAACTATGCATGTATTTCTGAAATTAAATTATGTTATAACTTAATCAAATTTTGTTCATATTCCTTATCTCATTTTTGAAAACATTAAATATGTCCATAAAAATTTTAAATATTTTATATCAGTTTCTGCACTATTTTGTATCTGAGATTTATAATATAGAAATATAGTTAATGTTTTCCTGTACTGGAGGTATAAAACAAAATTACAAGACTGGTAAAGAAACTGCAAGACAACTAATTAGAAAGAAAAATGTCTTTAAACAGACCAATTTGTGTAGGAAAAAATAACAAACATAAATCAAAGTAGAGAAAACAGTAATGCACAAACAGTATGATTAACTGTTAGGAATTATTCTCCCTATGTATGAAGATAAATTGCAAATAAATTAGAAAAACAATTTAAGGCGAAAAGGACATTATGCTATAAGGTTCACTTTTTCCCAAAATACTGTATAATTAACAGGGTGTGATTTCATCCAATAGCAAGTAGCAAATTGCTAGTTTAAAAAAATAAAATACTAATAACAGAGAAACGTGGTAACAAAGATTGCTAGTAACATTTTCTGGTTTATTTGCATCCTTTCTCCTTCCCCATAAAATCAATATTTTAATACTTAACTTGTAGGAGTTATTCTCACTATATATAAAGATAAATTACAAAAAATTAGAAAAACAATTTAAGGCGAGAAGGTTATTATGTCATAAGGTTCACTCTTTCCAAAATAATGTATAATTGACAGGGTCAATTTCATCCAATAGCAAGTAGCAAATTGCTAGTTAAAAATACTAAAATATTAGTAACAGAAAAACGTGGTAGCAAAGATTGCTAGTAACATTTTCTAGCTTATTTGCATACTCTCTCCCTCCCCATAAAATCAATATTTTAATACATTTTCCTGGGTTCATTAAAGTGCGAAAATCTCATACTTTTCTAGAGAATCTTACACAATACAAATTGCTCTGCAATGTTTTTTCACAGTATGAATGAAGGTACTTTCCTCTGTTCAAACTGCTCATTGCATTTCCCTTTTGAGTTTAGTAATTACAAATCGCAACAAAAATTTGACTTGCCTTTGATTCTCGCCACCCCACATTCACTTTTCTTTCATTCCCTCTTATGAATCATCCTTTATTGTTAGAAAATTGCATTCAGGAGTTAACTGCCCTAGACCCCATTTATCTCCCAGAAAGAATGTGATGGAATCTCGCATTGTGGGCACATGCATTTTTACTCGAATGTCTATCTGCAATGACACCGTAAAGAATTTGGTTACATTTGTAAGCAAACAACCCTATCTGCATTTTAAATTTCTGTGATGGAACCAAGATTGGAGCTATAAATTTAAAGCTGGCCCAAGAAGGAGCATGAGTGGCTCTTTCAACTTTGATCCATCTTACATATTATTGATATGGAAATAAATTAATTCTATGGGCCCGACTGTATCTAAGGCCAGCCTGTCAACTAATAACGAAATGTTCCAGTTATTTTAATGATGTGCAATGCTAGTTCATTAATAATTTTATCGCAATTACATAACTGCTCGTCTCTTGAATTTTATGGGAGATCACAATTTGTCCCATACTCTCGATAAAAAGTGCAAATAATTCGAATTTTTGCAGATTTCTACAAAATTTCCTTATTTATTGGAATTTTAGAAAAGTATCCTTATAATTTATAAAACATATAACATGTAAATCACACAAAATTTTGTTGAGATAGATTAAAAAAAAAAAATCGCAATTCTCGTATCCATGAGAGGTAAATTTGTTTTGCTAAAATCTTGTTACTAAACATCAAAAATAGCATTTTTTAATTAATCCCCGAAATTTGCTTAAGTTACCCTTTGACAAAATACCGAAACAAAAATATTGCAATTCCAGTGTCCGTGGGAAACAAATTCATTCCACTAAAACCTTGTTACCTGCTGCTAAACATGAAAAATAGTATTTTTAAATTGAACTCCCAGAAATTTATTTGAGCTATGCTTAAAAAAATGATAAGGAGAAAAACACAATCGCAATTTCTGGAGCCAAATGCGCACTACTAAAATCTTGTTATCAAACATAAAAAATGGCACTTTAAATTGAGCTATCTTTCGTTAAAAAGCCCAAAAAACAAAAGCAAAACAAAAATGATTAGTAGCTGTAAAATATGATTTAAGACAAACTTCTGCAAATACTAAACCCTTACTAAAGCAGACTTTCTACATCTGCAGGATGCACATTCATTTCACTAAGCTATTGCCATTTACACTATTTGTTATATTTTTTTTTATTAGCCAACGAAGTGCATTTTTTATTAATTGTAATATCAAGCAAATGCTTATAAATTAAAAATGTTTCATTGGAACAAAAATTTTTGAATCGTCACTCAAGTTTTAAAAATCTCATTCAAATGTTTGCCTAGTGTGAAAAAATCTTACTCAATTTTTAAAATTTCCAAAAATTTTAATCATTGTTCACGTTTTAGCATGCACATTGACTGTTTCCATGTCATCAAATTATTTACTTGCTCTTGCTAGTCAAAAAATATTTTTGCTATTAGATTATTTGATCACTAGCAAATGTTACTACTGATCTTTAAAAATGAAATCATGCCCTGATAATTAATGATGCAATAATATACAAATTTATTTATAATTTGCAAACACATATCTTATTTAAATAGAACAGAACTATATAATTAAAATGTTACATCAGGTTTTTTTTTTTATGTTCATAATAAAAATAGTTTACTTAAATTTAAATAATCAAAGTAAATAAAGTTCAATTCATTTGAATAAATATAGGCATGTGATACAACATAAATCTTGATATATAATATGTTTTACTAATATCCTTATGATACCTGTTTTGAATTAAGGGTGAGCGTCAGTAAATTTTCTGCCCTATCCGCGCTTTGTTAACTTTCGCGGCACACATATTTCGCCGAAATTCTGCTCAAACAGTTACGAAATATTTTCTTATAGATAAAATGCTATGCTTAGATTATATTAAAACTAAATTTAATACCCAATAAAACATAGAATATATGTTTTATTTTAATTTAAAATATTTTTGGTGCTGCCATCTGTTGTCGTAATTTAATTCATACCGACTATTTTTATTTTTTAATGAACATTTTTAAATGCCTATTCCTTCTAATACGCTATTAAATACAACAACAGATCATATATAATGCCATAATCACGGAAACGTAATTGAACTTGGACTTGACGATAAAGGAACTTAAGACAAAACTGCAGTCCTCAGTGATGTACATTCAGATCCCTTATCAAATTTATAGAGTGATAAATTACCTTTCCGTGATTGTGGCATTATTATATATGATCTGTTGTTGTATTTAACACTGTATTAGAAGGAATAGATATTTTTAAATGTTCATTAAAAAATAAAAATAATCGGTATGAATTAAATTACGACAACAGATGGCAGCACCAAAAATATTTTGGATTAAAATAAAAAATATATTCTATGTTTTGGGGGCATTAAATTTAGTTTTAATATAATCTAAGCATTGCATTTTATCTCTCAGAAAATATTACGCAACTGTTTGAACAGAATTTCGGCGACATATGTGTGCCGCGAAAGTTAACAAAGCGCGGATAGGGCAGAAAATTTACTGACGCTCACCCTTAACATATCTTGAGCTCAATTTTCACTAGTATTAAGTTTTTTGCAGCAAAACCCAGTTTTCTTAAGAACTTCTTATGCATTTGAAAAATTTCTATATCTAATAAAAATAAGAATACTGAAATAATAATTGAAAAGATAGACAAAAACAAAATATAGTATTACTTTCTTACTGAACTTAGAACAAACACATGGTAAAACTGGTGAAAACTAAAGTAAATGAATTTTTCACATATAGCATTTCAAAATGAATCAAATAATTATTTGAATTGTTCATCATAAACAGGTATAAAACAGCTGTCTGAAAAACAGAGGATTGGTAGCATAGGAAGCAGCTGCTTTTCAACTGTTCAAGACAGAAATTATGAGTCTTTAAAACAGACAGATAAAACATGAATCTTACAGAAGTTAGTGAATTATGCAGATGTTGAATAGTAATTTTATTGCCGACATAAAAATGACAAAATTGTAAAATTGATAGCATGCAAATATATAAATATTTTAGTAACAAATAAAAATCATACAGCTTAAAAGTAGACATTTTCATAAAATAGAATATGTCTAAATTTTTTTCTAATAAAAATGAATAATGTATTTAGGAACTTAAAACACTGAGATTCGATTAAATAATCAGAAACATGGAAAAGCAATAGTGAAATTTATATATAGAAACAAAAGAACATATGCAGTTCATAAAAAAATCTAAAAAGTCAACAAAAAATGTACACCTATATTCAAATAAAACTTAAAAGAACATCTATCAGACAATATCACCAGTATCATCAAATCTTAAATAACATTTTATTCTAATTCAAATAGTTTTAATAAATATAGCAAAAGAATAAAAAATGGAACCCACACTCATAGTTCAGATATAACTTGGTATTATACATAATTATAGTTATATAAAGATTTTAAATGGCTGTGTTTAAATGAAGAACACTCAGGAAAAATTTATACCAGCAGCAAAAATTGCAACAAGAATATTTACTGTAAATAACAACTTGTTCTTTATGAAACACTAAAATAAGACTAAAAATAATAAACTATTTTAAATGCAGTTGGTAAGAATTGACAACTGTTTTGAGCACCATATATTTATTTCAGCAGAAACTGAATTCATCAGCATTGCAGAATAGGCAATAAACCTATTCCATTGAAATGTCACAAGGAATGAAAAGGCAAGGGAACAATATTAGCTCCCAAGTGATTGGTGGTATCATTTTAAAAAGTAAAAGGTTCCTTCTGTTACATTTTGATGATATATGAGACTATAGTATAATTTTAGCTATGATCTGCTATAATTTATTCACCGTATCTATTGAAAATAGTAAAAACATATAATAAACTATGCTACTTCGCAATTAAAACCTTTTTACATAGGGGGGGAGGGGAAGAAAAAGACCCTTTTATACAATTTCAAATCCTTTTACCGAGTTTTAAATTTTTCTACAAAAGTAACAATACATTTCTGTGGCTTAAAATAATTAAACAATTTTTATTATGTTTTCAGATATTAAGTAACAAGACATAATTCCCTCTCTTAAAACTGAAAATGGTAATTGCAAAGTTGTAAACATTAACATAGCTCATATTTTAGATCTGAATACAAATAAAACCTCTTTACAAAATCGACATAGTAGCAAATACACTGATTTGCCTGATTTTCATATTAAACTTGAAATAAATAAGTTATTTTTCTGCCTTTCCTGGATATCTTAATCAGAGAGGGCTTTGCCTTAAAAATTAAGTGATACCTTTAAACAATTATTTTATACTGTAACTAAAGAAGTATTTTATATTTCAAAATTAATTAAGTCAGCAGTTTGAACGAATTTCTTAAATGTATAGAATATATCATATACGTTAGTAGAAGTGAAAAGAAATGTGATTCAATTCACATCAGACTAAGTCTACAAAATGTTTCTTATTTTTGTATATCTTAATGACTTTCGCTTGAAATTATAATAAATGCCCACTAATGTAATATACTTATAACAAATCAAAGCAAAAACAGATAATTTAGATACATAATTAATATCACTGTGAACTACTGTTGTAAAGATTCTAACAGCCTAAATACATACTATATATATATATATATATATATATATATATATATATATATATATATATATATATAACAGCTATGAAATTAAGTGGCTGATTTATATAACTTGCAAACTAAAATAACTAACCATAAAAGTTAAGCAACATTTGCCACATAATATTGAGACATGTTCCTTATTTCAACCTTTCTAAAAACTTTTATCACCTCCTATTACTGTTTGATAAAATTAATACAGGAAGCATAACATGTCAATTTTATATCAAAATAAGATACCTGCAGATTAAGTTGATTAACAATGAACCATTTAATGTTAATGTTTCTCATACAGAGAAATTTTCTGGAAGGCCACTAAATATTATTAAGCACATTACTACTGTTTTTAATTTTGGCAGTTGCACAGTCAACCAAAAGAAATGGGACACCTTGAATATCTTATATTCAAATTATTCAATTCACAAAATTTGACTTGCATAGTTTATATTGTGGACACCTTGAACATCTTATATTTAAATTATTCAATTCACAAAATTCAACTTGCATAGTTTTTATTGTGGACAGACACACTGAATATCTCATATTCAAATTATTCAATTCAAAAAATTTAAATTGCATAGCTTTTATTGTAAGTAAACTTTTAAATTAAATTGTTACATGGAGGATTATTTTTTACCTATAATTACTATTATTATGAGAAATAAGGGAGTTTCTAGAAGACAGGAAAATATTATATTTTATTAAACAAATAGTGCATTCAAAACTAGTGTTTGTAACTGATGAGAAAATTATGTTGATATGATTCACTTTTATAACACTTTAGAATATGTCTCTATGTTGAACAGCCATGACTTTGCAATTAAAAACAAGTTTGTTTACTATTAGACCTGAAGTTAAACATCAGCTGTATAAAAAGGGAAGAATAGGTTTTTTAAAACATCATTTAAAACTTTCACAAACATGACTTTGTGTTGCTTAAAAATTTGAAAAATTATTGGCTATAAAGGAGTACATTAAGGGACAGTGAAATCTGTCAAAGCAGATTCATTTGTCAACATGATATATATATATGTATTTTTTTTTTTTTTTACAGAAATGTTTTTTTTTTCATTTACAAATATGTATCTTTATGATATGTTATTTTTTACTTTTAAAATCTATATACAATTCCAAAATAAAAAAAAATCAACTGCTTCATTCACTTTTGCATAGAACATGAAAAATTTAGATGTGAAAATTTTAACATTCAAATTCGATACTAAAACAAAATTATTTATTCATTTGAAATTACATATTTTCAGATATACTAAATTATAAGTGCTAAAAAAAATACAGTAGTATGTTTTATTTCAACACAATAGAACTGTATAATGAATAGCTAGAATTTAGTTCTTGATAATATGTCTCAAAATTATTTTTTGTGACAAAATTATCTTGAATGAAGAAACCTCTATACTAAAGAAAATAAAAATGCAGCAATATGGATCATCTAACATACCAAATAGATTCAAATCAGTAACAAAAGGAACCCTTTACATTTGTTGCATCAAGTCTTTCAGTGTTTCAGTCATGTCCTTCATAAGCAGCATTGCAATTATGAAACACATCTAAGAAACCTTGAACACTTCTGAATGTATCAAACCATATTTATTTGTAAATTGAGTAGAGAACAGTTCTATTCAATAAACCCAACTGACTGGCACCCATTGTAAAACTGTACTAATATTCTCTATTGCTTTTTCTAATGCAC
Source organism: Amaurobius ferox (assembly GCA_951213105.1). Lineage (NCBI taxonomy): Eukaryota > Metazoa > Arthropoda > Arachnida > Araneae > Amaurobiidae > Amaurobius > Amaurobius ferox. Next base: position 56,648,733 of record OX578133.1, read on the forward strand.
GTATAGTTTCTTCAATATCATTATTGATAATAGTCATATCAAAGTAATGTCCATAGGCTTGCTGTAGAAGGTCACTTTCTTTTGCCAAACGCTCTAGACTGCCATCAGCCTAGAACAAAATGTTGATATCAGCAAATACTTTTTATAGTATAAAGCAATCACTTTAGATATTAAAAAAATACCACTAGAATTCACGTTGAAATTCAGAGAAGTTAACCTAACTAGTAATTTAAACTGTTTGGTTACTTACTTGAAACGTAATTGTCTGAAAATAGCTAACTTGAAACTGAACTTAAATCTGGCCCACTTTGACAGCCACTGCTGTTTGTCAGGGTACAGTACAAAGACTCAAATACAGAATCCTCTGGACCTCGGTGATCTCGAATTTCAGACCTTTCCGTATATTAGGTCATTTTAGAAAAAAGAAGTGCAGACCCCCCCCCCCCCTGTAATTTGAACCTTTTGAATTCCACTGCAAAACGGAAATTTGAAAAGTTAAGTAAAAAATGAAACAAACAAAAATATAATCAAACAGAAAATTCTTATTTATTATACACCTCTAAAACAATTTAAACTTTTTTAGCAAACATTTCTATAATGGTGCATTGTCTAATAATTTTATTTTCCAAAGTAACTTTTTCTTTAATTTTAATGACATAAGTTCTTGTTCTGTTACAAAGATCCTTTGTTCCAGTCCTTTAATAATGTTGTTCAGTAATCCTAAATTTTCCAAAGAAACCTTCTCTTCATTAAAATCAACATTATCACAATCGCTAACTACGTAACTATCTTCTTATTGCTGCAACAGAACCACCCATAAGGGGGAATGGACACCACTAGAGTGGAAGGACCCAGAAATTTTCTTTTGGGGGCTGGAGAAAACATGAAAAATTCACAAAATATGAGAAAGTCAAATTTGGAGGGGGCTATGATACATGTTTGAAGGGGGCCCATAATTTCTATGGGCAGCCCAGGCTAAAAGATAAAAGATTTGAAAGCACATGTTACTGTTCGCAAATCAGGTAGATGATAGAAGGAGCCCCTTCCTACCCTACATTTTCTTTTGAGATACTCCCCATCTACCAATTATTATTACTTACTTAATCAAGTTAATGTCTAGAGCATTGCACTTCTTCCATTCTTCCCCCTTTCCTCCCAGCACATCATGGAATAATACAGGCAAAGAGCTATTGCTCACAAGCAGAACACCATTCCTTCTAAAAATAGATTAGCAGGAAAATGAAAATCTTTGAGAGACAGCAGTTAGTTCTCTCACATTTCAAAGAGGGGAGATATTTTTTATGTTCTTGTTCTTACTTACAGTGTTAAAAGGGTTCAGATGAGACGTTATACTGTACTAGTGCATAGTGATTGTGCTCAATACATTTATAAAAATATTCTAATTTAGTACACTATTTAAGTTAGTAAAATATTTTGCATCCTAAGAGAAAAAAAAAATAAATAAAAGGCTCTAGTATGCAAAAAGTATTCTAAATTATTTAAAAAAATTAAATACTCTATACTTGGTCCTTATACCTTATTGCAAACAATATTTTTCAGATATGAAGGTAAAATGCCATGCAAAATCAAACAATCATTATTCATCTGACTGGATAAAACAATTGGAAGGAAACTCAAATATAATAGTATACTGTACAGAATGTTGATAAGCATATAAATAAATTTACAAATAATTTAAATTTCCCATTAAAATTTTTTCTTAAATATATATATTTAACTGAAGATCATAATGTTCACTACAAAATTCAATTCATTTCTACTCAGTTGTTATTATTCAAAAATTTAATTTTCTAATGTTGTTAAAGTTGCTAGACATAGATTGAGATTTTTCAAATATTTAATAAACATTATGAAATAATTATTTGCTGTTATAGTTAAGAAGTAAATACTCAATTTTATTAATCAAGTACTTCAATATGAATTCATAAAAATTTTGAAGCTTTACAAAGTTATTGCTACATCTCTTATCTATGCTACTAAAAATCGTTAAGGAAGAGTATTAATCAAGTACTTCAATATGAATTCATAAAAATTTTGAAGCTTTACAAAGTTATTGCTACATCTCTTATCTATGCTACTAAAAATCGTTAAGGAAGAGTGTGTGCTCCATGGTTACATGTACAAGGTGTCCCAAAAATGATTGGCCTATTTGAAAAATAAATAAAAACTAAATGGGCAGCGATAGAAATGCACCATTTGCTGCAATGTGCTTGGGACAACAGTATATTTTCAGTTAAGACAGACTTTTGAAATTAGTTACAAAGTTCGGCAACAGATGGCACTGCAGTCTAGAAAAATTAAAATATGATATTTTCCACATATCCACCATGTGCAGCAACAACATGGCATAGTCTCAGAACAAAATTATCAGACACCCATGCAAACGTCTCAGCCGGAATGGCTTCACATACAGCAGAGATGTACTGTTCCAGTTCTGCAGTCGTTTGTAGATTGTGGCAGTACACCTGGTCTTTCAAGTGCCCCCCTCCACTGACTGATGTCTATGCCTTGTCGTGGTGGTGGGGCTTGTGTGTTCCAATGATCCTGAGAGCTATGCCGGCGGTAGCTTTTTGCTACTGGTAGGGTCTCCCATGCCGGACAGGTCAAAGGTGAGGCTCCTGACTAAACAAGACATCCTGGTCCTCCAGGTTGGGGGTTGGAAGTGAGACACCAGTCCCACTCTGTAAAATCCTCAGGGATCCATTTCTTTTGTGGACACGGGTGTTGCTATCCCGAGGTACCCGAGCAAACTTTTTCTTCTAGCTGCAGATTGCATCAATGCCAAGCCCCTAGTAAACTTCACTTCTGCCTTATGGGCCTTAGTACCACTCTTCGGCCTCTGCTGTAAGGTATACCGTTTGGGCTCGGGAACGGGACCAGGTGGTTGTGTGGCGAAAAGGGCGAAGCGGCGTGCATCTGTAGTATTGCTTTCAAGAAACGTTTGCAGTAAACGGTTCCAGAGGTCGAGTCCCTTGGTTGCGTTGGTTGGATGGTGGGGAGCGTTTCATATCGAGAAATCCCCCTTAGATCCTTGCTGATCCCTGGGCCCTGTGTACCTGGTGCACGTTATGACCCGCTCCTTATCATCTAGCTTTGCGAATGACTCCGGCGGTTACACTTTTCACGTTAGAAAAGTGTGGGGAGATGAGGCCTAGCGGGGGCCTCGATCGAACTGGAAGTAATCCGTGGTTCCTTTTCCTATCTTATGGTTACAGCATGGAGAAATCAGATTGGGCTCTTTCGAGTTTTCCTGATTCTCCGTGTTGCGACGATGTAGATGAGGAAGTGTTGAAAGGATTGGGCACATCTTCGGATGTTTCCCAATCAACCATTGAAACAACCCCTCTGGGGTCGGATCATGGAAAAAAGGAGGAAGCCTGCAGTCCGGCTGTGGAAGGAAGTGGAGTCGCGAACCTTGGTGACCGACACACTGAAACCACGGCTGTGACGCAGGGTATACTCACCAAAGCACAGAGGCGCAGGAGGAGGCGCACGCCTAGGCAGTTGGACCAGGAGCCTGTTAAAGCCGGCACTGCCACAGAGAAAGTTGGAGGCACCAAACGACCTAGGTCGACAGGAGCCACACCTTCTCCAAGAGATCTTATCGACAAGAAGAGATCGAGGACGGACATCCAACCTGGAACATACGCTCAAGCGGTCCAGGTTATTAAGATGGCCATCGTCAAAAAGTCCTTCCCTTCTAGCAAGCTGAGCAAGGAAGAGGTTGATAACATCCAGTTGGTGACTCTCGGTAAAATAGATGAGATCCCAACTGGTGAGCAACTTCCGAAGATTCATCTCTTCAGCTCAAACGCTGGAGCTGTGATTCTTCATTGCAATGATGCAAATACTGTGGAATGGGTCAAGAGAACCTTCCATAACGACAGTCAGGTTCTGGGAGAGGCACTTATGGTCTTGAGTGCTAATGACCTTCCCAAACCTGTCAAGGTGGCATTTAAAACCAGGGATGTGTACACAAAGGAGCCGAGTGTCTTGCTGAAACGGCTGAACCGTTTCAACCCGGAGTTGAAGTCTGAGGAGTGGCGTGTTCTGCAAAACTTTGTGGAACCCCACTCTGTAAGATGGATCTTCGAGGTGGATTCGGAGGCTGCGGATGCGATTCGCAAAGCTGACCTTGGTGCATTCACTGGTTTGGACCGTGGAGTCTTCAAGATTCTTCGTGATCCAAACGAAAAGCCTAAGGGGAAGATGGAGATGGAGGAACAGCCAGCAGAACGGGCGACCTCCTCTCAGGTAAGTATTGGTAGTCTTGAGACTATGATACCTAGACTTAACGAACTAGAAATTGCTTCTGGTTCAGATGTTACACTTCATGCTAACCCTCCGATCTCGGATGATGAGTTGGAAAAACGCATGAAAGATTTTGACAATGATATCATGCTGGATGCTGATCATTGTCATGATACTAGGTGAATTTCTTTCTCCTAGTCTTTCTGTGCACTTTTCTTCTTTTTGTTTATGGGCTGTCTTAAGGTTGTGCAAATTAATCTGCATCACAGTCGATCTGCCTCTGCTATTCTTAGCAAAAGGCTTTTCAATGGTAGAGCTGATATTGCTCTTATCCAAGAACCCTGGACCTGTAATGGAAAGATTTTGGGTCTAGGGATCAAAGGATTTAGTGTCTTTTATGACACATCCTGTACCAGACCCAGAGCCTGTATTGCTGTTAGCAACAAGCTCAATGCTGTTCATCTGATTAAATTCCTTGATGGTGACAATGTTGCTATCAATGTGAAACTTAAAACTGACGAACATATGATGGATTACATCTTTGCTTCTGCCTATCTTCCTTATGAAGATAAGGAAACTCTCTCTAAGGTCATTATTAATCTTACTGAGTACTGCAATGGTAAAAAAATTATCATTGGTTGCGATGCAAATGCCCATAATACTGTTTGGGGCAGTAGTAATTGTAATCGTAGGGGTGATGATCTTTTGGATCAGATCCTTCTTCATAAGCTCTATTTACTTAATAAGGGTAATACTCCTACCTTTGTGACCTTAAAACGTCGCGAGGTTTTAGATATTAGCCTGTGTAATAGTTCTGCTTTTGAGTCCGTAATTGATTGGAGGGTTTCAGATGATATATCTTTGTCTGACCATCAATTAATTTCCTTTTCTGTTAAAGGTCCTGTAACTGTTTTAGAGGACAAAGGTAGGAACCCTAGGAAGACGAATTGGGGTTCCTACAAAGAAGACCTTAGGGCCAATTTGGCGAATCATATTGGTGAGTATTCCTCTATTGAAAGCGTGGATCTGGCTGTTGACTTTGTGCAACAGGCCATTATCGACACCTTTTATAGCAACTGCAGAACCACCATAGCTGACTCCCCAAGGACTGTTCCTTGGTGGTCTAGTGAGCTCAGCCGGTTGCGTGGGAAATGCAGGAAGCTCTTTAATAGAGCCAAGAAGAATGGTGATTGGCAGACTTATAAATCTGCCCTCACCACTTATAATAAAGCAGTTAGGGATGCCAAGAAAAATTCTTGGAGAACATACTGCGAAGGTATTAATGATACTCCTGCCGTTGCAAAACTTGTTAAGTTGATGGCTAGAGACAGAAATTGTAAACTTAACACTGTTAAGAAGCCCAATGGTGACTTTACTGTCACTGGTGAGGAGACCCTTAGTGAGCTCTTCAGAGTTCACTTTCCGGTTTCTCATCCTGTTGTTCAGAATGACAGTGGTATTGCTTGCTCCACCTTGTCTGACAACAATAGCTGGGGTATTGCTAGGAGCATTGTTACTCTTGATAGGGTTAAATGGGCAATTAATTCCCATAAACCCTATAAAACTCCGGGAACTGATGGCATCATTCCTATTCTTCTCCAGGAGGGAATAGAGATGCTTGCTCCTATTCTCTGCAACATCTACAGAGCTTGTATTGCCCTTGGTCATATACCAAATGCGTGGAGGCATACTAGGGTAATCTTCATTCCAAAAATTGGAAAGGACAATTACTATGAGGCCAAATCTTTTAGGCCTATCAGCTTTACGTCTTTTCTGCTTAAGACTATTGAAAAACTTATCGATAGGTATTTAAGGGAAGTGATTCTGGCCTCTAAGCCCTTGTCCAGTTCTCAACATGCCTATCAACCGGGCAAATCTACGGACACTGCTCTTTACAGTCTCTCCTTTATTTTAGAGAGAAATCTCAATGCCAAGGAAATTGCTCTTGCTACCTTTCTTGACATTGAAGGTGCCTTCGATAAAGTACCCATTGACACCATTCTTGTTGCTCTCAACAGAAGAGGTGTTGATACCACGATATCTTATTGGATTAAGAACCTGCTATCTAACAGGTATATCTGTGCATCTTTACTTGGAGAAAGTATGACTGTGCATGCACTTTCGGGCTGTCCACAAGGGGGTGTGCTCTCACCAATTCTCTGGTGTCTTGTTGTGGATTCTCTTCTGGAAAGCATTGATATCTCTGGTGTTTCTTGCATTGGATATGCTGATGATGTTGTCATCGTTGCCAGGGGCAAATTTGGCAACACTGTCTCTGACATGATGTCTACTGCTCTTAGGAGGGTTGAAACATGGTGTAAAAATGCAGGTCTTACGGTTAATCCGCAGAAGACTGCTTTAGTTGCGTTTACAAGGAAACGCATACTTAATCTTGGGAATATTTGCTTATTTGGGCAGAAGCTTATTTGCTCCAAGGAGGTTAAATTCTTGGGAATTTACTTTGACAAGGAACTTAATTGGAAGAGACACTTGGACTACTGCACAACTAAAGCCAGAAGAATCTTCTGGTCTTGTAGGAATGCTATTGGGAAAACCTGGGGCCTTAATCCCAGAGCTATTCATTGGATTTACTCGATGATAGTCTGTCCTATCATTTCTTATGGATCCATTGTTTGGTGGTCCAGAATTAGAAATGAAACTGCTAAACTTGACTTAGTTAAGCTTCAAAGGATGGTGTGCATTGCAATCTCCGGATGCATGAAAACCACTCCTACTGCAACTCTTGAACTCTTACTTGGCTTGCATCCGCTCTATATGCGTATTGAGGCAGAAGCACTTATCTGCATGAACAGACTCAAATATCTGAAACACTGGAAAGATACTCAAGGTATTTATCTTGGGGTGAACTTAACAGTAATGTTGCTAGGCATCCTTATTTTTGTATGCCACCTGATGGCATACAAGTCAAATTTACGTTTGATAAGCCTTATGAAATTCTTGTCCCCTCGCGGGATGATTGGAAGAGGACTCCAACCTACAATAAACATAACTGTTTTGTATGGTATACTGATGGCTCGAAGATTGGCACTAGTACTGGTGCGGGAGTCTGCTGCCCTGATGATGGCACTAAGCTATCTTATCCGCTTGGCAATTTTGCTACTGTCTTTCAGGCTGAAGTATTTGCCATTCTTATGTGTTGTAGAATTTGCTATGACAGAAAGTACGAGAATAGCCAGATTTTCATTTGTTCTGACAGTCAGGCTGCTCTTATGGCTCTGGGGAAATTCACTGTGACGTCTTCCCTTGTCTGGGAATGCTATAAAGCTCTCTGTAAAATTGCTAGTAATAATAGTGTCATTCTGTACTGGGTGCCTGGTCATTCGGGCATTCCTGGCAATGAATTGGCAGATGAACTTGCTAGGAAAGGCTCTAATACTCCTTTTGTGGGCCCTGAGCCAGCCTTGGGTATTCCCAATGATCTTATCAGAAGAATTGTCTTTGACATCTTCAGGAAGCTTCAATGCAAGAACTGGTGTGACACTAAAGGGCAAAGGCAAGCGAAAATTCTCAATTGTAATTGCCCTAGTGCACGTCAAAAGGAACTCTTTAGACTCAGTAGAACTGGCATCAGGAGAGCTGTTGGGCTCCTTACTGGGCACTGCACTCTCAAGAGACATCTTAATATTATGGGTGTCTCCAAGGATTCGCTTTGCAGAGGCTGCAATTACAGCGAAGAAACTGCAGCTCACATTCTGTGTGAATGTGAGGCCTACTCTGCTCACAGATTCGAACACATTGGTCGTCATGTGATTGAACCCTGGGAGCTGAACGACATTCCTGTCAAGTGCCTGCTTATGTTTGCATCGGCTACTGGTCTCTTCTCTTAGAGACCTTCACTTTTTGGGGTAGTACAATAGACCTCTGGTCGATGTGCTAGGCTCTTCTGGAGCCACCCACCTTCATATCATTCATTCATTCAAGTGCCCCCACAGAAAGAAGTCACAGTGGGGTTTAAATCTGGCGGATAGGAAGCCCAATCCATGCCACTTCCTGTATGCGTGCGACAGTCCAAAGCAATCACACGATCATCGAAATGTTCGTTGAGTTCGTTAAACACTTCGGCAGTTCGATGTGGCTGGGTACCGTCTTCTATGAACCATGAGGTGTTCTTAGAGCCCTCAAAGGCATTATGTACTGCCACAAATTTACACAGAATGTTCAGATAGCATATGCTACAGTAATCGTTTGGAATCGGAACAATGGGCCAATGAGTCCTTTGAAAGAAATGGCAGCCCAAACCATTACTTTTGCCGGATGCAGAGACGATGGGATGGCAACATGGGGATTTTCTGTTCCCCATATGCACCAGTTGTGTTTATTGACGAAGTCATCAAGATAAAAATAAGCTTCGTCGGCTTTTGCAACATGTCGTTCGCGAACGTCTCTCGTGCATTCATAGCAGCAGCACTGAGGGGTCGCCGAGTCTGAATCTTGTATGGAATGTTGGAAAAATATGTGTATATATAAACATCGCAATTCACGATTCCCCTGAACATGATAATTCTTATAAATTTTTTGGAACAACTCACTTCATTCTCAGGAGTCAATCGCGATATCTTTCCGGCATGCGAATAATGCAAATCATGTGCTCGACAAGTATGCAAGTATTTTGCATATCTGGGTGCATTTCCAGTTACGATTACATTCTGGAATGATCCCATCTTCGGGTATATATACTAGACTTATCTTAAAAGCAAATCAGATCGCAGATCAGGGATCAAAAGAGATCGTAGATCGATCCAGGTAGCAAAGCAGATCGATGCCGGATAACTAGGAGATCAATGAATGATCAGTGTCTGAGTGACCACGTTATGTTTGACCTCGTTAACACTAGAACGATGGAGGAATTTTTGGAGGAATCATTTCTCAATGTAGTTATGCGGTCAAAATGACAACTTCCATCATTCTAGTGTTAAGGGTCATGAGTTCTTTATGATGTGTTGAAGCCATGGACGGTGAATTTCGGTGACAAATTTACTTGGCGGTGTATTTTCCAAAGGAACCATTTTCGCCAAGCATAATACCAGTTCTGGTAGCTTCTGCTTTAAGATGGTCCAGATAGCAACAGAAAAACTTTTGAGCTTGTTAGCTCATTTTGTAAATATAAATGCTTTTCTGCTTTACCTGTGAATTACCAAGTGATGCAATCTAAATAGTAATGGATATCTATCACCAATAAATGTGATTAGACTTTCCAACTTTGTGTTTTCTGCTTCTTCATATAAGGATATTTTTCACGTGCCACTTTGCAATGACGTTACTGCTTTCCGTATAAGCATTAATATCTATCGACGAACAGAATTCTATTACACGTTTTGCCGAACATAGATACAGATGACACATGTTACAATGCTTGGACATTCGTAGTATTCCTGTCTGAGCTGCAACATGGCGAATGGGAACCCGGGGCCGCTGTTGGATCACCTGTTGGACAAGCTGAGCATTTGCCTCTGTGACTGTCGAAAGCAGTCGCCCTACCTTTCCAGCATGGTCATCCTTCACGTTCCCAGTCCATTGAAATTTTTCAAACAGAGCATTTATTGTACCCTTTTTTAGTCCTTTGGTCAAATTGAACTTCCACCGAAAACGTTGTCTTGTTTCAACAACACTGTGAGATTTAGGTGGTGGAATTCTAACACAAGAAACACACGCTGTTCCAAGGAATAAACAATTTTTTCACAACAAACTCGCAAGGGCGCGGTAGCCCATTGGTTAGCGCGCTGGAGTTGCACTCGGTAGGCCCGGGTTCGATTCCAGCCACTGCCAAAACTGCCGCCGTGTTCATGCGGAGTACGATCACGTTAAACATGTGGGTCCGAAAGTCCTTCCGAGAGGTTGGTGGTAGGGGAAGGAGGGTACGGTCCCTGTGGATGCCTTCCCCACTGGGTTCCGGTCTAAATTGGGTGGCACTTCCCGACCGTCCAAACAGTTACCTTACACCTTTCTGGTAGGTCGGACGGTCTGGGTTTCAACAACAACAACAAACTCGCAATCTGTGAACAACACATGCAAACAGCAGAAAGACGACTTACAGAATGGTGATCTCATGGAGTGCATTTCCCCATATCTCTCACAGATCACCTGCAGCGCCATCTGTTGCCGAACTTTGCAACTAATTTCAAAAGTCTATCTGACTGAAAATGTACTGTTGTCCCAAGCACATTGCAGCAAATGGTGCATTTCTATCACTGCCCATTTAGTTTTATTTATTTTTCAAATAGGCTGGTCATTTTTGGGACACCCTGTATATTTGGTTGAAAATTGACCTACTACTTCTATAGTTGTGTGCACACGATATATAAATATGGAAGTACGGAATAAAGTAACTTTTGCAGAAGAATTTTGCAATGAAAAGGGCAAGAATAAATCATAAATTTGTGCAAGATTCACCAAGTGCCAAATAAGTGACTAAAAATAACAATCTGCAAAAAAAAATCTAAAATATTTATGCGGGTACTGCTTGAGGGTAATAGGTTGTGGAAATTTACAGTTAAAAAAATAAAATGTTGATAGGTTTCAAAAATTTCATTTTAGTTAAAACTATATTTTACAGAAAATCACCCAGATCTTTATAGACATTAACTAGAACTAGAGGGCTTTGTCCCTAGCAGTCATTAAATATAGCAACTAAATTTTATAGCAATCAGTTTTTTAACAAGTTCTGCACCCACACTGTGTGTTGTTGTTGTTGAGACCCAGACCGTCCGACCTACCAGAAAGGTGTAAGGTAACTGTTTGGACGGCCGGGAGTGCCACCCAATTTAGACCGGAACCCAGTGGGGGAGGCATCCACAGGGACCGTACCCTCCTTCCCCTACCACCAACCTCTCGGAAGGACTTACGGACCCACATGTTTAACGTGATCGTACTCCGCATGAACACGGCGGCAGTTCTGGCAGCGGCGAGAATCGCGCGCAAACCACTGGGCTGCCACGCCCGAAAAGAGCCAACAACACGCGGTGTTCCCAGGTGGTCACCCACCCAAGTACTAACCGCGCCCGATGCTGCCTGACTTCGGTGATCTAACGAGAACCGGTGTTTTCAGCACGGTACGGCCGTTGGCCTACTCACACTGTGTGTGCAAAAATCATAAAGCAACAAAAGTAGGTCGAGATTTAGCATAAGCAGGTCGAGTGGGTCCATTGCAAAGAAGAAAAAACAATGCATAGCTGCCAAGCTCTAAAATTTTATAAGAATTAAAGGGGGGAGAAAGATTTTTAGAGAAGGGATTTTTTATTTTGAGCAGGAATTTTTACTTTTCCCTAATAAATATGGTAAATAGGTACAAGGATAATCTCAAATTTAATCTGAACAATTAAAAAAATTAATATAGAAAATAAATTAAAATTAACAAAATTATAAATGCCTTTAGTAATAGTGGTAGTAATAGTAATAGCAAATTTTGAATGCATTTAAAAAATGTGTATGATGAACACCTGTTTAATTTAAATCTTGTTAATTATAAACAAATTTAAAATTAGAAAAAGGAATTAAAATGTATCAGTTCAAAGTTCATTAGTCAACATGAAGTTCTATTAAGAATATAGTACTCAAATCTATCAAAATGGAAAAATCTAAATTGAAACATATATTTTATGATATTTTAATTTAGTATTATAGAACAATTAAAATTTGTTCTATAATACTAAAATAAAATATCATACTTCAATTACATAAATAATACTAAGAGATAAGTTATTGACCTTAACTCTTAAATATAAAATAGTAAATTAAAATTTTCAGGCACTGATAAAAAAAAGTTAAAAAAAAATACTTGATGTCCACATTTTTCTTATCTTGTTTATTCTGATATTTCTAATGTATAAAAATTATTTATAACTGTCTTTACTTGTACATCCTCTTCCTACATCTTGTTAAAATTTATTTAATGGTAAAATTGCATTTGTTGGTTACAGGTGTTCATTAACAGCATCTGTCTTTTGCTTTTTTGTTGGAGTATCTGTATTTTACAGAACCTGGAGTCTTATACCAAATGGAGAATACTTTCACGATTAAATGAAATATACCGAGTATCACATACAATTCCAGTTTTTCGTGATGCTGCTGCAAGATAGTCCTTGCTTTCACTAATTATGTTTGGAAAACAGTTTTTATGTATAAAATATGAAACAATTACAAAAATTTTAGTTGATACAGATTACAAAAGTGAAAAATATTTTCAAAAGTAAATGAAATATACCGAGAATTCCATAAAAATGTGATTTTTTGCAATGCTGTTGAAAAATAGTCCTTCATTTCACTAATTATACATTTTAAAAATAGTTTTTACATATAAAACACGAGATAATTACAAAAATTTTAGTTGATGCAAACCGTTGCAAAAGTAGAAAACAATTTCCCAATTAAACAAATTATAACTAACATTGCATAGAAATGCAGTTTTAGATGCTGCTGCAGCAAAATAGATCTTCATTTCACTAATGATACATTTGGAAAATAGTTTTTTCATATAAAGCATGAAACAATTACAAAAATTTTAGTCAATGCACAAACACATTGCAAAAGTAGAAAATATTCTCACAATTAAACATAATATACCAAGAATGAATTGTATGCAAATACAATTTTTCACAATACTGCTGCCAAAGATCGCCACTTACAAGGGCTCCCACTCACAGGAAAACTCTGATCTGAATATTTTTGCTCGTAGAATGAAAAACTTTCATTAGGCAAAAAGCTGAAGTACTAGGAAAAAATATAAAAAACATTTGCAGATAAATGAAAGAATCTCATGCTCATTGATAAGCTGTAGACTTTGCTTTCTTAAAAAATGCTTCACTTATAGTAATTTTTTTCACAAACTGTCAGGATTTTTTTTCACAAACTTCCCTATATAAGGGATTTTGGTTGAAATCATCTACAATTCAAGAGGTTTTCATATTTTTCAGGAAATCGGGAGAAAGTATAAGAATTCAGGAGAGTTAACAGCTATGTGAAAATTTTATCAAAATCAGAGCTAGAGTCATTAAGATAGAAAAAAAACAATAATGTTAAAAAAGGGGAACCCCCCTTAAATACAAATTAAATTGTAATTTCAATAATTATAGCAATATTAGACCAATTGCACAATCTTCTGCAAAAAACATAGATTTTATATTTCTAAACTCTTCTTAACCGATCGCCGAAAATAATATGCAACTTCTTTACAAAAGTCTCAAAACAGAGCTACTCATCATGTCATGCACCAAAAATAATAAAGAAAGTTTCAACAATAGCTTCAGTATTACAGTTCTGAATACTAAAATTATTTCAAATTGTTTAGAATTTAAATATTTTGCATATTTAAATATTATTTTAAATTGTTAATAATTTAAATATTACTTCTTTTGAAATGGCAACAGTATTTGCAACAATGACAGGTTAGATTTTGAGGATAAATAGTGCAAAAAATGAAATTTTAACTTTAAAAACTAAGGCTTTTTTCAAAATTTTGGTACGCGGGGGCCCTATGAAATATATACAGCTGTTGGAGATTCTATCTAAAAATTGGAGATTCTATCATGAAAATTGTATTAGACAATGTATTTTCTAAATGGGCATCTATTTTGCTCTTCTAAAGTTGTTTGCTCATCATTACAGAAATAAAAATTCTGCATTAAAGAAACTATTGATGTTTTTAAATTTTTGACACTTTAACAACTGAACTTTTTAGCTTCACTGAAACTTTTGGAATTCAGTTAAAAAAAAAAAAAATTGGAGATCACATCACTAAAATTGAGATGTGAGCTACACGTTTAAAATAGGTAGGTTTCCTTGTCACCCTTTTCCAGAGATTTTTGAAAAATCTGTGGGGGAAAAAAAAACTACTTTTTTTTTTTAAATTCTGGCTCTTCCGTTCTCTTTGAAACACCTTTAATTCCTGTTTAAAAAACTTCGAGATTACAGATCAAAAATTGAATAAGATAAATCTTTCATGACAGGGCCAATTTTTACTCCTAATTTAGAGGTTTTACGAACATATTTAAAAAATCTATTGAATTTTTCGAAAATTTTCTTCAACTCTTCGGTTTGAAGGTAAAAAAAAAGGTATGTGCTATGCTAATTAATAGCACTTTGGACCTGCAGCTAGAATTCACTCTTTTAGCAATAACTTTTAAAAATAAAATAAACATAAGAAGAACATTGCTAAGTGACTATTCCCTAAATAAACACCTTTGATCTGCTTTTGACATGATACTCCCTAAATAAGAATGAAAATTATATGCAAGTATACCCAGTTAGTACAACCAGGCAGCAGATGTGATATGACAGAAATCCTATCCCCCATGATGGATACAATTTGAATTGAAATCCATCACTTGATGAGACTCTGTGCATAACATCTACGTTCTAACATTTAGCTGAGGTGTAAACCCACACAACAGGGTCGGCGCTACCATTAGGTCAACTAGGCAACCGAGTAGAGTGCAGTACTGCCGTCTAGAACGCAATACTGACATTTTAGGCATCATATACCTTTCAAATGTTCAAAAAATTGATTTTTTTAAAGATAAATTGAAATAAAAGGTATTTTTATGAGAATTTTAAATTAAACCCCAGGCAAAAATTCCTATTAGAACAAAAGTTACAATCAAAACAATACATCTTGTTTTTTTTCCAATTGGCAACATTTAAAAGGCCGACATGTTTGTTTTAAATTTCTAATCTATTTGAACCTTCACATGAACAATGGTTGTTAAAGAACAAGAAATACTAAATTCTTTTTGCAGTGTCGTTTTAAAGTTAATAAGATAGTGATAGAACATGGATTTAAATCAAAGGGATTTTCGAGCTGTGATTTATCATGACTATCAACAAGGGTTGACACAGCAATAGTGTGTCCCTCGAATGAATTCGACTTTAGGTGATGAAGCACCATCCAAAACAACCATTTACAACTGGTTTAAAGAATTCCATATTGGACATAGAAGTCTCTTATGAATTTCGTGAAGGTTGAACAAGAACTGCTGTGATGCCAGAAAACATTGATGATGTGCAACACATGATCACTTTAGATCGTTATGTCACATATAATGAAATTGAGGCATCTTTGAACATTTCAAGGACCAGAGTGCATTCAATTATACATAATCATTTAAAAATCAAAAAGGTATGTGCACTTTAGATTCCACACAATTTAACTCCAGCTCAAATTGTGCAAGGAAAATCTCAAAAAATTCAACTCTGATGTCTCGGGTGCGGTATCCCCGTGGTTTCCGCGCTAGATTTGCACGCTGCCACAAATGCCGCCGTGTTCATGCGGAGTACGATCACGTTAAACATGTGGGTCCGTAAGTCCTTCCGAGAGGTTGGTGGTAGGGGAAGGAGGGTACGGTCCCTGTGGATGCCTCCCCCACTGGGTTCCGGTCTAAATTGGGTGGCACTTCCCGGCCGTCCATACAGTTACCTTACACCTTTTTGGTAGGTCGGACGGTCTGGGTCTCAACAACAACAACTCTGATGTCTCAACATATGCTTGTACATTGTAACAGGTGATGAAATGTTCCTATGAACCTGAAACAAAACAACAATCTATTGTTTGGGTGTTTCAAAATGAACCAAATCCTACAAAGCTTGTTCGTGCACAAAGTGTTTAAAAAAGAAATGATTATTTTGTATTTTGGTAAATCTGGACATGTTGCAACTGTTGCTTTTGTGGATCGTAGAACAGTAAATGCTGATTGGTATATGACAATTTGCTTGCCAGAAATAGTTGCTAAAAAAAAAACACCTGGTTTAGCACCCAATGATTTTTTCTTGTTCCCAACAATCAAAAATAAAATGTGTGGTCAACGATTTAACAGCCCAAAAGAAGCATTTGAAGTTTATAAATCACATGTTTCTGCTATACCAACTTCTAAATGGCATAACTGTTTTGAAAATTGGTTTATTCGAATGAAATTGATGCTAAAGGTGAATATAAAAAAGCAATAAAACAATTTATTTCCATACAAAAATACTTTGTGTATTATTTTCTATAAATTTAAATACTAGCCTACACAATGTAGCGTTTAAAACATTTTTATGGTATACAATAGATGTACCCAGCATTGTCTGGGAGCTGTGAAAGCAGGGATTAATAAAGTTTATTCATTCAATTTTTCATAAGGTATAGCAATCATGCCCCCCCCCCCCCTCATTTTTTAGCAGTAACTTTTTTAAGCAAATGAACGAAAAGTACACACACACCCTAAATAAGAATCTTTAGACCAATTTATATATATACAAGGTGTCCAGTGGAAATATCCAATGGATATTTCCTCAACCGTTAGTCACAGAGATATACTTCCAATTGCAAAAATGTTTTAAATTTTAAAATCTATTATCTTAGAAAGAGTTTAAATCAATAAATGTATTTCTAAAAGTAATACGAAATATAAATTTTTATACCGCCCCTGGTCCTACCAGTTATATTTATGAAAATCATCCTCATACAATTTCATGCAAAATAAAAAAAAAAATCATCTTTTTACGACCAAAATTCACAGAGTTATGAAACATTAAACTTTATGACTTAAGTCGCTTTTCCATGCACAAAAATGTCCCGTTTCAGGCAACCTTTAAGGGACCATATAAATATTGAAATTCCGTATTCAAAGTATTATGTTTCGTTTGCATTTGCTGCCATAATGTTGAGAATGAAGCAAAGCTTCTTATCGAATAATATTTTGTTTAGAAGGGTATTATAGTCAGGGCTCGACTAAGATCTTCTGAGATCTTTTTAAGATCTTTATTGTAAATGAGGTAATACATTATCGTAAGAGTCGTTTAAGTCAATAAAAGCATTTCTGCAAAAATTATGAAATTTAAATATTTATATGATAATAGACCAGTAATGAGACCAGTTGCAGCATACCTGCAGATAAAAATAAAAAATTATGCACATTAAATCCAAAATAATAAAGGCATATAACACCTAAAAAATAACAGATTTGTAGAGAGTATCTAAATAAGCTGAAATGAAGTATCATGTATGTGATAAAATGCTCAGCAGATGATAAATATTTAACATTTAATTTTCCTTCTAAAACAGCAACAGATGATAAACATTAAATTTTATACTTTGCCAGAGTTGAAAAACTGTTGTTTTGTTTATTTTGTTCCTGTTGTTCTAAAGTTTCTGATGCTGTGTTTGCTCGTAGCAAATGTGAAGTGATAAACGAAAAATGTTCAATAACAGGCAGTACACTGAAATAGTATTACTTTATGGGGAATTTCATAGGAATAAGCGAGCAGTGCAGGCCCTAGACCATTTGCTGCCCTGACTAAGAACCTATTTTTTTCTGGAACAAAGGAATTTGACACACCTCCTCAGTTTATCGGAAACAAATTAAAAAAGATTTTTAATTATTTTTTATTACAGTAAACGATAGGAGAAAGAAATGTTTAACAAAATTTTATTTTTCTCGCTTTTACATTAGCAAAATTTTCTAGTACTTTTTTATATCCAAATTATCACACATTTTATGCTCAATTGATATTAAGGCTAAATCAGAAAGCCTTTCTTGCCCCATTGTTGATCTTAAATAGTTTTTTATCAGTCTTAGTTTTGAAAAAGACCTTTCTCCAGTAGCAACTGATGTAGGAAGCGTTAATAAGATTCTTAATGCTATTGAAATGTTGGGAAAAGTCCCTGTTAATCCATGCTTATAAATGCATTGCAGGACATCTTTTGGCGATGCTTGTTTTAAAAAAACTGGTAATTATACTAAGTTCATCTGCAAGTTCCGCACCCTTTATGTCTTTAGGGCAGTTTATATAGTTTTATCACTTAATTTAGATTCAAGATACAAAGCCGGTTTCAAAAGCTCTGATTTGTTCAAGTTCGATATTGTTTCAACATTGAACAAAAAACCAAATACTGCATTATGATTTTGAACTAAGTCATATCTGTTTTCCATGGAATTTAAAGCTGTATCAATATAACATAAAGAAATTTATTCGGAAATTATCTTTCGGATCATTCACATTTTCATCTTCTTATTCATAGTTCAAAGTTTTTTTTCTTTTTTCTCCTGCGCCAAAACTGTTCAGAAGGAAAAACAGCTTCTATATCACAAGACATGACAACTTCAGATGCGACGCTTGCAGTCTCTTCAAAGTTGTCTCGGCCTATGAGAAATTTTTTAAGACAATCTACATGCTCAATGCAAGTTGATATATCTGTGTTCGGATTTTACATAATTTAGGAGACTGCGATAACACTTCATACTATATAACAATAGTAAATACAAAAGTGAAAGATTCTAATTTTTCTAACAAACAGTGAGCCTCGTGCTCTGTAGGTAGCTCAAATGTGCCATCATCGAGTATTTGTGATAAGCTATCACACACTTCCGATAAACCGGCCACACAATATGCTACCATAAACCTTCGGGTTGGTCATGTGGTCTGGGTCTTCCACACTTCCGATAAACCGAATCATAAAGGTTACCGACTTTCCCATCTAATACCTGAAATCGCTTTTAAGGTAAATCTTGATATTAAAATTTCCCATCTTTTAGTCAAAGGGGAGAAATAGGTAAATCAACTACCTGATAACTCACTTTTGCAGCATCGCTAATCACCAGATTAAGAGAATGAGCGGAACATAAAAAGCTTTTCTGCAAAATCTCAGTTTGTTTTTCCCTCTCATGTTCGCACCATTGTCGTAACTCTGTCCTCGAATATTTTCCATTTTGAGATCATTTTCCGCCAAATGATCAGTGATGAAAGAAGTTAAGAAGTTACATCTACAATTTTGAAAAAGCCAAGAAAATGCACTTTTATTTCAAAACTTCGTTTTTTATTTACATTGTTGAACATAACAAATCTAATGACTACGGTTATCTACTCTTGACGACTAGAATCCGGAGTACAATATAAAATTAAGGAATAATACTTGTTGTCTTTTATAAATTTTAAGATAGTAGATTTTATTTCAGAAGATAATAAATATATTATCTCATTTTGGATTCTATGTCCCAGGTAGTGGGGAGAATATTTTTCATTTTTCTGAAGACGCTGGAGTGTTCAGCAATAAATGGATCAAATTTTGCCAACATTTCAATTAGTTTTAAAAAATTGTCATTGTGTTCATGAAAAAGCTTTTCACTGCTACCTCTGAAAGTCAAATTTTGCTGCTCTAAAAATTTAATACTTTGCACTATTCTGAAAAGAACCTCCTGCCAAAGTGCCTTTTCTTGGTTGATCAATTTTTCTATATCAGAATCAACAGTCTGATCTTTGCTCAAACACCTTTTGAAGTAACGAACTTAGTAATGTACTCAATATGATAGATACTTTTCATGTTGACTTAAATGTCTGGATAAATGTTGCCAGTCAGAAAATCCTTCTTGCACTAAAGGAGAATTAATGTTTGCAAAAATCTTGCAAGGAAAACAAAAAACACAATTCTTAGAAGCTGAATATACAAGCCAGTCTCTATTGATCATTTCTCCATTCAAAATCTTTCTTTGATAATATGCGACTTAAGATCTCATACCAGAATCGTCTTTAGGATTTTCTCGAAGGAAATATTTTCGGATAAAGTTTTATTTGGGGCATTTATGATTCTATTGCGTATGCCTTAAATATTTTTTCTCCCTCCTTCGAAGTGCTGCCCTGGTACAGAAGACCCCTTCGCACCAATGGTAGGGCCCCCCCTGTAAGCGAGAGGCTGCAAGGCAGTATGTTATGAAATTCCCGAATGAAAATCTTCCATCTGCTAGTACTATTTTAAAAGTTGTAAAGCACTTCAGAAAAACGGATAGCTTTCGAAATTGTCCTAGATCAACAAGAATCATGGACTCAACAATGTGCATATCTGTGGAGGATATTCTCGGATGTGCCCTCGCTCATCCACAGTGTAGTGTAAGAAGCATTAGCGAAGCATGTGGATATTCTAAATCTCAAGTGTGGAACATTTTATACACATATGGTGCATATCTGCATCTTCCGATACTGGGACAAGAATTAATGTCAGGAGACAAAGAGAGTCGCTTTGACTTATGAAATTACATTTTAAACAGACAAGATGATATTCCGTCAATTGTTAGTGACATTCTGTGGACCGACGAGTGTCAGTTTACAAGATAGGTTATTATAAATACTCAAAATAGTCACTATTGGTCTTTGCAAAACCTGCACACAATTAGACCGAATAGACATTAAGTGCGTTGGTTGGTAAATGTTTGGTGTGGCATATGGAAGGAGACTTTAATGGGCCATTCATTTTTGATGGCAATATAACATCGGAAAAGTATGCACAGATTTTATAGGGCCCAATAACTGACCTCTTGGATGAATGTATTTCCTTACGAGATACGAAGCACCAGCACATACATCACTTAAACCACGTACTGTTCTAGCTGCAACATTTGGAAATAATATTATTGGGTACAGAGGTCCTGTTGAGTGGCCCCCGTGATCACCAGACTTAAACCCCTTTTTCTCCGGGGTTTCTTGAAAAATAGAGTCTATAAAAAAGAATCAACGAGTCTGGCAGATTTGCTAAATCATATTTTTGTAGCATGCACATGTGTAACACAGACTATGCTGCGCAAAGTACAGGAAGAATTTTCTTCATGGGTACGTTTTTGCACTGCAGCCGAAGGAAGCCACTGCAAGCAAATATTACGATAACATGGTTTGTAATATGATTTTCAGTTTTTGAAATGCATATATTCGCATTTTAAAATATATTTTATTTTCTAATTCAATGAGACTGTTCTTTTTTCCTTATGTCATTTAATACAAGTTGTATTTTTTTTCACTTCTATTGTCAGTACAAGCTGTATTTTTGATATTTTTTTATGTGTTATAAACAATTATAACTTTAATATTGTTTAGTGTAATGTATATTGCTGCAAAATATTTGTCTCTCCAATTATTTTGTGTATAAACCCCCCCCCCCCCATTTCTCAGCACAAAAAGTGCTCCAACTTTAAGCAAATATAACTCTGTGAATTTTGGTCGTAAAAGGATGATTTTTTTTTTATTTTGCACGAAATTATATGAGGATGATTTTACTAAATATAACTGGTAGGACCAGAGGACCGTATAAAAATATATATTTCATATTTCTTTTAGAAATACATTTATTGAGTTAAACTGTTTCTAAGATAATATATTTTAAAATTTAAAACATTTTTGCAATTGGAAGTATGTCTCTGTGACTAACGGATGAGAAAATAGCCATTGGGCACGGATAGTACTGGGCACCCTGTATATTCAACCTCAAAAAATGTTATAATTTCTTCTGTAAATTGTTTAGCAAATATTGTTGCATCATCTCTATAAGAAACAGGTTCAACAGACTGGAAGAGCATTTTCTTTTAATTAATGGCCACTTGATCAACTAATTATTCGGTCATACATCAGCCGAATCATGAACCATTTTGAAATCACATGACGCTGCCCCGTCATACCATAGGGGAGTGTAACACATTACACCTTTTAAGGCACTACAATATCCATGTCCGTCAATGGGGTTCAAACCCACAACCAGGGTCACTGAGAGAGCACTAAGAAATGTTTGTTTTAGACCTCTTGACTTAAAGAACATTGCAGCAATTCTTTATTCACATGAATTAAATACTGACCATTTAAAAAACTATCAAGCCTGGTGTGAACTTGAATTGAGCTCCTCTCAAGGAAAAGCACTGGTATTAACCAACAGAAAATTATGCATGAAACACAATATTGGCGACAAATCTTACAATGCTTGATTGCTTTAATCAAAGTTCTTGTCAAAGTTTAATCAAACTTAATATTCCTCTGTAAAAACAAAAAATTGAACAATACTAGCAATGGACATTTTTTAAAGTTTGTAGAATAATTAGCCATTTTGAATATTATCATGAACATTATCATAAATTTAAAGATCAAGAAACAGTGGTTCACTACTCACCATAATGAGCTTATACAACTTCTAGCCAGTGCTATAAAGCAGCAAATTTGAACACATGCATACAAATTTAGCTAAATACTATTCAATTATTCTGGATACCACACCTGATGATTTGTGATATTAAACAACTGACAATGATTGTATGTTCTGTTTGTGTAATCAAGCCTTCAGATAATGACATATCTGAGTCTGATGTTGAAATCAACTAAAGATGTACTTAAGGGCTGCAAAAATGTTGAAAAATGTATGTTTGCATTATGGAAACACATATATTGATGCTGAAAATCTGTGTTGCAAACTTAATAGCAATAGCTCGTAGACTTCCAACATCTACACCACCAAAAGAAGTACTTCTCTTCATACTACAGCAAAAATCCTAGATAATGTGCCTAATGTTTCCATTGCTCTAAGTATTTTCTTACACTTCCAGTATCGGTGGCAAGTGGTAATTTCACAAAGAGCAAACTCATA
This sequence comes from Amaurobius ferox, assembly GCA_951213105.1. Classification (NCBI taxonomy): domain Eukaryota; kingdom Metazoa; phylum Arthropoda; class Arachnida; order Araneae; family Amaurobiidae; genus Amaurobius; species Amaurobius ferox. Next base: position 56,671,387 of record OX578133.1, read on the forward strand.
AAAACTTACATACGTTCTACAATGTTGGAAAACAGACTAGTTGGCTTGGCAACTATATCAATTAAACATGCAAGCAACTGGCTGAATTGGTGATAACACTTGCAAAGGAATGGGCACACAAAGTGAGATTTTAATGTGTTTGAAATTGAAATGTTTTTAACTGTGTCTGTTGTTTCTATGTCTGACTGTAAACAAAATATTCTGGGAACATTATGGGATGATTATGTGTGAAAAATTCTTTACACCATAGTATATACTTAAAGATGAGCGAAGTGAAAGGTTTTAATTTGTGTTGCCTGTGGCAAGGTATGCATTATACCGAGTGCCCATTAGTTTGAAATGATTGGAGTGCCAAAATATTTTCTTTTGTGTTTGTGAATAATAATCAAAGATTGCTTATTACTTCTTGCAATTTAAAATAAATTTAGCAGTTTTAAGTTTTTATTATTTGTTCCACGACTATCAGACAACGGTTCTTAAAAATCAAAGTTTGGTTTTTCTTGCATGGGGGAAGGGGGGGGGGGCAGTGAAAGTAATTCACCTCACCTAGGGTGCAAAATAGTTTAGAGCTGTCCCTGCACACAACAGGCATAATACATTTTAAAGAAGAGTAAAAATACTTCCTAAAGAAGAGTAAAAATACTCCCTAAAGAAGAGTAAAAATACTCCCTAAAGAGTAAAAACTTCATTCAGTGTACATCCATATAAAGAACGTTATACCCCCTAAGAAACAGTGAAAATTCCATGTTAGTAAGAGCTATAAGGTTTAAGCTATATCAAAAAGGCAATGAAAAATATAGGAGGAGTTATAATCAGAATTATGTCTATATGACGAATACAAATTAAAGCACAATTTAAACATAGTACAATTAGACCAATAACACTATCTTCTGCAAATAACATAGTTTTTAGATTTCCAATACTCTTCTAAACCGATTTCCAAATATAATAAGAAAATTATTTACAAAAGTCTCAATCTAGTGCTGCTCATGACATTATGCACCAATGAACAATAGCTTCAGTATTAGAGCTCTGAATAATAACATTACTTGTTTTAAATTGTTTAAATAATTTAAATATTACTTTTTCAGGCAACAGTGTTTGCAACAATAAAAGGTTAGATTTTAAAGATAAAAGGTGCAAAAATTATAATTTTAACTTCAAAATTGTATAAAAAAATCTTTGAAAATTCGTGGCCTTTTTCAAAATTTTGGCTCTTGGGGGCCCTTCAAAATATATTTAGATGTAATTTGCAAAAAAATGGAGAGAATATTACAAAAATTATGTTAGAAGATAGATTTTCTAGATGGGTATCAATTTAGCTCTTTTAAAGATGTTTTTCTTTCATTACCTCTTTTTAAGTCTTCTTTTTCATTGTTCTGGAATTAAAAACTCCGTAACAAAGAAACAATAGTAGATTTTTAAAAAATTTCTATGCTTGAGCAACAAAACTGATACTTTTAGATTCAGTTAAATATAAAAATGAAGATTGCAGCACTAAAATTGAGGTGTAAGTTACATTTTTAAAATGGAGCCTCCTTGTCGTCAGTTTCTGAAATTTTTTTTAAAATTTAATCTGTTTTTAAAAATTTGTAGAAAATACTACTGAACTTTTGTAAATTCTGGGTCTTCAGCTCTTTTCGAAACACTTTTAGCACTTGCTTAGAAAAATTCGAGATTGCAAATTGAAAATTGAGAAAAAATATGCATTTTTTAGGATGGAGTCTATAACCCCCCCCCCCCCCCCCCCTTCTTTTAGAGGTTTTTAGAAATTATTTAAAAATCTAATCAATTTTTGAAAGTTTCTTGCAACTCCTTGGAAAGAATGCTACATTTAAGAAAAAACTATGAGATGTTATGCTTATTATTGGCTTTGGAATAAAGGGGACATACATACATGGGTTTTTATGCGTTAACACAATTGATCTCCTTGATAATGGATATCATTGGGACTGGGGCTTTGTCCATTAATGGGGAGGTATCTATAAATTAATTTTTTAAGCTTAATTATTCAACTATTCTAATACAAATTTAACCTTGTGGCTGTAATATATTTAAGTGTAACAATACAAATGGCCTCATAGTAGCACAGGAAGAGCTCAGCATATACACTTTACATTAAATTCAGAAGCGTTACATAAATTATATATACATAGTATAGCACATTATACTGAAATATTTAAATTAATTAAATTTAAAAAACTTACCACTTGCTTTAAATATTGAACAGAACAGAAATGAATTTTAATGCCGTTTATTGAATTACTGAAGGAAATTGGTTAAAACCATTTGCATAGCATGCTTTCCAATATAAAATTTTCTGCAAGATGAATTTTTAATTTACTGACAATGTTGCCTTTGTGGTCTCTAGTGTCCAGGTACTTTGGTAGTGCCTCTATACTCCTCAGAGCATCATTACTGTTCCATACAATAATCTTTCTCATCAGTTTTTATTTCGTTTTCACCATCACATTCTTTATCATCAGTTTTGTCTTATAGGTTTTTAATGAAACTGTCGAAGTATGTTCTTGTATCTTTAGTGCATAAATCGCCACTCACAGCAATGTATGAAATGAAATGAAATGACAGACGGGTGGCTCAGAAGAGCCCAGCACATCGATCAGAGGTCAATTGTACTACCCCAGACAGAACAGATCCTTAAGAAAAGAGACCAGTAGCCGATGCAAAGATGAGCAGGCACTTGACAGGAATGTCATTCAGCTCCCAGGGTTCAATCACATGTCGACCAATGTGTTCAAATCTGTGAGCAGAGTAAACCTCACATTCACAAAGAATGTGGGCGGCAGTTTCTTCGCTGTATTTGCAGTCCCTGCAAAGCGAATCTTTGGTGACGCCCATAATGTTAAGGTGTCTCTTGAGGTTGCAGTGCCCAGTAAGGAGCCCAACAGCCCTCCTGATGCCAGTTCTGCTGAGCTTGAAAAGTTCCTTTTGATGTGTACTAGGGCAATTGCAGTCACAGCAATGTAAGGGAAAAGCAGAAACGTCTCCTTCACTGGGAAAAAGAAATCCCCCCCCCCCACTTTCACAAACAAGAAACAAGACCATTCGGAATAATATGGTCTTGTTTTTCTACCCTAAGAATAACTGGCATTTTACTCACCTGTTCTTTTGTAGTTCAATTGCTATGAAGTCATAATTACATTTTTTTTTATTTTTAAGAAATAAAAATCCACAACTCATAAAAGATTATTTTTATGACTAAAATTTGGACTTATAATAGGAAATTAATGTACTTCATAAAGAAAGCTATTAAAAAATGGGAGCAAAATATATTAGCATCTTATTTCAAAGGACTGGGGATTCAGAAATTGTCTGTAAATGGGGAGTGTCCGATAATGGAGGTTTGACTGTAGTAAAATAAAAACATACTCAAATAAATGTATCATTAGGATTAAATATATGCCTTTTATCTTTAATCCTATAGATACAACTAAAAACAATTTTTTTTAAACAGTAGACAGTAATAAAATTAAATTGTACTTACATCTCTAATATTGGTTAGAGTTGGGGCAGCAATGAATACTACAAATGGAGCATATTCTGCAGTTCTAAGTATTTTTAAAGCCTATTTTACAAAAGAGCAGTACTTAAAACATCAAATAATTATTAATGAAATAACAAGTTAAAAGTTTGAGAATAAATTGAAAATTATAGTGCTGAAAAAAATTTGTTTACAATACTTTCTATGCTATCATAATTGTTTCTGTGGCTGTCTCAAGTTTGTATTAACTGTGCAGTTTTCTCTATTCTTTTCTTGTTTATGCTGCCATATCAAAAAACATTCCAATGTTAAAAATTTAAATTCTTGCAGTAAATGTCTTTAGTGAATGAGAGATTATATTATGACTTTAACATTAGTGACCCAGACATTTTGATTTCTTCAAATAATTTGAAGAAATCAAAATTCTTTAGATTTTTATGTGTTCTTTTTTTAAAGATTTTTTTCATCAACAAGTCTTGAACCATTATCTGTTTGTTCTTTATGAGATCCCATTTTTATGAAATCGCATTACAGTAGTACGTAATCTTATGAAATCTTAAATATTTAAGTATTAAAACATTTAAAATATATTACAGAGCACTCAATTGTATTAGGATTGGGATACATAAGATTTGAAAACAAAATTATACAAATAGGCATTTCTATATAAAAATTTAATAACAGATTATAACTTGAAAACCAAAAAAGTAAGGAAGTTCAAATCTAAGTGATCTAAGTGATGCAGAAAGACCCAAGTTAACATATATATAATGTAAAGATGCAAATTCGCAGTAGCCAGGTTGCCATTGGCGACCAAGTTTGCAGTAATAATGACTAAAATTATTACAGTAAGTCACCATTTTTTGTGCACAAAATTTCTCTGAAATTCTTTCAATCCCATGATGCTGGTGGCCGGTAGATTGAGCAATTGCCTCACAGTCGCGGACTGCGAATCCATAGCTACAAGCAAATTGCAGTCAATTGAGATTTTGTCACACTGGAGGTGGAGCTGGCGGCTCCACTCCCTTAACCCTCTATGGACGGGTGACATGCCCATGCGTCGACTGCGAATTTGCATTCAAAGATGGTAGTCACGCATCGCGTCGAAGAAAACTTTACCCTAAAGGATGGCAGTCAATGATGCATGTTTTCATATGAAACGTTTTTATTTGAATTTATTTGCATACTAGATGGCATTAAATGTCCATGTGAATAACTCCAATGCATTTTGCAGATACTTGACCGTGGCATAGGAGGATCCAATGAATCATTTCTCCATCTGGAGTGGTCCCCCCCCCCCGGGGCGGGCCACCCAAGATGGTGGTTTCGGATGTTGGCTCTGTAGCCTTGATCCTCCAAACTGGGGGGCAAATTAATCCGGGGGTAATCAACCTCGCTGCTAATGACTCGAGGATGCAATCGCGGAATTGACGAGGCAGTCCCCGGACTCTTCCAGGTGGCTGGATCACGGGACTGTGGCTATTCATGCCCTGAGCCCAGGTCTGGCCGGTGACCGGAGTCGGGCCCGGCAGGTGCTTTCGGCCCCTGCCCGGTGAATGATTCCGCCGAGTTTCGCGACCGAGGTTGCGGCTTTGCTAGAAAAGAGATGTAGTGGTTGCCGCCTCTTGTCCCACTTATAGCTATAAACCTTTACAGGTTAGCTGGGCTTGTAGGTATGATTGTCCATCTGGAGTGGTGAAACATAGTTTTGTAATATAAACAATTAGAGCACTTCTTGTAGCCTCTGCTATTTTATAATTAAGTTTCGGTTCTTGTTTTGATTTCAGCTTAATGATTTCATTGGTGAATTATAGGAATATAAGATAGTATTTTTTTTAAGTTTGGGTTTTAGAGGAATGTGCGGCAGTGAAATTATTAGGGTATTTCAGATAAAAGAATGTCTGGGCCAAGAAGTTTTCTTTCTGTAGAAAAATATATTTGTATGATAAACGAACAGGACGGTAATGAAAGTGATGCAGATTCGTGGAACTGTGGTATTTCTGATGATGAATCTAAAAATGCAAGGGATTCTTCAGATTCTGAGTGTACTGTTATTACAATGATGCCGCCAGCTTCAGCAACTGTTTCTGCAATTGATGTTTGGACAAGAGATTTGAAAGATCTGAATTCTTTTGAGTTTTTGAGCATACCTGGAATCAATCACAATATTATGCCGCCTAATTTAGATAAGGAAATTGATTTTTTTAACATATTTTTCAATGATGAACTAGTAGAATTCATAGTAAAAGCAACTACCGAGTATTTTGTATTAAGATTTGTATGAAAAATATACATCAAGTAGAAAATAAGTATTTCTTTTATTCCTGTGTTGAACAGGTGATTTTTTAGTGAAATTTTTTTTAGAGGTAGGCTTAGCACAAAAAATTAGCAGTCCTTTGGAACAGTTCGGAAGCGAATCGCTCTGGCCTTTTTATTGGCCATGGCAATCCCAGCATGCCACCGTCTGCAAAGGGTTAAAATAATTCAAACTGGCTCATTAGCTGGCGTTTTCATTGGCGTAGTAGGAGAAAGTATGTATAGTCTCTGTTCTAATAACCTTGTTCTTTTCTAGTCATATTATTCGTTTGACCTAGTCATGTATCATGTGTTCTTAAATTAGCGAAATATTTTAGAGAAAACTCTAAATGTATTTTTCCCCATGTGAGCAGTTCACAAATTTTATCGAATAAAATTTTGCCTTTTTTTTTTTTACACGATTTTTCCGTGGAACTGTCATTTTCCAGCTTCTGTTTTTTTAGTACTTCCATGCTTTCTTTGTTTTTTGCTCAAGGAATTTTCTTCTTTACGTAGGCAAAAATCAATTTCTTGGTTCACAGGATGCCTACAGGTAATGAAAATCCTGAGAAAATCATGAAATTGGCCATGAATGTCTAAAAATTGTAGCAAAATTAGAACAAAGTCAGGAATTTTGAAATCAGAGCTTTCTATTTCTTACATATGGAAATTCGTTTCTCTGAAATTGCAAAATTGGCATTCGAATGTGGCGATTCCCACCATGTCTGGAGAGAGATGACCAACGACTACCTTTTTGCCACTTTTACAATCTATTTTTCAAATGTATTATCAATAAAATGAAGAGCTATTTCGCAGCAACATTGTAAAAAAAACTGCATTTGTTTGCGATCCTTGGTATATCTCATTTAACTGGGAAAAAATTTTCCACTTTTGCAGTCTGTTTTCATCAACTACAATTCAATTAATTATTTCGCATTTTATACAGAGAATCTATTTTTAAAACATATTATTAATGAAATGACGGACTATTTTGCAGCAGAATAATGAAAAACAGTATTTGTTTCCATCAACTAATATTCACAAAAAATATTCATTTTGTAGTAGGATTCACTTTACTGTCTGTGTATATGAGCATTTCATAAATCAACATACTTGAGATTGCTGTGCATGATATACTATGAAATATTTACAACTTTAAATTTAAATAAACCAGTCTGTTTTTAAAATTCATTTCATTGTAAGAAAATTTGTTTTTAATAAAGTTTGGCTTTTTTTTTTCCCGAGAAAAAAGTCCCGATTACAACTATTCTTATAGCTGCTGCTGCTGAGGAGGAGCCCTGCTAAAAGAATCCTTTCCCATTTATCTTCATTTTCTAATTATTGTATCTTGCAGCATTTAAATTATTGTATTTTTGTTTATTAATTATGAAATATTAATTATGAAATAATTATATTTCATATTACTCTGTATATTAAATTACTCTGTATATTAAATTTCTATTTCACATTACTCTGTACATATTAAATTTAATTATGAAATATTTTGCTTAGATAGGATAATATTCTTTTGAATATTGTTTATGTCAAAATAAAAATAAAGAAATACCCAACTGCAATTGCACAATTTACATTACAGAATAATACGAAAGATATCATTCCATAGGGATTAATGTCTTCTACAAATACCAATATTTAGAATTTGCTTAAGAAGCCATCTTCATAGTTATTTTGAAACTAACTCTGAAATCTTCAAGGGCAACTCTCATTGATCAATCCATATTCAGATATAAAAACTTTCATGCTGATTAAATACAAATGTGACAATTTTTAAAGGATTTTTCATCTATTTGTATGTGTTTGAAACTTGTTGATGCTAATGTTAAAAGGGTTTTCCAGTTTTATGGATATATATTCATAATAAATATTTGCAATTCCCCCAAAATTGTTTTTTTATACTTTTCTACTAAAAAAACCTAAACAAAATTCATATAAATTATAATACTCAAACGTATTTGAAATATTTACTATTAATCACTAATTATTCATAAAAATTATGAATAGAAACTGTGGTAAATTTTGACAGCATTCAATGCAGCTGTGTCTGAAACATCAGTATACAAAATCCGTTTTATCTATGCAACATTGAGTATGCTATCACATTTTATTCAAAATTTTATGATTATTATGCTTATTGGGAAACATTCTCAGGTGTCGAAAGAAATTGCTCATAAATATATAATAATAAATAGATAAATGAACCTGAATTAAATAAGAAATTAGGAGCCTTGCCAGTTTTTGATTTTATATTCTGTTTGTTATGTAGAAAATACAGATTTTTTTTAAAGAGCAATCAAAATTCGATATCCAAGGTCATTTTTGGCATAATCTGTGATTAATAAGACCAGGACCTTTAATTTAAAATCAATTTTGAACCACTACACACACAGCCATACTGGAGGTCACTCCTCTCATGTGGAGATCAGACCCGACACTATCGGAATGGCTAGCAAATGCTAAGCCAATGCAGATTTCAAAACTTTTGTGATCTATGAACTTTGGTGTCCAATCGCTAGTTTCTTGCATTCAGTGGCTGTCTTAGCCACCTAAGTTTAAGAAACCATATCTCCTTCCATTGAGGATAAACATGCGTGGAACTAGGGGGGGGGGGGGGCAGAAGGGAGAATGTGCCAATGTGATAAGGGCAACAAATTCTGGCTTTGTCTCGGGCAAAAAAATCCTAGTTCCACTGCTGGGATAAAAATAATTGAATTTTATAAATTTCCTTAAAATTTCACTGCATAAATATCATATCAAAAAACCTAAAATTGATATTACAAACAAAATATACAAGATTTATACAGAAAATATTTATGATTTTATAAAAAAAAAACATCAGTTATAATACATTGATTAACACATGGCAATTTTTTCTTAATGAAAATGTAATGCAAATGAATAATAACATCATACTAAAGTCAATGAAATATCAAATTTTAAGAAAAAAGTTTTACTTTTACACTGTTGTTGAAAGAAAGCCTTAATGTTTTTAAAACCATCTATGATTAAAAGCACCACACCTAACTTATCGATGTTTAAAAAATAACTATCTATGTATAACACCAAGACAAATCTCCCCCAAAACATTGGTGAAAGCCACAGAATACTACTATCAGATTGCTACCACAGAATACTACTACAAACTATCAGATTGGAATCTGCCCTTTTTGCTGCAGAGTTCTACTTTTAGACTCTTCTTTAATAGAGTTTAAAGATTTTTTCAGTCAATTTGAGGCATTTTTTCATCATTTCTTTTTTTAATCTGCATGAAAGTTTTGGCGGAATCTGAATATATAATGATCATCGATGGGGATTGCACTTGAAGATTTCGGAGTTAGTGCAAAAATAACTATGAAGATGGCCCCTTATGCAAAATTTAAATATTGATATTTGTAGAAGACATTAATCCCTATCAAATAGCATCTTCCATTTCGTTTCATGGTGTAATTTGTACAATCACGGTTGGGTGCTTTACTTTTTATTTTAATGGCTGTACATTCCCAAGTTGCATATAATCGAAAGGCATTTGTATTGCAGAATCAAATCAAATTTATGTCAAAGGAAATATCAGCTAGAAAATTCAGCTGACAAACATTAGCATCCTTGTTCTTAAAAAAAAATTTTTTTTCTAATATTTTTAGGGTTATTGGTTAAAGAAATATTCTTTTATAAATCTTTTATTTATCAATTCACAACTTGGGAATTTTGTTATGGTTTATGTATTTCTCAGCCACGGCAACCCTATTGAAACTTTATTTGTTATTATTAATATTTTTGGACTGTTAAAGTATTTTATATTCATATTACTTTCCCTGTAATACATACTAATGTATAGGGAAAGTACTGGAATCATACCAAAAATCGTAATTTTTGTTTTCAACGAATCTACACTTTTCGAGACATCTAGAATACAAAAAATCTATTTTTAGCATGACGTCTATGTGTGTCTGCCAGTGCAATGTATGTATCTGCTCTAACTGAAAAACTAATTGTACAAGTTTCGTAAAATTTGGTAGGTAAGTCACTTGTGGGTGACCCTGGTGCTGATTTGATTTTAGTACGATTTGGGATAATTGAATCTGCCTTTTATTTCGTGAAATAGCCCGCAAAAAATTGTATGTATCCACTCTAGCTAAAAACTAATTGATCAAATTCCACAAAATTTGGTAGACAAGTCACTTGTGGGTTACCTTGGTGCTGATGTTGGTACAGTTCCAGAAAAAGGAACCTGCCTATTTTTGCGAAACGGCCTGCAAAAATCATTTGCATCCACTCTAGTTGACAAACTAATTAACCAAATTACACCAAATTTGGTAGAAAAGTCGCTTGTGGGATACTACGGTGCTGGTTAGAGTTTGGTGATACTGTGGTGCTGGTTAGATTTTGGTAAGTTTCAGAAAAAAAGAATCTGCCTTCTTTTACAAAATGGCCAGCAAATTTAAAATATCATATCTAAAATAAAATACTACATATGCTCAAATGTATCAATTAAATTCTTGTTTCATACGTAATTTTTTACAACAATAGAAATAAGATCAACCTCATTACTCTAAGATGGATCTTTCTCGGGATATTTAAATTTTCAATTTAGAGGAAATGAAGACGATTTTCACTGTAGTTAAAAACCTATTTAATAAAATTCCTTAAGACTTAGTAGTTAAGTCTGCTGATGGTTATCCTGATGCTGATTAGCTTTTCATATGATTCAGAAAAGTATAACCAACCCTTTTTTGTGAAATGGCCTGCAAAGATAGTGAAAATCTGAAATAAATGACTAATATTGTTTAAATATAATAATTAAGTACTTGCTCTTCAGGTAAATTTTGGCAACTAAGCGAATAATACTGACAACATGACTGTAAGATGAACCATTCTCGAGATATTGTTGGTTTTTGGAATTTTGAGGACCTGACGAATCTAAAGTGAATTAAGTTACTAAATGAAACGAAGATGCAATAAAAAGACAAATTGGATATAACATCAGAAAAGTATCCATGTTATATTCTGAAATTAAATTAAATGCATAATGAAATAAAAAAAAAATTATCTGAGGTGGGAAAGTCGTATGCTGCTCACATCAGATTTTTCCAAAGATGGAAATCTTCATTTTCTGGTTATCACCTTCATTATGAAAACATACTATTTTTATATGCTATTGTTTTATGGCTAGGGAATGAAACTTAATGAATTTAAATCAATTTTTGTAATTCAAATTTTTCTGTTTGTTTTGTGTTATTATATTTTCTTTAAATGAGGTATCTCTAACCTACTGTCCACAAAACATAACAATATAAAAGTATATAACAACATAATTATAAGTAATTTCAACTAATGAATTTACTTCAACAGCCAGGTTTTATCAATATAAACTTGGATCTTCTTTTCTAAGTTTCTATTCCTGAATATAGACTTGTTCAATATAAATTTGAGGTATTTATTATCTTAATTACTATCTTAATTTATTATCTTAAGTTTCTATTGATCATATCAATATAAACTTGATAATAGACACCTGTCGTCGTTGAACATTTTATGATCACTAATTTTTTAAGTTAGCTACTAAAAATTTTGTTCTTGGCCACTGTTAAAAAATCTGAAGCTAAATCTTTATTAAATTGTAACAAATCTTCTAAATGTTGTAGGGAAATTAAAATGTCTTAAGTTAGGACAAGATATAACTAAGCTGGAGTGACTATGCCTTTTTATGAAATAAGTTTTTTATTTATTTTTTAATTTAAACTGTCTATATTGTTTCTACAACTAACACACTACTTGTTAAGATATATTTCACCAGCATCTAGCAGCAGTCTATGAGGCTTACATCCCAAGTAAGGAACAGGAGATAATAATACTTGCCTTAGAATACACATCACTTATCACATGAATAATCTCTTTCTGTCAATGAATCTGGATATTTCACTCATACATTTGAAATGTCCAGATAACATCAGAAGTGTTTTTATCAGTCATAATACTCGAGAGTAATTTTACTTATACCAATTTTCAATATTTTTGGTGTTTGACTTTAAGCACCTTTTTACCCAATATTAATACATTTGGGACATAATAGACACTTTGCAAGACATGCATATGGTAAATGGCACTTAGATAATTCTGATTACCAACCATTTCAAGTAAAGAATTTTTTAATACCAACTTACTTAATATTTTTGACCAATTTAAAATACTTTCATACACATTAAATCCTAACAAACTTATTCATAATTAGAAATAATTATCCAGTTACCTGGGTCCAAAGTAAGTGCTGACTACATAACTTAATTTCCATAACATTTCAAAACAAAAAATATTTCTATGTTCTATGTTTTCCATGTGTACTGAAAATTGTATAATGCAAATCTCCATAGCAATGGACCCCCCACCCACCCTCCCATTGTTATGCCATACTTTTGGAGAGATATATTCTTCTAGCTTTAATCCATTTCCCAATCAATCCAAAAACATAGACTCACTTAATTCAGAAATAAATGGAGTATAACTAGGGGTTTTCCGATATCAGATACTGCTTTTGTCGATATATCGATACTTTTCTGATACAACAGTTAAACCAATATTTGAGAACTCATAAACTGATATATTTTTTTCTTCTTTTATTTTTATACTTCAATATTGAGAAAATAGGTTTTCTTTAACTGCCTTTCGTCCTGAAACAGAACAATGTGCAGAAAGATTCTAAAATACAGAAATATCTAAAAGGTTGACACTGGAGGCCAAAAATAAGTCGGATTTTGTGCATCTGCATGAAAGGGGAAGTCGAAGGTCATTCGGCAGCTACATTCAAATGTTTTTATAGTCAATGGTTCTCCCCCCCCCCAACTTGTTATTTATTTCTTTAGCATCGTATGAAGATCTTTAACTCTTAAACATAAATGAAATCCCTTTTTAAAACTAAGAGAGTGGGCCACAAGCAAGTCACAACAAACACTCATAATCAGATGTATAGTATAAATATTGCATTTGGTGCTTCCAGTTGAAGACAGAGTTATCAAATTGTGCAACAATCCACTAATCCGGCTACTTTTGAACTCTTACGATGCTTTGACACATAACTAAAATACTAACAAAATAAAACTGAAGTGCTCCTCCTCGTGTCCCACAGTACATGTGTACCAAGTTTCATGGGCGTACAACATAGATTTCCTGCTACAGACTGCATACACACATACATACATCCTTCATTATAATGTAAGAAGGCTGAAGGCGACTTGTAAAAGTGCATACAGGAACTATTATTCATGTATGCCCAAAAATGTTTATCCATTTCTAAAAGGAGGCTGAAACTGATAGTTTGATACACAGATGGTTCAAATGAAGTAGTGTAATTGGCCAGAAAATTCCAAAAATCCAAAATTAATCTATTGGAGGATTTTATTCTCCATATCTGGTTCATATTTAATTAAATCTCGCTATTGCAACAGATATGAATAATCATTGTTGTATGGAAGTTAAAATACAGAGTTATACATAATATACAGGATGTCCAGTGCTATCGGTGCCCAATGACTATTTTCTTAACCGTTAGTCACAGAGATATACTTCTAATTGCAAAAATATTTTAAATTTTAAAATCTATTATCTTAGAAACAGTTTAAATCAATAAATGTATTTCTAAAAGAAATACGAAATATAAATTTTTATACGACTCCCCCCCCCCACCCCGGTCCTACCAGCTATATTTAGGAAAATCATCCTCATACAATTTCAAGTAAAATAAAAAGAAAAATCATCCTTTTATGACCAAAATTCAGAGTTATGAAGCATTAAACTTTATGACTTAAGTCACTTTTCCGCAAACAAAAATTTCCCATTTCAGGCAACCTTTAAGGGACAGTATAAATATTGGTCAGTAAATGTTTGGTGCGGCATATGGAAGGAGACTTTAATTGGGCCATTCAGTTTTGATGGCACTTTAACATAGGAAAAGTGTGCACAGATTTTACAGGGCCCAGTAACTGACTTCTTGGACGAATGTATTTCCTTACGAGATTTATCACAGATGTGGTTTTAGCATGACGGTGCGACAGCACACAAATCACTTAAACCACGTACTGTTCTAGCCGCAACATTTGGAAATAATATTATTGGGTACGGAGGTCCTGTTGAGTGGCCCCCGTGATCACCAGACTTGAACCCCTTAAATTACTTTCTCTGGGGTTTCTTGAAGAATAAAGTCTATGAAAAAGAATCAACGAGTGCGGCAGATTTGCTAAATCATATTTTCGTAGTATGCACATGTGTAAAACGGACTATGCTGCGCTAAGTACAGGAAGAATTTTCTTCACAAGTGCATTTTTACATTGCAGCCGAAGGAAGCTACTTCCAGCAAATATTACGATAACGTGGTTTGTAATATGTTTTTCAGTTTCTGAAATGCGTATATTCCCATTTTAAAATATGTTTTATTTTCTAATTCAACGAGGCTGTTCTTTTTTCCCTAATGTCATTTAATACAAGTTGTATTTGTTTTTTACTTCTATTGCCGGTACAAGCTGTATTTTTGATATTTTTTTTATGTGCTACAAATAATTATAACTTTAATATTGTTTAGTGTAATGTATATTGCTGCGAAATATTTGTCTGTCCAATTATTTTGTGTACAAGCCCCATTTCTCAGCACAAAAAGTGCTCCAACTTTAAGCAGATATAACTCGGTAAATTTTGATAATAAAAGGATGATTTTTTTTTTATTTTGCATGAAATTATATGAGGATGATTTTCCTAAATATAACTGGTAAGAGTGGGGGGCCATATAAAAATTTATATTTCGTATTTTCTTTAGAAATATATTTATTGATTTAAACTGTTTCTAAGATAATAGATTTTAAAATTTAAAACATTTTTGCAATTGGAAGTATATCTATGTGACTAACAGTTGAGGAAATAGTCATTGGGCACCGATAGCATTGGACACCCTGTATATTAATATATATATATATATTAATAATAATATAATACTGAATACTGTGCATAGTCGGGGGCTATCGTGATTCTTCTTCTTCCTTGGACTTGGCCCTAGATGAGGATGTTCTCTGTGACGTCATGTTAAGCATTGGGATTTTGAATCCTCTTCGTTCCCCTCTTCTCTTTGTGTGGGTGTTCGTAGATTGTGGCGTTGGCCATTGTTTATATTTTGTAATGTGCAGAATGCTTTAAAAGTCTTATAGTGCTAGCTTCCATTTAAGTTTATAAATTAATTATCTATTAAAGTTTAAAGACTAAGTACTATATAATAATGTAGTTTTAAAATGTTTATGAAGGTCAGGCTTTTGGATATATACAATTGAATTTAATTTCAACATAGTACTAACCATGGATATAACAGAAAACTGAATGCTTTTTAGAAGGGTAAGCTAATTAAGGAAATTTCCACCTTTACTGTAGTTTTTATGAATTATATGAATAAGTATTAGACTTTAATTAGTTATTGCTAGGATATATTACTTTATATTATGTGCTATTACACATTAATACAGTACAACCTCGAAAATCCGGACTCGTCCGGACTTTGCCGATTCCGGATTTTCGATTTTTCCGGATTATAGAATTTGAATAAAATTCCGATTTAATATTAACTAAATACGCTATAAAGCACTATTTTTTGTAAAAATAATGACAAAAGTTAAGTTAATTAATTAAAACATATTATTTAATTTAAAAAATAGGGTAAAAAAAATTTCTAAGGAAAAAAAAAATACATATTAATAATTTAGAATGTGTGAACGAAACGAAATGATAAAATTACATTTTATCATTTCGTTTAAATATTTGAATTAACATTTGTTATTTCATTAATTTTGGTTTATGGGAAAGCAGTTTTATTTATCCTGTAGATGGACATTATTTCTGCTCGGTTATAAAGCTTCTTTCAAGACCTTTAATAACATGATCGATTGTTTGCATAAGATTATCAATGGGTATTTTTTCTTCTCCGCATTTATCGTCGCTACTTTGATCTTTTTTTATTTAATATCATATCGCGAATTATGCCATCACTCAATTTATTTACGATTGGCGCATCATCACCACAGTGCAGAACTTCGGTTATATCGGCTTTGTCGAGATTTAATGAAGCGCCGGAAGATTTAATGAAGTGCCGAGATTTAATAAAGATCGAGGATTAGCACTTTTGATGCATTTAAATCGTTTTCGCTATTAACGAGCGAAAAACAAAAAATAAGAACTTAAAAGTTTTATTTATTTTCCAGCATCTATATAATGTTATGTTTAAAAAGGCCGATGACTCTGAAAAAAGTAAAAACTGTATTAGTAATAGCCAAATATGTAAAAAATATTGCAGTAGATAAAATAAATATCTTTTCCAAAACAGAAAAATATTTCTCCTCTCAATGACTTTTCTAAAATACGATGAGTCATTGCTAGGCTGCAGCACCGGAACGTGGTAGGGTAGGGAAAGCGAAGAAAGGAATTTGTTGAGCTCCTAATCGTAACTAATCGTAAACGCAGCCGAACCTTTTGAGAGGTCTGTGTGTTAATGACCTTGTTGCTCGGTTCTGTGCGATACGATATTATTTAGTTATTTATTTGCTATTTATAGTATGTAAATATGGCTTTCTAAACAAAAGAGGCAAAATATATAGTTGATTTCAAGCTGACACGTTCGACGAGAACCCAAAAATCGTCAGATATCGGGAGGGGGAGGAGATTCTGAAGACAAAACAGAATACATTGAGGAATGGAATTCGTACTACAAAGCGAACAAAATAAATTTCCGTGAGCGTTAATATGAATTCTCGGGATTTTTAGATTTAATTGAACAATTTGTGATAAAAAGTTACGATAACGTTTTAAAGTGTTTAATATTAAAAATCACATTGTTTCAGAAAAATGTCTTTTTCAATAATGAGAAAAGGAAATTTTGATAATAAAAATTCCGTATTTAAATAACGATGTATATTTTACGCGAAATAATTCATCCGGAGTTGTGATTTGAATAAGGGGGAGGAGGGATTAACGCTAACAACGTAATTCACGCTCCAACCACGAGCCGATCTACGGCCGTCCATCTAAACTTTCGTTTCATTTCCGGGTTCCGAAAGTCGACCGGAAAAAATACGGTATTTGCTTATAAAATATAATTCCATATAAATAATTTAACCCTGTTGTTTTAAATCCGCGACTTCGTCAATCCGGGGAAAAAAAAATAAAAACCCGAAAATTTGGAAAATGTCCGGATTTTGGAGGTTTCCGGATTTTGGATGTCCGGATTTTCGAGGTTGTACTGTATTCACATTTATATTGAGATTATCAATTAAACATTGTTAAATTCTTCATAGATTTAATGTTTTTTAAATTCATACAATCAAATACTTACTTTTAAATAAAAATAAAATCAAAGGAGTCAATATACTTACATTTAATTAGTTTATTGATAGATATTTAAAAGAAGAACGTTATCTACTTATTATTCATAATTTTAATATAAATTATTGTATTTGAATGAAAAAAAAAACAGGGATGCTGCGTTTATAATTTTTTTTATTTTTATGATTAATGATATTTTGCTTTGTTTAATTTATTCTTAATATCTATACTAATTCTTTTATGTATATATTTTATTTTTCACATAATGAAGATTTAGTTACAAAAGTTTTACAGGGCAGTTTTACTGATAGTGACTTGCTACGAATGATATTCCATTTAATTTCAATTCATATATTTTAATTAAAAGTTTATATTAAACACTCAGGATATCAGAAGTAAAATACTCAAACATTGAATTCCGATAATTCTAAATGCGTTTTGTTGTCTAAAACAAAATTGACTATATCTTTTATGCATATATGTCTATATTCTGCCAGAAATGAAAATTAGTATTTGATTGGCATCATACACACACATTACAGAAGCTTAGGGTTATACAAATATCGTGAATTTTTTATAGATCTAATAAAAAATAAACTGCATAAGATGAAAATGTAAGCGTGAATTTAATTTTTTTATTATGTTAAAGCATGAAAATTTATAAGATCTCCTATGGTTGTTCCCAAAATTGTTCCATTTATTGAAAATGTAACTTGAAACAGTGGATTTTTTTCAAAGCGTATAAAGAAGATCAAATATTAAGTCTTGGTATGCATTAGTAGTTAATGTTTATACTAGTACTTGCCTCGAATTCAAGACAACTATAGCCAATAAAAAATTTACGCTTTAAATAGCTCTTTCAAGTCTATTATTTTTTCTAAATTCTAATAATATAAAAGAACATATTTTGCTAAAGTTGCCAAATTTAAGGAAACCCTATCTCAGTAATATTATTACTTGATATTACAAATTTAATGATAAAAGGAAATATATTTAAAAATAACTCCCTGAGCTGTAGAAAAATTATACTTTTTCATAATCAATTGCGACATTTTAAAATACCAATGCTTTTCTGCTTTCATTAATAAGAATTCATACACTTTGTTAAAATATTGGAAAAATTATTCCATACCAACCCTGAAAATATTTACATCTTTTAAAGCTAAATAAAAATTACTTTTAATATGTAGCATTCACAATGCCTACTGCTTGTTGCATTCCTGGATGCTAATTTAATTACATTCCAACCGACAAAATAAAAGTTATTAAAAAGTTATTAAAGCTCAAAAATATAGTCCTATAATTACGAAAAATTGTTACAGAAAACTCCCCGAAAATATTGGACACCTGGTTCTAGAATTGCAAATCAATTGCTTTCACTTTGACAGCGATTATTCCATATACAATATTTCATATTAAACATTCAAAGAGATTATTTTTACTGGTGAAACAATGCAAAAGAGAAAAATGCCTGTTATTTGCCATATGTGTGTGTTTATTTTGCAAAATTATATTATATGTGTACCTTAAATTTCATGCTATTCTACTATAAAATGTCTGATATGTATTTTATAGTGATTTTTGTTTTCATGTCCTCTTTTTAAGTTACTTTCATTCACTTTGTATAAAAGTAACTTGTTATAAACATTTTTGCATAATTTTGTGAAAACAAAAATTATATTAATTAAAACAGCATTTTCATGCATTCTTTAAAAGTCTGAAAGCCATTGAATTGCATTTAATTTGCAAGAATCTTTCTAAACTCAATATAAACTTTCCATTTTACATTTATAGTCCATTTCTGGTCAATTGTTCTCTCCTTGCTAGTGATTATTTTATACACCAGTCTATTTTTAACAAACTATATTTATTTATATTCTTTTCATGCGCCATACAACTTTTCTACGACTATATTATTTTCTTTGTATGATAATTAGCGCTTAAAACAGGATTCTTAAAACTAATATTTAAGTATTACACACTTTCTCTGTGCTCTCCCGGCCACACATTTAACTGCCGTAAACCTTAGGGTTGGCTGTGTGGTCTGGGCCTTCTACACTTTCTCTGTGTTTGAATATTAGATTTATACTTAAATGATGTCATATATATATCTTTAAATATCATTTCTACGGAACCCTTTTAGAGAAAAGTGATGTCACTAGGATGGCCGGGAGAAAAGTCCATTGTTTATCCAAACGATCTGAAATGAAGGGCCAGGTTCAGTAAGAAAGGGGAGAATCCCGAAGGTCCCGACATAGTCCAGCTTCGATCAGTCTGGATTCACTCTAGTGTAGTTTGAAAATTTCAAAACAAACTAAATTTTAATTGAGCAAAATAAAAATAAATTCTAAATAATTAGTACACAAAATTATTTTTTTATACATTAATGATCGTTTTTCCCCCCTTTATACACTCAAGTCTCTTTATGTGGTTTTAAAGTTACGTGATATGATACATTTTTCAATTTTCTTCTGGGACTCCTCATTGTATATGTATGTACCTAGACAAGGCGAGAATGTAAACACGGCATTATGTTTCGGTGGTTCTCCTTTCAACGTCAAAACAGGAAGGATTTTTATTTTAATCAATTATCATTTTTTGTATATGTTTAGTTCCTCGATTAGTCCAGTTTCAAACAGTTTGGGATATTGGTAGAACTGATTGCTCTGACTATGCGATGTATTGCTGTATATATATATATTAATAATCAGCTGAATATATATATATTAATAATCAGCTGAATATATATATATTAATAATCAGCTGAATATATATATATATATATATATATATTACTATTCAGCCTCGTTATCCTACTATTTTTTTTACTTATTTGACTTGCATGTTTCCTTGTAAAATTCACTTTACATTAGCCAAATCAAAAGTAAAAAAGAAAAAAATCAAAACTACACCTATAACCTCTCCAGAAAGATTAAATATAGCAGAAAGATATTTTGGAAAAATCATGAATGGTGCATTCCCTCCTCTGACTGGTAAATTGCAAGTATCTTTTTATTTATGAAAATTTTGTTCAATTATTGATTGTTTAGTGTCAATTTAGGCTAAAAAGTAGAAGATATTTTGAAATCATTAAGAATTTATGCTCTAAAACCAATATTTCCAACTATAATTATTTGGATTAGGATCCCCTGATGTTTCTCATTAGCAAAAATACAGTTTTCGCCAAGTGTTTATATTGAGTCATAGTCAAAACAAAACAGCTTCAACATAAAATAACTTAAAACTAACCCACATTTAAAAAATTCTGACCTCAACTATTACTGTACTCAATTTCAAAGCTATGTGTCACTTAGATTTTCCACTATACAAACGCCAGATGAACAAACAAATGAACAGACAAACTGACATTTACTTTTATTATTTATTATAGATTGTGAATAAAATGTTAATATTTTCTTTACTTCATCATATGCTAACACCTCACTAGATCTTTGTTTCATTTTTCCTAATAATGCTTCAATTATGTTTAAGAGATAAACATTGTCTTTGACAGAAAGAGACCATGTGAATAGTGATGAATCTTCCAAAAGCATGGATTATAATTCTTTGTTCCTTGCTTCGGACGTGCATCTTGATACTATCAGAAAGATTGAAGAATGTTCTTTTTAACAAGTTTCAAACTAAATCTGTATGACAATTCTTTCATATGTAAATTATTTTTTTGAAAATTTACCAAAAATGCATATTTTATGCAATTTCATTTTTACATTGTTGCACTAAAAATTGAAGACTTGCACAAATCAAATTTTTGGCATTAATATGGAAGGATATCTAAGCATGCCTGCTTACACCGGTCATTATGTGTCCAATGCACAGCTGGCATACACGGATTGCATACATTCATTTTAGGCATTCACCCATATAGCAGGCATACATAGTCGACAGTTGCTGTAAGAAAGCTATTGCAAGATATGAACTTTTTAAAAAGTCTAGAGATCATGATCAAAAGTCCAGTGTTGAAATTTTTCAAAAATGGAATGTTAGTTGTAGTTTACTATAAATTTTGCCAGCTGTTTATAAACATAGGAAATGGGATTTATGATATAAGTGATGAGGAAAATTCTATATAATTCAATCTGAAATAAAACTTTATGCTACGTAGCATGAGAGATTTTAAAAATAAATCAATATAAATTTCAGGTTAAATTTCATATCAAAATGAACAAGGTTAGATATAGTGAAAATTAATTCATATTACTGGTCAATTTTAAAATAGGGAGGTGCAAAAAATAATTGACTTTATTTTTATTGAACACTTTTTCAAATATTGTAATACCTGAGGCTCAACATCTAAAATTGCCATTTTCCCATCTTTGTGTATCCTTCTGATTGTTTCTAATTTTGTTCCATACATTGCATCTTCATGTGTTCCATACTCTAAATATTCATTGGCAGTGATATCTGACATCATTTCTTCTTGCGAAACAAAATAATAATTCCGCCCATTCTCTTCTCCAGGCCTAGGTAAACGAGTAGTATCTATGAATATAAGAAAGATAAAACATTTCATACTTAGTAAAACAGAAACAGTCAACAAATTATCTTAAAAACTCATATTGAAAGATTATTATGCATAATTCATAGTCTGACAGCATAGAAAATACATTAAAATAAGTGAATTGGCAATATACAGTAATACATATTGTAGGGCTTTTCATGAAAGAAAATGACAACTTTTAAAAATAGTTCTCATGTGCAGAAACCTAAACCACTTAGTAGATGTCAAACAGATACAGAATTCGTAACCATGACATGAATTTGTCATTAGATAGGGGATTAAGCATATGGTTTCTCAAAATCTTGTTATTTATGAGGAAAAAGGCCCACACATTGTTAGGCGTGGCAACTTTAATCTGACATGTCACTGCTTTTTATATGCATAATGCTGGAACTGTTTTATATTTTACAGGTGTATGCTGTAAAAGAAGTAACATACTGAATTTCCCTTTTTATTTTAATTTAAAATGAAAAATATAAAATAAATTGCACAAACTACTGTTTAAATTAACTGAAAAGTGACTACATTACTAAACACTGCATTACTAAAGGTATAAACAAATACACTTCTGAAACAAATACTTCCTTTGAATATTTTTTTGTTATTTTACTCACAAAGTATTTTGTTTTTCAGATAATGAACTATAGTTAAAAATAAAAGTATAATTTACAATGTAAATAAACTTACGTGGAATAGGATAAGCATATTTTTCAGGATGATTACTTATTAATGTATTTTTTATATGACGTCTTCCAACTCCATGAGCACCTTAAAAAACATAAAACTTAATATGTAATAAATATTTGATGAATACAATGAAGTTCTGCTTTTTAACAATTTACATAAATAGTATTTTAAGTTAAATATAATCTATCGTAAAACATCACGGAAGACAGAAAGAAGTTTGTGCTTAATATCAATTTTTGGATATTTTGCCTTATTCAGTGAAATGGAAAAATAAAAAAATTGGCACCTATTTGTGCATGTTGGAGTAGAAAATTCAAAATGACGTACAACTCTAATATTTAGTAGAAACACATTTTTGGGCAAGTTCTGGAAAACTTTGTAGTGCCTTGGAAATTTGTTATATTTTCTGGAGCAATTTGTTTGCCAGATCATTTGTAGCAATCAAAAAATTATCAAACTGCCAGACTTCAATTTTATCATCATTGTAAAATATAACAACTGTTCTTTTCAATGAACTTTGAAAGTCTTTTGTAGAACATTCCTCCAATTTTGTTCAGTTTTTAAAACATATTATTAATCAAAATCCACTTTGATATTCCGACATTATATAAAATATTATCCCTACAATCATACAATTTGAAAACTAGTAGCCTTCAAAATTTAGCCCTCTATTAAAAGGAATATTTATTTGGCATGATTTACTAATTTTAAGAATCATTATTGACTGTATCACAATGTAAAATGCAATAAAGGTAAAAAATGCATATGCATATTATGAAAATCACTGGATTTCCTTTTTTACTGCAACAGGCCAAGACACCAGAACACCCAAATGACTGCTGATTAGGCTCATAAAACTGAAAATGGCTAAACCACAGAATCAAATATAGTAGTGCCATGAAAAAGAAATTTAAAAAAAAAAAAAATTAAGGAAATATGAGCCTGAGAAGCAAATAAGAAACAATAAAGAAAATGCTGAGTATATGAACTGAATGTAAAGAAAAGTGTGAAATAGAAATTAGACATTCTTATGCCAAACCTCAGAGAAATAGGGTGTCATTGACAAATCATTAACCAAACCAGATTAGTGTAACTTTTATCGATATGAAAACTTCAAAGAAATCAAAATCGAAATTGAAGAGCACTTTTGAATAATGGAGGCAGAGAACATCAAACGGGTGACTAGTCATTCAGCAATAATTAAAGATAGAAGATTTATTAATTTTTTGGCTCTTGACATAATTTTGAGGTTTTTCAAGTAGTACTTTACGACATGTTTAGTTTGGCCAATATACGATATTCTGCATTGATACAGAGAATAATATATACATCAATTATTCAGCTTTTCAATAGGAAAGAGAAATTATTTTTATTGATAGGGGAGAATATCTAGAATTCTCAATAAATTTGATATCAAGGTGATATTCTCCAATATCAAAAAAAAAAAAAATTTCTTTTTATTTAAGGATCCTATTGAAAAGTTTAATAATTATGGTATTTATCAAACTCCTTGTCAATGCGGAATATTGTATATTGGTCAAACTAGATATGCATTAAAGTACTGCTTGAATTAACATCGAAATTGAGCCAAAAACTAAGACATCTTCTATTGCTACTCATCGCTGGTTGTATGACTAGTCACTGGTTTAATTTTCCTTCTGCCTCCATTATTCAAAAGTGCACTTCAGTTTTTGCTTTGGATTTCTTTGAAAATTTTCATATCAATACAAATTACACTAACCTGGTTAGTAATTTGTTAATGACATCTTATTTCTCCAGAGTTTGGCATGACCGTCTAATTTTTGTTTCTGTATGTTGAGTTTATATACTCTGTATTTTGTTTACATTTTCTTTTCATGTTCATATATCCTTTATTTTTTTTTCTTGTTCTACTTCCTTTCATCACACTAGGTGGTGCTACTATATTGGATTCTATTTAGTCAATTTCTGCTTGACCAGTGTAATTCATTTAAGCATTCTGGTTCTAACTTGTTTTGCTGAAGAAATCCAACAATTTTCTTTCTCTCTCTCTCTCTCTATATATATATATATATAATAATAATAATAATAATAATATATTAAATCCCAATGATAGTTAAGACATAAGTTTTAACTCATATAACCATAACTTAAAAAAATAAGATATCTACGTATAGCATAACTGAAAAAAGGTTAAGGAAAATGGGAGATGCAATAATCTTCATATAACATAGGATGAACATAGAATTAAAAAGAACAATTTCTATTTCTAAATTTAGCGCAAATGCATATTTTGCAATTGTCTTACTTTATTAACTTCAGTTTATTACTTTTCAACACTTGCTAAATATAATTAAAACATTTAGGTTGCTTCGGTATATATGAATCTTTTAACACACACATACGCACACACACACACACATATATATATATATATATATATATATATATACACACACAATGTGTCTGCTATAGGTGCCCAATGGCTATTTCCTCAACCGTTAGTCACAGAGATATACTTCCAACTGCAAAAATGTTTTAAATTTTAAAATCTACTATCTTAGCAAGTTTAAATCAATAAATGTATTTCTAAAAGAAATACGAAATATAAATTTTTATACGGCACCCCGGTCCTACCAGTTATATTTAGGAAAATCATCCTCATGCAATTTCATGAAAAAAAAAAAAATCATCCTTTTACGACCAAAATTCACAGAGTTATGAAGCATGAAACTTTATGACTTAAGTCGCTTTTCCGCACACTCAAATGTCCCGTTTTAGGCAACCTTTAAGGGACCGTATAAATATTGAAATTCCGTATTCAAAGTATTATGTTTCGATTGCATTTACTGGCATAATGTTGAAAATGAAGCAAATCTTTTTATAGAATAGTATTTCGTTTAGAAGGGTATTATAGTCAGGACTTGACAAAGATATTCTGGGGTCTTTTTAAGATCTTTATTGTAAATGAAGTAACACATTATCGTAAGGATCGTTTAAGTCAATAAAAGCATTTCTGTAAAAATTAGGAAATTTAAATTTTTATACAGTAATAGACCAGTAATGAGACCAGTTGCAGCGTACCTGCAGACGAAAATAAAAAATTACGCACATTAAATCTAAAATAATAAAGGCATATAACACCTAAAACATAAGAGATTTGTAGAGAGTATCTGAATAAGTTGAAATGAAGTATCATGTCTGTGATAAAATGCTCAGCAAATGATAAATATTTAACATTTAATTTTCCTTCTAAAATGGCAACAGACGATAAACATTAAATTTTATACTTTGCCAGAGTTGAAAAACTGTTGTTTTGTTTATTTTGTTCCTGTTGTTCTAAAGTTTCTGATGCTGTGTTTGCTCGTAGCAAATGTTGTTGTTATTGTTGAGACCCAGACCGTCCGACCTACCAGAAAGGTGTAAGGTAACTGTATGGACGGCCGGGAAGTGCCACCCAATTTAGACCGGAACCCAGTGGGGGAGGCATCCACAGGGACCGTACCCTCCTTCCCCTACCACCAACCACTCGGAAGGACTTACGGACCCACATGTTTAACGTGATCGTACTCCGCATGAACACGGCGGCATTTGTGGCAGCGTGCAAATCTAGCGCGCAAACCACGGGGATACCGCACCCGAGATGGCCAACAGCACGCAGCGTTCCGAGGTGGTCACCCACCAAGTACTAACCGCGCCTGATGCTGCGTGACTTCGGTGATCTAACGAGAACCGGTGTTTTCAGCACGGTACGGCCGTTGGCCGCTCGTAGCAAATGTGAAGTGATAAACGAAAAATGTTCAATAACAGGCAGTACACTGAAATGGTATTACTTTATGGGGAATTTCATCGGAATAAGCGAGAGGCTGCAAGGCAGTATGCTATGAAATTCCCGAATGAAAATCATCCATCTGCTAGTACTATTTTAAAAGTTGTAAAGCGCTTAAGAGAAAAGGGTAGCATTCAAAATCATCCTAGATCAACAAGAATCACGGACTCAACAATGCGCATACCTATGGTGGATGTTCTCAGATATGCCCTCACTTATCCACAGTGTAGTGTAAGAAGCATTAGCAAAACATGTGGATATTCTAAATCTCAAGTGTGGAACATTTTATAAACATATGGTGCATATCCATATCGTCCGGTACTGTGACAAGAATTAATGTCAGTAGAGAAAGAGCGTCGCTTTGACTTCTGCAATTACATTTTAAACAAACAAGACGATATTCCATTACTTGTTAGTGACATTCTGTGGACCGACGAGAGTCATTTTAAAGGACAGGGTATTGTAAATACTCAAAATAGTCACTATTGGTCTTTGCAAAACCCACACATCATTAGACCGAACAGACATCAAGTGCGTTGGTCGGTAAATGTTTGGTGTGGCATATGGAAGGAGACTTTAATTGGGCTATTTATTTTTGATGGCAATATAACATCAGAAAAGTATGCACAGATTTTACAGGGTCCAGTAACTGACTTCTTGGACGAATGTATTTCCTTTTCCTTACGAGATTTATTCCAGATGTGGTTTCAGCATGGTGGTGCGCCAGAACACAAATCACTTAAACCACGTACTGTTTGCCATATACTGTTCGTAACTTAAGTCACGTACTGTTCGCCACATACTGCTCGTAATATTATTTCCAAATGTGCCACTACATTTGGAAATAATATTATTGGGTACGGAGATTCCGTTGAGTGGACCCTGCGATCACCAGACTTGAACCCTTTAGATTACTTTCTCTGAGGTTTCTTGAAAAATAAATTCTATGAAAATGAATCAACGAGTCTGGTAAATTTGCTAAATCGTATTTTCGTAGCATGCACATGTATACCACTGACTATGCTGCACAAAGTACAGGAAAAATTTTCTTCACGGGTACGTTTTTGCATTGCAGCTGAAGGATGCCACTTCGAGCAAATATTACGATAACATGGTTTGTAATATGATCTTCAGTTTCTGAAATTCATATATTCACATTTTAAAATATGTTTTATTTTCTAATTCAACAACACTGTTCTTTTTCCTTATGTTTCAACACAAGTTGTATTTTCTTTTTTTTACTTCTATTGTCAGTACAAGCTGTATTTTTGATATTTTTTTTATGTGTTACAAATAATTATAACTTTAATATTGTTTAGTGTAATGTATATTGCTGCAAAAAAAAAAAAAAATCCTTACATCAGTTTATACTAAGCGTACAAAAATATTTTGAATTTCATATTTATTCTAAACAAGTATGAAATGCATTTTTGTTAAAAAATTCCATGTTAATAAGCTGCTGTTAAATTTTATGTAATATAGTGATACACAATTTTATGAAATATAGTGATAAGGTAAATTGATAATATGTATCAATACCGTATTAAAACTTATGACCCCCGAGAATTTATTAATGTTGTATATAGACAACATTATACCTCTCAGTATAGACAAACTATTTCTCTGGTTTTTGGTTTTCTGAATCTAGCTTTTAAATATAAAGTAGGAATATAAAGAAATGAATGTCCTCCAACTGAGTTAATAAACTGGCTTGTTTAACCCTTTGCGGACAGTGGCATTCTGAAACTGTCGTGGCCCAAAGGTATCACAATGGGAGAGTTTCACTTTTGAACTATGGAGCGTTTTATTTCCGAACTATTCCCATTTTTACACTAAGCCTAATTTTTGAGAAAAATTTATTAAAAATCACCAGTTCAACATAGCATTCTACTTTTTTCAGGAATAATGAAAGTACTTATTTTTCATTTGATGTATATGTTCCACACACATTATCTTTTATAGAAACATTAAAAATTTAAATGATTAAAACTGATTAAAATTGTTATCTGTTATGCAGGAAAAATATCAGTATGGTTGTATTCAAAACTTTATACAATTAATAGAGATTATGTACAATTTTTACCAGAACATAGTGTTGCTATTTTCACTAATTAACACACATTTTATCTATGATATACTTCAAAGCATGGAACAGACCAACACTGCGATCTTTGCATTCATAAAATCTGTCTGTGTACTCATTAGAAATGCCAAAGCTCTACATGTCTTCACTATTTGCATTAATTTCATTACAGTCCGGTTATGATGCAAGTATATCCTTTCCAAGTATATCGGCATGAATAATAAATAAATAAATAAATAAAACCAAATAAAAACATCTTGACCCAGCTACTTTTTTAAATCCGAAATAACCTAATAAATTCATTGCTACACATCCCTCTAAAACCCAAACTTGAATGAAAATACTTTCTTATATTCTAATAATTCTCCAATGCAATCATTAAACTAAAATCAAAACAAGAACCATTACTCAATTATAACATAACAGAGTCTGCAAAAAATGATCTGTTTTTTTATATTACAAAACCATATTTTACCATTCTACATAAAGTGATGATTCATTGGGACCCCTTCTACCAAGGCCAAGTATTGGCAAAATATGTTGGAGATGTTAGAATGGACATTTAGCACCAACTAGAATTCAAATTAAATTCAAATAAAACTGTTCTATATGAAAACATGCATTTGTGTCGATTGTCTTTTAGGGTAAATATCTCCTTCACATGAATGTATCATCTTCAAACACAGTTTAGCAGTTGACACACAGACACATCTGCTATCTGCAAATTTATAGTAAAATTCAGCTGTTTGTATTTACTGTTCAGTCAATTAACTAATGTAACTAAAAGCACAATGCAATGTAGCTTACGAGTTAATTATAATATTAGATTCAATGCAAGAGAGTTCTAATGCATAATTTTCTTCAAAATATCTGCATTTCAGATGGGAGCAATTATAGAGCTGCTTCATAACTGAAATTATCTAGAGCAAACACAGTATGACTTTCTCATATATACACACTCCATATTATCCTGAACCAGAATAATTAAAATGAAATATGTATATTTATAGGAGTTCTTGTTCTTAAATAATTCATTTTTAAAGCAACTATTTATTTTTCCAAGTTGGCAATAGGTCAACCCAGTCGATGAATTAGCATATGTCAGTAAGGTGACTACAATTGCTTTGAGGGCATTATAAGAATCCTACTTCAAGCCAATGGAACATATAGAACAGTATGCACCCTTCACAACTGTTAAGAATGAACTTTTTTTTTTATCCTATGCCCAGCCTGGGCCATTCGGCCATATGCAGTCTTGCTGTCCAATACAGATGCGAAAGTCCAAAAGGAGAAGTATCTTCAGTGTCAATACCCCTAATTTGGAACAAATAAGGAGATGTTGTGCATTCATAAAACCACTTCCACACAAAGGGCAGGAGACAGAAGCTGCCACACCTATTCTATTGAGATGCTGCTGAAGATAATCATGGCCCGTCAACATTCGAAAGCAGGCTATGCCTGTCTTTCTGGGCAATTCAGGAGGAATCCTATTTTTATCTTGTAAAAGACACTCCCAACACTTCCCGGCAGCAGCCTCACAATACCGGAGTTTCCTGATGTCTCCAAATCTAGCCTTGATCAATGTTTTATGGTTTCTCAAAGGGAGGGGAGAATGGTACTGTGGCAAAGACACAGCTGATTTGGCGAGTGCATCTGCTTCCTCATTACCAGGAATACCGACATGACTTGGGATCCACTGGAGAACAACTCTCTTCCCATTTTCAATAAGATGACCAATAGTTTCCTTTCAAAGGGCTTCTTCGGGAGAGAAAGAGTGTCTTCTATTCATCAAAGCCTGAATGGCTGCTTGAGAATCAACAAAAAACACAACCTTTTCTTGTGAGATTTTAAAGCCTCGGCAGCAAGAAGCACTGCAGAGATCTCCCCAACAAAATTATCACGAAATGCCCCTACTATTTTTTAAGTTGAAAGAATTGGCAATAAGCCCCAGTATCAACATTACCCGTAATGGGATCAGCAGAGCAGTCAGTATACACATGAAGCCAATCAGAGATTGGATATCTTTCATAAATAGTTGAAGTTGCAAAAGACCTTAGTTCTATCTCGGAGAAAATTTTCTTTTTACAAGGAAGAATGAGCTCAAGGTTTATCTCTGCAACTTTTAGATTGTCAGTCATGAAAGTGTCAGTGAGGGGCTGTCTGTCAATAACTGGCAAACCGAGTTTTTCATCAATTTCATTCGTACGGTCAAAAAAGGTAGGTTTGGATTTCAATCTCCTTGCAACAGGTCTATAATTGTTTCAGTAATGACCACTTCCCCTGAGCAACCTCACTCTGAAAAATAAAGCCGCTTTATCAAGGCGATCAGATAGAGGTTCAATATTGGTTTAAAGCTCCATTGATTCTATAGGAATGGATTTTGCTGCTCCAGTAACCAAATGAAGTGCACAATTTTGTGTGACGTCAAGTTTAGATAGGACACTATTAGAAGCCGTAATCAATATTTCAGAACCATAGGTTAAGAATGAACTGTTAGTTTGTTCACAAAAGTTGTTAAGGGTGCATACCTGTTCTACATGTTCTTTTGACCTGAATATGAAGCTTATAACATCATCAAAATAATTTAGTCACATTACTGACATATGCCTGCTATCTTCAAGGAAGTTCTGTAAGTGTTTACTTATCAATATGCATGATATTTAGAAAAAACTGACTCTTAAATTTTATGTTCATTAAGTTTTAAAGAAATATGGAAACAAAGTGAGTGAGTTTCAAACAATATTCTGTTGAAAAATTAGCATAACACATTAAAAATCAACGAAATTCAATTGTATATCTTCATTGCAAAATAATTTACATAAGTCTGTTTCAGTTTCACAGAATCTAGAATTCAAAATTCATCTTCTAATATTCAACTGAAATTTGTTTGCTTATATTGCAATTGTTTTTAAAACTGATTTGCAGATAAACCGACTCGTCTACTTAAACATTAATTTTTATTGAAATATTTTCAACTTATACAGGAGTATGTATGTTAAATGCAAATGTTATTAACACTTTACAATATAGTTAAAAAGTGTTTATGACTTTGTTCATTCTGTCTGTCTGTCCGTTAGCACGATAACTGCCATAAAAATGACTTTATCAAAATAAATTTTTCAGTATGTTGTTCAGACAGTCTGTGGGACCTATGGGAATATAAATGAATAATATCACCCAATTAGTTTTGGACTGAACCCGGGTTGAAAAAGTGAAATACATTAAATCCTATGGGACCTAATTCTCCAAACATTTTTTAAGGGAATTTAAAATTCACAAATTGCTTCGAAAGTCTTAGAAAATATTCAAATTATCCCATAAAAAATATGAAAAAAATTTCAGCAAACTATATTCAGTAGTTTTTAAAATAAAAATTAAAATAATAATATATTACACCCATATTATATGAAGAGATCACGTGACACACTTCAAAGTAAAATATGGCATTCATCTTGTGTCAAAATCGTGATTTTTAAGAGTTCTTTTTAATTTATATTTAGTGTTGTATCCATCCTAAAACCATTTTATTTTTGCCTAATTTCTGTGCATCTATATTCTGAAGCAACACAATTACAATATATGAGTATTTGAGTCTAAATGATCAATGTCATCCATCTTGTGTCAAAATTGTGATTTTTAAAGTTCTTTTTAATTTATATTTAGTGTATCCATCCTAAAACCGCTTTATTTTTGCTTAATTTCTGTGCATCTACATTCTGAAACAACGCAATTACAATATATTTGAGTTTAAATGATCATCAAACTTTGATTATTTCTACAACGAAGCCTAATTTTCACTTATGGAGAATGTAAACACATAAAGATGTAGGATGAGTTGTATAAGAATTGCTGAATGTCTTTCACATAAAATTATTTAGCTCTTTGAGTCTGAAATATCGCTGATATGAACGAAACATTTATTGATTTTACATAGAGAATAGACAATTTAATAGCAGACTTTTTCGATGAAGTTTTAAGCATAGAGTTAAATTACGTTTACCTTCATGGTTTTAAGTTTTTAAATAAAATAAATTATTGTAGTATTGTGATGAATAAAAGGAATGGATTAAAAGTGTATGAATGAAATATTTACAGCTTTTACATAGAGAACCAGGTGATTTATATTTCAATGACGTCATTTGAATAAATTTCATTTTTTTCGACAAAGTTTTATGTTTTCAAATATAATAAATTAATGTAGTATTCTGATAATTTTAAAAATATTATCGCTGAATGTATCGCATCTAAGAGATGTTTAAATAAAATTGCACTGCAGTTGGAAAGTGTTTCATAATCAATGCTTTATGCATGATTGATCATTCTTGTTTACATTTTTTTTTAACTGTATTTGTTCATAAGTTATGTTTATTCATTTATCCACAGTGAAAGGATATCGTTCAAGAAATTTCAAGATGGACTTTAAATATATCTATTTCTGCCAAAATTTCAAGTTTCAAAACTTCTATGAAAAGAAATACTTCCTTTATAAACTACAGTATAAGAAAGTAAAAACAAGAACCTCTCCTATAAATCTATAAATAATTTTCTTTATAAAAATAAGCTAAAATTCCATCATCAATCTATGTGCAACACAGGGTTGTGAAGACTGAGATAACCCTTGGTGAATGAAACATTTCAAAACTTAGCAAGCAAAATTATAAGATACAGAAAAATTGACATGGAATGAACCAACTATTAAAAAAGTAAACAAGAAATTCTGTTAAACACCAACGTATTATCCTGGCTTATATAAAACAGGTGCTTTAAAAGGAATATTCTCCTGAAATATATACAGAATAATCTTCAGATGGAATTAATAAAACATATATAAATTCTGTTCTGCATAAAAATGTAACCTAGTTTTTCCAGTGAAAGAAAAACATACATAAACTGGGACATAAGAACTATTTTAAAACAGTTTACTATGAAAATAAAAAAATCTGCTTAATAAAATATGTAAAGAAATAAGGAACTTTTTAATTCTGAAATGTGTAACAGTTGCAAAACTGAATTAAAAAAGCAATCCAAGGGAAATATAATTTCTCATATATTTTAAAAAGGGTATGTATTTATAGTTCTGTCAAAATACTGAAACTGAAGAAGACATACAGTACAACCTCGAAAATCCGGACTCGTCCGGACTTTGCCGATTCCGGATTTTCGATTTTTCCGGATTATAGAATTTGAATAAAATTCAGATTTGATATTAACTAAATACACTATAAAGCACTATTTTTAGTAAAAATAATGGCAAAAGTTAAGTTAATCAATTAAAACATATTATTTAATCTAAAAAATAGGGCACAAGAAATTTCTAAGAAAAAATATACACATTAATAATTTAGAATGTGTGAATGAAACGAAATGATAAAATTTCATTTTATCATTTCATTTAAATATTTGAATTAACATTTGTTATTTCATTAATTTTGGTTTATGGAAAAGCAGTTTTCTTTATCCTGTAGATGGACATTACTTCTGCTCGGTTATAATGCTTCTTTGTTCAAGACCTTTAATTGCATGATCGATTTTTTGCATAAGATTATCAATGGGTATTTTTTCTTCTCCACATTTATCGTCACTACTTCGATCTTTTTTATTTAATATCATATCGCAAATTTCGCCAGCATTCAATTTATTTACGATCGGCGCATCATCACCAAAGTGCAGAACTTCCGTTATATCGGCTTTGTCGAGATTTAATGAAGCGCCGGAAGATTTAATGCAGTGCTGAGATTTAATAAAGATCGAGGATTAGCACTTTTAACGATATATTTAAAGGTGTAAATGTGTTTAAACCGTTTTCGCTATTAATGAACGAAAAACAAAAAATAATAACTTAAAAGTTTTATTTATTATCTAGCATCTATATAAGGTTATGTTTAAAAAGACTGATGACTCTGAAAAAAGTAAAAACTTTATTAGTAATAGTCAAATGTGTAAAAAATATCGCAGTAGATAAAATAAATATCTTTTCCAAAAAAGAAAAATATCTCTCCTCTCAATGATTATTCTAAATTACGATGAGTCATTACTAGGTTACAGCAGCACCCGGACGTGGTGGGGCAGGGAAAGCGAAGAAAGGAATTTGCTTAGTTCCTAATCGTAAACACAGCCGACTGTCACCGGTGGCAAGCCGACCCCTTTGAGAGGTCTGTGTGTTAATGACCTTGTTGCTCGGTTCTGTGCGATACGATATTATTTAGTTATTTATTTGCTATTTATAGTATGTAAATATGACTTTCTAAACAAAAAAAGCAAAATATACAGTCGATTTCAAGCTGACACGTTCGACGAGAACGAAAAAATCGTCAGATATCGGGAGGGGGAGGAGATTCTAAAGACAGAACAGAATACATTGAAGAATGGAAATCGTACTACGAAGTGAATAAAATAAATTTCCCTGAGCGTTAATATGAATTCTCGGGATTTTTAGATTTAATTGAACATCTGTGATAAAATGTTACGATAACGTTTTAAAGTGTTTAATATTAAAAATTACATTGTTTCAGAAAAATGTCTTTTTCAATAATGAGAAAAGGAAATTTTGATAATAAAAATTCCGTATTTAAATAACGAAGTATATTTTACGCGAAATAATTCATCAGGAGTTGTGACTTGAATAAGGGGGAGGAGGGATTAACGCTAACAACTCAATTCACGCTCTAACCACGAGCCTATCTATCTGTTACATAGTGTTTTACAAAAATATGTAACATTGCTAAAGAGTGGAGAGGATGGCGACCTACAAAAGATGGCCCCTGGCTTTTCACGCAATAGGTATAAGGTTCCCTCCTGGCCACCCGCAAAGGGAAGGGTCAGTGGAGCTTGGACTGCATGTGGGTGGTCCAGTACAAGATGAAGGAAGACGCATCCGGGGGGTAAGCGGTCGTTGGGGGCGCAGTTAAGCCCGGGGGTTCACGCAGGAGCGTGGGATCCCAGCCACCTGCAAGCAATAATTCAGGGGCTAGTGGGCAAGCCCTGCTGTCATGGACTGGCCACTGAGAGTGGAAGCCAAGTGTCCACCAGTAATATTCAGGGGGCTTAAATCCGGTCAGCAAATAATATTTGAGAGGGAGGAGACTTCAAATTACAAGTTTTTGGAGAGAGTTTTTTGCAAAAAGAGGAATCGAGAGTGCCTCTTGCGAGCTGAGAAAGTGAAGTTGTGATATAGTTGACGGAGCGAAAATGCTCTCCGGTCCCCGTTTACAGAAGAGCACGTATGGCCGTTTGGCCCAAGAGATAAGGTGAGGCCTACTTGCTACGTACAACACTTTTTTGAAATGTCCTCTCTCCTCTCTTTAAAATTATTGCTACCTGGAGGGTATAACGTTTTTGCAACATATCAATGTTTTTTTACAAGTAGAAATATTGTTTGAGGATTGCTGATATATTAATGACTTATGAGGATTAATAGTTTTTCGATAAAGATTGATGATGTATTTGGGATATTTTTTGAGTAGAATTTATTTTAAGAGGCTTTGTGGTGTTTTCATATTTTACTATGTTCTCCTACTTTAAGGGAGTAACTTACAAGCTCATGTGTTTTGAGCAAAACTATTTCATGCTTTTTATTTTAAATGTTAATTTTGTAAATAAACTTATTATTTTTTGTTATTTTAAATCTAATCCGTGTCCTCATTTCAATTCTTATTAATTACGTTTTTTTCCAGCTTTAACCACTTACGTTCTTGCACGGCGTTATCTTCATGTTACATGAATATTAAATATTTTAGCGTTCAAATCGAACGTGAGGTGATTCACCTCGCGACATTAATGGTTCCGATGACCAGGATTCGAAATAAAAATAATTAATAGAATTACTGAAAAAAAAAAATTTTTTTTATGAGTAGGCTAAATTTTACGTTATGTGTGCTAGGAAAATTTTAAATACAGTATATTTTTTTCGGAAATGAGGATTGTAAAGGAAGAAAAAAAAAAAATCATGTTCTTCAATTCTTTTCTTCAAATTGTTATGCCATGGTAATGGGATATATATTATTTTAGGGAAACACGGGATCAAAATTCGAAAATTTGAGGAAATTAGAAATTTTTGGTATGCATATTAGGAGTGTATTTTATATTGTGAAAGAATTTTATGTACCAGAATTTTAATGTTAGGAGTGTATATATGTTGCATGAAAATTTGTGTTTATTATATGTGATAGGATTTTGGTAATAGGGGATAATTGCACTTAGGATATAGAATTTTGGTTAAGAAATAGCAGAATTTTTTTTTTTCACATTTCAGTCATGGCAGAAGAACGGAACGAAGTCCCAGTAGCTCACGTCAGCAAAATTCCGGGTATTACACATTTGTTAGGGGAATTAAATGGGGAAGACATGGAAGAAACGAAATTGTTTTTCGAACACTTCAGCGCTATATCAGAACTGGGAAATTGGAACGATGCAGAAAAACTGGTTATAATCAAATCGCGATTACGGGATAATGCTAGGAAATTTTATATGAGTTCTCGGGAGTTGAGGAGTGAAACCTCATTTGAAGCTTTCAAGCGCAGATTTTTAGATTTTTTCACAGACAAACCCCATATCACCGCCAACCAAGTAATTTTTGCATCAATTAAACAAAACCAAGGTGAAACTATAAAACAATTATCACACAGGATCAGAACACTAACGTTGGAGTACATAGGAGAGGCTCAGATAAACGATGACACTCAACACATTATTGATAAATTAAGCCTTAGTAAATTTATAGAAGCAATTAGACCAGAATTCCAAATTGAAGTGATTAAAGGTAATCCCAAAACATTCACGGAAGCGGTAAAAATAGCACAAAATTTAGAGTCAGCTAATTTAGCGGCAATGGTAGTAGCGGTAAATAATATATGACAAAAAAATGACATACAGGAACTGCGCAAGGAACAAGAACAATTTAATGCACAATTATTGGATAATATCACTAAAGAGATTAATAACTTAAAAGTCAAGGATCACGCAGAAGTAGAAAAGAAACAAAACATTTTTTTGTGTCATTTTTGTGGCAGACCCGGACATTTTATGAGGGAATGCAGAATGTATTTACGTCAAAATAATAATGAGAGGCAAGTCAGATATGGGCAAGAGAATAGGAATTTTGCATCGTTTAACGGGGAAGCTAATTATGTGCACAACGGAAGGTCGAATCAGTGGAATCCAAACAACGACAGATATAGAAATTTCGGAGCGCGGCCCAGGAACGAATTTAACATGAGAGGACAAGGGAATTTTCGAAATTGGGACAGAAATCCTGCATCTTATGTAGATGAGAGAAATTATGCAAATACTAGAGAGGAACGCAGATACGTTCGAGGGAGAGATAATAATAAAAACTATAGGCCTTTAAACTAGTGTGGGGGGACTGAAGGAGAATTTATGCAAAATTCACAAAGACACAGGGATTGGTCTCCCTTATATAAATATGAAAAAAAGCCTGTGAGGTATAATTTGAGAAGAGAAAATAACACACGGAAAAATGCGTTAAATGTGGGAAGAAATTACAGTAAATCGAAGGAAAGGAATTTTAGAAATGAATTTAATAGAGAAAATAGTACACAGAGGAATGCGTTAAATTTTGGAAGAAATTGTAATGAATTTGAGAAAAGAGACTTTAGGAATGAATGTAGAGATAAAATGTATACACAGACGAATAGACGAGATTTTAGGGAAATACACAAGAAACCGGAGGAAAGAGATTTTAGGAATAACTTTAGAGATGAAATTGGCACGCAAAGAGGTAGA
This sequence comes from Amaurobius ferox, assembly GCA_951213105.1. Lineage (NCBI taxonomy): Eukaryota > Metazoa > Arthropoda > Arachnida > Araneae > Amaurobiidae > Amaurobius > Amaurobius ferox. The sequence goes on from OX578133.1 coordinate 56,709,383, forward strand.
CAAAATTTTGGAAAAAAATACAATAGGTTGGAGGAGAGGAATTTTAGAGAAAATAATTTAGAAAGAGAAAGAAGGAATCCTAGAGAAAACAATTCGGGAAATGATCTTAGGGATAATACACGGGAGTGTGATAGGCAAATTAATACACGGAACGGTACGCGAAAACATACAGAAAACGAGGATAGGGGAAGACCTGAAACAAAAATAGCAATGGATAGAGAGAAAGTTAGAGATAAGGCTGAATTAATAGCTTCTGTCACAGAGGAGAACATGACAAAATTACCGACGGTACGGGCAAAATTCCACGAGAAGGAAACTGACATTTTATTAGATACGGGCGCTTCAATTTCGGTGTTAGCAGACGAGTTTTTTCAAAATATTAAAGAGAATGTTGCAGTTAAATATATATCAAGATCGGTGACTATTACCACGTTAACGGGACACAACATAAATTACACAAAAACGGTAGAAATAAATTTTAAAATTGACAACCAAAAATTCAAACATATTTTTTTCATAACGCGAGCACATTTCCCACAATCATACCAGGGCATCTTCGGTTATGATTTCATTAGAAGATTTAAAGGCGTAATTGACACGCAAAATAACATTTTAAAAATTGGAAACTTAGAGATACAACTTAAAAACCAAAATCAAACACCGCGAGATACACAAATACACAGTTTAATAGAAAAACCCAACGTTTCCAGAATTAACAGGAAAATCAGATTTTTGCCGAATGAAACCAAACAGATTTTGATCATACCCGAGAATAAAGTACAGGAAGGCACGGATATCTTATTTGAACCAGTACAGAAAAACTATATAAGCATGAATTATGGGATTTATAAAATGGCAGAGAAGGGAATCTGGGTAAGAGTGCAAAATAACACAGAATCGGAATTTACTTTAAATAAACATATGATTTTGGGACAGGTATCAGAAAATTTTGAAATTAAACCAGAGAAAAATAAGCCAGAGGAGGAGGAAAACTATATTTGTAAAGAAATGATAAATTTGATCCAGGCGACACCCGAAGTGATAGAGCAGAGAAAAAAAGATTTGGAACCGACAGATTTTAAACTAGAACATATGAGCGCAGAGAGGAGGAAAGATTTTGAACAATTTGTATTACAGTACGCGGACATTTTTTCAAAAAACATTTCGACCATTGGGGCTACGGACTTAATCCAACCCAAAATCGAATTAGCTCACAATCACGCAATCAAATCTAGACCATATGACATACCGTACTCGCTACAAAACACTGCGAAAGCACAATTAAAAGACTTGGAGCAGGCAGGAATTATTTCTAAAACCAACTCAAATTATGCGTGTCCAATGATTTTAGTACGCAAGAAGGACGGAGAACACAGACTTTGTTTAGATTTAAGACTGATAAATAACATCTCCACCATATTCCCATATAATATTCCGAAAATCAATGAAATTATCACCAAATTAGCAGGGTTTAAATTTTTTTCAAAATTAGATTTTAATAGTGCATTCAGCCAAGTGGTCTTAAGCCGAGAAGCACAGAATATTTTTTCATTTGTAACACCCTTCGGCAATTTTAAATATAATAGGATGGTTTTCGGACACATTAGCTCAGCACCCATTTTCCAAAATATTATTGATACGATTTTAGCGGACTTACAAGACCAAAACATCTTAGCGTACATTGATGATGTGATTGTTCCAGCAGACTCTTACGAGGAAATGAAATACAAATTACAAGTAGTTTTTAACAAATTTAGAGAGAATAATTTAACGTTAAGCCCGAGCAAATGCGATTTTTTCTTACCAAAAATAAATTATTTAGGATTCGAGATTACCGATAAAGGAATAAGTCCAATGGACAATAATATAAACAAAATTACATCTTTTCCGGTGCCAAAGACCTTGCGAAAACTTAAAAGATTTTTAGGAGTATGCAATTTTTATCGGAATTCAATAAAAGATTACGCGCAAATTACGGCGGTGCTTTCAGACCTAACGCAGAAGGACGCAAAATTTAAATGGACTCCAGAGTGCGAGAAGGCTTTCCAGACATTACAAAATTGTTTTTTTGAAAAACCTATTCTAATTCAGCCAAATTTTGACGAAAAATTCTACCTTAACACAGATGCATCTTTATTATCTGTGTCGGCATGCCTTTTACAATTGAGAGATGGCATTCTTAAGCCAATTGCATATTTTAGCCGCAAGTTAAGTCCACAAGAGAAAAAATACCCCGCAGTAAAGATTGAGTTACTTGCAATACATCAAGGAATACAGTTTTTTAGGAATTTTTTGTACGGACGAGAATTTTTTTTGCTCTCAGACCACAAATCGTTAGGTGATAATTTAAAGATTAATAATCCACCCACATTAATGCAGCGTTGGTTAATCGACATATCAGAATATAAATTTAAATTCATTCACATCCCGGGAAAACAAAACGTACTGGCAGATTTTTTAAGTCGCGAAGAGTTTGCGAACCACTCAGAACAAGAAGTAAACAAAACACCCTCCCCTCTCCATACTTTCCAAGAGAGCGCTCCAGATACGGAGCAAGACAGAAAAGAAACGAATCAGGGAGCTTCAGGGGAACCGGTTGTCAAACGATCGCAGGAAGAAGGCCACGTTCAAAATGAAAATAAACAAACGGGGGAGCTTTCAGTGAATGGTATAATTCACGCAGAGCAGGAAGACGCGAATGGGTATGTAAATGTGGATAATATTTATATTAGAAATGTAGAAGAGTTAACGGAAATACCGACGATAGAAGAAATATTGAAGGAGCAGAATAAAGACCCAAAAATTACAGAACTAAAGAAAAATTTAAAAAACGAAAAGCACAAACACAGTAAAAACAATGAGACATTTTATATAGATGAGGAGACGGGACTAGTAATGCATATTGGTAGATGGAAAGATCGACCGTGGCGGGAGAATTTTAAGAGGACAATAGTAATTCCACGCATTTTACAGAAAAACATTTTAGCTATGGCTCATGTCACTCATGCAGGGGTTGATAAGACGTTTAAATTAATAGAAGATAGATATTATTGGGGAGGTATGTATTCAGACACACATAATTATGTCCTTTCTTGTAAAAAGTGTAAAAGTCGGAAAGGAAAGCTGCTGATAACAAATATGGGTAGAGTCCCCATTCCTGAAGGCCCTTTACATAGCATTTCAATAGATTTATGTGGCCCTTTTAGAGTTAGTGTCAATAACAACAGATACGTGCTAACTATGATTTGCCAATTTACTAAATATTTAACAGTTTTCCCTATACCAGACATACGTGCAGAAACCGTGGCGGAAAAGTTATTACAGTCGTTTGTCTCCAGCGGATTACCCTTTTCCATAACTTGTGACAGAGGCTCTCAATTTACTTCAAAAGTTTACAAATGTATGACGGAGAAATTACAAATAGTAGCTAAATTAACGCCTGTTCGATCACCTTGGTGCAATGGGGCCATCGAAAAATGTCATCATGCTCTTAAAAATACACTCTATACTCTCACTGATAGTTCACCTTTTTGGGATACTGCAGTTCAAATACACGTCATGACATATAACACAACCGTTCACTCATCAACAGGCGAAACACCCAATTTTCTTTATTACGGACGTGACATTCCAATTTTTTTTGAGACACAAACACAAAATGAGCAACAACAGGATACATCATATGGGGGGTACATAGCTAATAAAATAACCACAATGCAAAAAGCTTTCAAGGCGGCAAACCAAAATATAGAACGCTCAAAACTAAGACAAGAAGAACAACAGTTTTCAAAATCGAAAATGCAAAATTTAGAAATAGGAAACAAGGTATTTTTAGAGGGACAAAATGCATTTGGAACCGCTAACTTTTCAGGACCGTACAGGGTGGTAAAGAAAATAAACAGATTCTTATACGATATTCAAAAAGTTGGGAAACCTTTCGAAAAAACACAGAGGGTACATATTAATAGATTGAGACAATTATTGGAAAGGAAAGAACACCTAAAATTTACGCGCGACATAGAAAAAGACATTAAATACACATCCCCACTTCTTCCAACACCGGTTGTAAACAGAGAAAACAGAAAACAAAATGAGGCAGGGCAGTCTTTTCCTTTTTCACAAAAAGAGGAACAAATTATTTTTTCCAACGTAAACAGGGCTATTCAAACGACACAAGGGAATCAACACAATAAAACTTCTTCCGAAAGTTTTCAGTCCACAGCTAATAGCACAGAAATTGATACGCAATCGCCTACTCTTTCGGACCTCCCAGAGAGACATCCATCAAACAGTGTCAAAAATCAACCTCCTCTCCTCGAACGTCTAACTGAAGCTTTTGCTTTTCCTGAAAAAAGTACAGCATCCCGCGAATGCCAAGAGGGCGAAAATAATATGGGGGAGTCAACATTACAGGAGCAATCGAATACTTTTGTAAAGGAACCTCAACACGGAGCTGTCACCCGATCTCACTCGTATTCGCTCAGAAATAGGAAAGATCCGGCTCTGAATTACAATGAAATCGGTAGTTAATTGAAAGGATGGTGTAGAATATGGGATTGTATATAATATTTGAAAATATGTTAAGAGATGAATTTGGGAGAATGTAAATATAATTATAATTGGAAATTGGTATTTGAATTGTTGAAAAGCAAAACGTTACTTCTGGGAATATAGATTTTGGGAGAGCAAATATAATTTAAAATTGAAATGGATTGAACTTAGGAAATGAGTGTAAATATGAAATCGGTATTTGAATTGAATTTAGAGAAAGAATGTAAATATAATTTAAAATTGGTATTTGAATTGAATTTAGAAAAAGAGTGTAAATATAATTGAATATTTGAATTGTTTAAATGGAAAATTGAGATATTTAATATGAATTGTAACTAAAAATGCTTGAAATTTAATGGATAGGAATTTTGTGAATTTACGAGAGTACGGGTATATAATGCTTAGAGAAAACGTGAAAATTGGTGGATAAAGATTTAGTGAATTTACGAGAATACGGGTTTATAATGTGTAGAAAATACTTGAGGATAAATGGATATACAAATCTGAAAAACAATTTAGAGAAGAAATTGAATTTGAATTTAAGGTGTTTCTTAAAAATATATACGTATGTTGAAATATGAGGAGGAAGTTTTAAAGGGAGAAGAGATTGACAGGCAAATTTGAGAAAAAATTTAGAGAACGACTTTGCTTTCGGTAAATTTGGAAGAGAAGGGAAAGGAGAAAAAGAGGGTTTTTACAGAAGGAACATGGAATTTAATTTTTCGAGATTAGTGGAGAAAGCGAATTAATAGGGAAGTTATAAAGTAGGTAACAGTCAGGTTAGAAATACACAGAGAATTTTTTGTTGTGAGGGAGAAAGGTTTTAGAAAAGAAAAGAAAAAAAGAGTTTAGATAAACATTTTTTGTTGATTTGAACCAGGCAACAGGGAACAGGGGTTATACAGCATTACCAAACACTTAGATTGAATACAGGGGAAAAGATTGAGTGGGATGAGAATGAGATAATATTTTTAGTAATAGAAAGGTTAAGAAATAGAAATGAAATAAAATAAAAAAATAATATAAAATCCAATTTAAATCGTACAGCAGATAAGAGTGGGTAACATTTTGAAAAACTGGGTAATTACTAAACAGAAAAGATAATTCCCTTCTGAAACTAATGTAAATTTAAAATAAATAAATAAAAAAATAAAATTTAGTGTAATTGACTATAGGGGACACGCCAGTTTAAAATCTAAAAGTGGGCCTGATCAACCGGCTTTTGGGTACTTAAGCAGCGGACAGCCTAAGGATAATACAGTGAATTCTTTTTTAGACAAGGGGAAAACTTGCACAACACATAGCTTTACTACATCACAGTTAGCCAGTGACAAGAGGGACGGAAAACAAGGGTAATCCAATAAATGGGGTGTGTCAAACACATAAAATTTTATGGCCACAGCAACACTCACAGAGGGAAAGAAAGAAAACACTTTATTTTATTACAGGGGGCTTTCACTTTTCGCTCGTCAGGAAAGGGTCAGTTTTGACGTACGGTCTCTTTCTTTCGTTATGGGAGGTATATGGTTCCACAGTTCATGGGGAGGGCCAGTCTGATAACTTGTAGGGGTGTGGCAATCTTAACAAGTGCATCTTGCTTCGGGCAAGTTTTAGGGGTTGACCCTCATTTCCCACCCCGGTTTTTGGTAAGATAGAGAAAGGAGAGACTTCTTTGTTTTTGTTTTTTCTTTCCGTGACATACGCTTTTATTTTTTTTTCGGGGGATTTCGAAACACTTTATCTGACCGGTGCAGGGGCGCAAATGCGAAACTTCAAAAGGTATACACAGAATTGGGAGTTTTGAAAGGCAAATTTGGTAATAAGGTATAGAAAATGAATAATTGATAATACATGGCATGGCAATTCGGAGGGAAGATTAAATTTTAAGGATAGGAAACTTTTACGTGTGGATTGGAATAAAGATTAAGAAAATAAAGATTAAGATAAATTGGTAGAAAATGAATATAAAATCTAAAGGAAAGGAGATTTTTACGTGTGAGTTAGAATAAAATAAAGGTTAGGATGAATTGGTAGAAAATGAATATAAAATCTAAAGGAAAGGAAATTTTTACGTCTGAGTTGAATGAAAATAAAGATTAAGGATGATTTTATAGAGAATGTATATAGATATAAAAAAAAGTATTTCGGGGATAGTTAAGGAAGTAAGCAATGTTTTTAATAAAGTTATGACGAGGTGTAAATAAATTTTTAATGATAGGAATTTTTGTAATCGTTTAATGGTAATGTAATTTTTTCTGAGAGAGAGATATTTCAATTTTTGAGTGTCTGTATGTATGTTCTTTGGCCTGTGTGTAAACTTATCTCCAGCAGTACGTCTGGAAAGATACGGACAACAAGGAGCAGTGACACCTCTACAGCTGACTTACGAGAAGCGACATCCCTTGCCAGATCCTGAGGGGCGATAGCAACCCACCGACGCAGTGGCGTGCCAGAAACGACACACTTGATGTACAGGACACCACACGATATTTCGGGACAGAGACATTGTAGGGACACATCTACAGCTGACTTACGAGAAGCGACACCCCATGCCAGATCCTGAGGGACGATAGCAGTCCATCGACGCAGTGGCGTTAGGCCATACTTGGGACCATTTACACTGTATAATATAGTGAAGTACAACTAACTTTCCATCTGTGTTACAGCAACGTGTTCTGTTTTTAGATTACAAACTATTATCCACTACAGTGTGCCCACAAAGTCAATGATATATACTCAGACTTTAAACATAGGAACGTGAAATATGGAATATCGATTGAACGCATAAGCTGAAGTTTGATTTTAACGAAATGGACTTGGAACAAAAAACTTGAACAAAACTTGAACATGAACAAATAGTATAACCTGTTACATGATATTGCAATTCATTTTTGAGAATATTACTATTATTATTACTTTGGTTTTTATTGTATGGCTAATATGTATTCTTTTTTGAAGTGGAGTTTTCAATGGTATATGTTGTTTTTATAGTTACAGTTTTTCTTTTGGATACAGTTGTTTTTTTTTCCAAAAAAATAAAATAAAAAAAAAAACTTAGGAAAGGAGAGTGAATGTTACATAGTGTTTTACAAAAATATGTAACATTGCTAAAGAGTGGAGAGGATGGCGACCTACAAAAGATGGCCCCTGGCTTTTCACGCAATAGGTATAAGGTTCCCTCCTGGCCACCCGCAAAGGGAAGGGTCAGTGGAGCTTGGACTGCATGTGGGTGGTCCAGTACAAGATGAAGGAAGACGCATCCGGGGGGTAAGCGGTCGTTGGGGGCGCAGTTAAGCCCGGGGGTTCACGCAGGAGCGTGGGATCCCAGCCACCTGCAAGCAATAATTCAGGGGCTAGTGGGCAAGCCCTGCTGTCATGGACTGGCCACTGAGAGTGGAAGCCAAGTGTCCACCAGTAATATTCAGGGGGCTTAAATCCGGTCAGCAAATAATATTTGAGAGGGAGGAGACTTCAAATTACAAGTTTTTGGAGAGAGTTTTTTGCAAAAAGAGGAATCGAGAGTGCCTCTTGCGAGCTGAGAAAGTGAAGTTGTGATATAGTTGACGGAGCGAAAATGCTCTCCGGTCCCCGTTTACAGAAGAGCACGTATGGCCGTTTGGCCCAAGAGATAAGGTGAGGCCTACTTGCTACGTACAACACTTTTTTGAAATGTCCTCTCTCCTCTCTTTAAAATTATTGCTACCTGGAGGGTATAACGTTTTTGCAACATATCAATGTTTTTTTACAAGTAGAAATATTGTTTGAGGATTGCTGATATATTAATGACTTATGAGGATTAATAGTTTTTCGATAAAGATTGATGATGTATTTGGGATATTTTTTGAGTAGAATTTATTTTAAGAGGCTTTGTGGTGTTTTCATATTTTACTATGTTCTCCTACTTTAAGGGAGTAACTTACAAGCTCATGTGTTTTGAGCAAAACTATTTCATGCTTTTTATTTTAAATGTTAATTTTGTAAATAAACTTATTATTTTTTGTTATTTTAAATCTAATCCGTGTCCTCATTTCAATTCTTATTAATTACGTTTTTTTCCAGCTTTAACCACTTACGTTCTTGCACGGCGTTATCTTCATGTTACATGAATATTAAATATTTTAGCGTTCAAATCGAACGTGAGGTGATTTACCTCGTAACACTATCTACTGCCGTCCATCTAAACTTTCGTTTCATTTCCGGGTTCAGAAAGTCGACCGGAAAATACGGCAAAATAAATAATCTTATGTATAAAATAAATAATCTTACCTTATTATATCTTTTTTAAATCCGCGACTTCGTCAGTCCGGGGGAAAAAAAAAAAAAAAAAAAAAACGAAAATTTTGAAAACATCCGGATTTTGGAGGTTTCCGGATTTTGGATGTCCGGATTTTCGATATTGTACTGTATAACCCTTTCGGGACGGCGGCATTCCGGAGCTGTCGCGGCCCAAAGGACGACGCGCTTCGCTTCCAAACTGGTCGAAAAGGACGGCGCATTTTTTGCGCTAAGCCTAACTCTCGAAAAAAATTCACTAAAAATCACCTATTTAACACAGAAATCTACTTTTTACAGGAATAAAAGAAATATTTATGTTCTATTTGATGTATAATTTTCATACAAATCTGAATACAAAATACTCGTTAGTTGCTCCCATTCTTTTATCCGAAATAAACGAATAATTTCACTGCCTCTAAAACCCCTCCCAAAAAAATACTCTCTTATATTCCTATGATTCACCAACGAAATCATAACGCTGAAATAAAAATAAAAACCGAAACTCAATTATAAAATTGTTGATGCTACGAGAATTGCTCTGTTTGTTTATGTTACAAAATGATTTTCACCGCTCCAAATAGAGAAATAATTCATTCGATCCTCTTCTGCCAAGGTCATGCCTCTGCAAAATGCATTGAAGTTAGTTCCATGGACAAGTAACGCCATCTAGTTCACAAATTAAAACGTTCTGCGTAGTGGCACTTATACGTGCCACTACCCGCTTGCGGTAAAATTTCCTCTGGCCCGAATGAGTGCCGTTCGTCCTTGAATGCATGTTCGCATCTGGCACCTGGGCGTGCCATTCGTCGCGAAAGGGTTAATAAGTATAATATATAAATTAAGACTGAAAACAATGAATGAATGGTCAGTATGATTGATTAATACTGATAGATAGTAACCTGAATTTTTAATATCAAATTTTCAGGTAATATTGCAAAAAATAGAAATATAAAAAAATATATTCTACATATTATATCACTTATATCAAACAGCTATAAATTAAAGTTACCTAATAAAACTAAAGTTTTTCTCTTGTAGCCTGGAAGGCGGACAACTTCTTCATATGTTACAAGATCAAGTTGATCAAAAACAGCATTATGTTTAGCTAAATATTTGTCCCTGTAGTGCTTTTTTTTTCGTCCAAAAAATGAGCAGTTAACTGAAATGAAAATTTAAATTTATTAGAGCAGTAACATCATTTTAGCAATAACACCAATTTATTTAATCTGTATAAATGAAATATGAGTGTATGTTTGTCTCATCATCATGGAAGAACGGCTCCACCAAATTTCGTGAAATTTTGTGCACAGCCTTGAAAGCACCACTTAAAATTTAGTTCATGTTTCGAGTTTCTAGAACTAGGGTATTTTTTCCACATATTTATTTGAAAAAAATAATGATATGTTGCTTAACAATGGAATTAAGAAGCCCAATGACTTTATACTACAGACAATTTTTGTTAAATCTTTTTTAATTTAAATAATTAAGAAATGTATATAAATATAAATTTTATTAGAATTATATTTTTGACTGGGTTATACAGGGTGGCCACTCAACCTGGAAACTGTGAAAATTCTGGATTTTTTTTTTCTTTACTAGTTGTCCATATAAAAAGAGAACTGCCCAGTTTGTTTGCCATTTTCGAAAAATTTCGCCAAGTATTACGTTGTATTCGTAACAGCTAAGTAAAGGTTGCCATATGTCCATTTGATTCCGTATAAAAGCAAAAATGCGGAGTTTGTGCGCTATTTTGGACAAATGTCGCCAAGTACAGAGATGCCAACTTTTACGGATTTTTAGTAGTTTGTACAGATTTTTACTTCATCTTACGGTTTTACAGACATTACTCCCAAAACTACAGAAAATCCCATGAAATTCATGCATCCTACCATTTAGTTCATATTCCCTGCTTTGCTGAGAGTCCAAAATTATCAGTTTGCATCTATTTTCTTCTTCTAATGATTTCATATCAGAACAATAGACCTAATTTATTTTTATAGTGTGCGTAAAAGTAAAGAAATATTTTACATTATATTTCGCTTAAATCATAAGATTGCGCAATACAGTCCTTTTCGGGCTTTGCTGAGAGTACACAATTGTCTTTTTCCATCCATCTCCATCCCCTTATTATTGCACATTAACTTGACTAAACTAGCTTATTTTCATATTTTGGTTGATTATAAAGGTTAATTTTTTAATTATTTTCACATAAATAGTATGTGAAATTCATTTTTTTTTCACGGGCGTTGCCGAGAGTACGTAATTATCCTTTTCCATCGATCTCCATCCCCCTATTGTAGCACATTAACTTGACTAAACTAGCTTATTTTCATATTTTGGTTGATTATAAAGGCTAATTTTTTCTGCCTATTTCAAATCTGCCTATGAAGATAATTTTGTATAGTGAGAACAAATATTTTTATGCTTCTTTTTAGGGGAATTCAATTAAACATTTTAATAGAATGTTTTGAATAACAATGCTGTTTAAAATGCTATAGGAAATTGTACATAATTGTAAATCTTGGGTTTCTTTATATTATATATTCCATATGAAGAACGGGTATACTGCTAGAGTTAATAATAAAAATGCTACCAATTACAACACACTCGAAATAATTATTTACACAATCAAATATGAACAAATACGTTAACACTGTACACTGTCTATATAAGAGCTAAAAAAAAAAAAAACTCATCAATTCATAAAATAATCAAAACCAATTTTAATATATATTAATTGAAATTTTCAAATAATATAATCCATTATAAAATAAATTAATGGGCAAGAAGAAATATTTACTAATTTATATACTCATAAATTCTTAATAAGTGAAATAATGCATAATTTGAATTTACATATAAAATAATGTTAACATTTATATTTAAATAATGAAATTAAGAATTACAGATAAAGATAAAGGTTTCTTCATATGTATTTACTCTGAATGATATTTTCTGTATACTTTTGTGAATTTTAATGATATTTTTCAATTAAATTTTAAGGAAAGAGAAAATTACGGCACTTGCTATCATTATTTGTTAAAACATGTTCTTCTTTATTTGTAAGAAACATGGTAGTATATATATATATATATATATATATATATATATATACAGGGTGATGGGAAAATGTCTGGCCAAATTTTAAAGGGGGTTAGAGGGGACGAATATAAAAGGATTCCCAGTACAATGCATGTCCGGAAACGCCGTGTGAAGGTTGTAGAGGGCGCTGTGTAGGACAGTCGAAACAAGTCGGCAATGCGGGAAGCTGTCATTCCCCGCTGTAATTTCATACAGAATGCAGCGCTTCATGAATGCTGAACTAGCGGGTATCCATCTGACGTATGGAGCTGCGAATGGAAATGGGAGAGCTGCGCAAAGGTTGTACAGGGAACGATTTCCCAACAGAAAAATACTGAATCGTCAAACTTTCGAGCGAGTGCACAGACAGCTTTGCGAAAGCGGGTCCTTCATTGCCAGCAGACATGATGTGGGCAGGCCTCGCTCGCTGAGAACAGTACGAGTGGAGGATGTCTTATGTGAGATTGAGCACAATCCTTTCACAAGCACAAGAGCTGTTGCCCGTAGCCTGGGTGTGAGACAGTCACTTGTATGGGAGATTTATGGGAGAGATGGGAGCGAAAGTATGCACCCATACCATTTACAAAGGGTGCAGGCATTGATAGAGGCAGATTTTCCTCTCCGTGTAAACTTTTCACGATGGTACTTGCAACAGGCTGCTGTACTGTCTGACTTCCCTTCATACGTTATTCACGGATGAGGCAACGTTCACTCGAGAGGGTTTGTTTAACAGTCACAATGCTTATGTTTGTGGATATGACAATCCGCATGCTAAAAGACTGTCTGGTTACCAGCAGAGATTTAGTGTCAATGTGTGGGCGAGTATGGTGCACGAATACGTGATTGGGCCGTACATCCTATCTCATCACTTGGACGGCCGAAGTACCTCATCTTCTTGCAACTGGTCTTGTCCGAACTGCTGGCCGCTGTTGTGCCTCAGTGCATCTGGAGACGTATCTGTTTCCAGCACGATGGAGCGCCATCACACTTTAGCCATGATGTCAGGAATTACCTGGACGCTACTTATCGACATCAGTGGATTGGTCAAGGTAGACCTGTTCCCTGGCCGCCACGATCACCAGATCTGTCCTGCTTGGATTTCTTTCTGTGGGGCCACTTGAAAAGCATCATCTACGATACCCCTGTGGACTCCGTCGATGATCTCATCGCCAGATTGGCTGTTGCTGCTGGAGATGTGCAGGACATGGCTGGTGTTTTTGCCAAGGTACGCAGTTCTATGCGGTGGCAATGTGAAGCTTGTATTATGGTTGGTGGTCGCTCTTTCGAGCATTTGCAGTGACACATTGATTTAATAAAGGGCTTGTTATATTTGTTTGTGTCTCTTTCCTTCTACCTTTCCACTTTCTTTACTCTCCAGGGCTTTTATGCGGCGTTTCCGGACACTCATTGTACTGCAAATATTTTTATATTCGTCCCCTTTAAGCCCCTTTAAAATTTGGCCAGACATTTTCCGATCACCCTGTATATATATATTATATATATTATATATATACATATATATTATATATAGACACACCCAACTCTTTTTTTACACGGTAGATACGTTCCTCAGAAATTCGTGTAAAAAAAATGCGAAATAAAGAAATAATATTTAGTTACATAATTATTCGTTGCTACTTGATAATAAGTGCAATTGTCTGTGACGAACTGGACCAAGTTCATTATGATCACTAGAGATATCCACATCCGTCAAGCTTTTTAACGGAAACCTTCATCCAGTAATACTGTTTTGAACTGCCGAACTACTTTCCGAAAGGTCTTGAGCTGTCGACATTTTTTATTAAAAAATCTGTTATAAACAGTTGAACTTTTGGTTTTTTAAGTTCTTTATACAACTCTTGATAGCCAGCCAAACAATACTTCATATCTCATTCGAATTTTAGGGCACATTCCATGTTTGGATCAATTTTTAAAAAATGATTCACCATACATTTCCCAAATGTTAGACCCTCGCCAATTAAACTAGCAGTTAGTTGACATATTTTGGCCTCTTCCTCGTTATCGCTATTATGATCCTCAGTACTATTACCTTCCTCTGTTTTTAAATCAATCAGATTATCCACATCTAGAGGTTTATCTATCATTAATTCATTGATGTCTTCAATTTGTAGGTCCTCAATTCCTTCTACTCCAATTTTGTGTGCCAAGGCTATAATTTTAAAAGACTCCATCGTTGTTTGGGACACTGAGTTATGCATTCTGCTGAGTTATGCATTCTGGCCAAAGTGCTTACCAGCAAGCATTTAATGCTGATACTCTTAACTTCTCTTTGGCCAATGAAGCATATGCAATACAATCCATAATCGAATATTTTTTCCATGCATCGATGATTGTTGTTGTTGAGACCCAGACCGTCCGACCTACCAGAAAGGTGTAAGGTAACTGTATGGACGGCCGGGAAGTGCCACCCAATTTAGACCGGAACCCAGTGGGGGTGGCATCCACAGGGACCGTACCCTCCTTCACATCGATGATTGTGAGGATGTCCTTTTCTACTGCATCTAAAATATGTTGGAATGCTTGTTGAGTATAATACAGCTTAAAGCAGATCCTTTGGAGGGCCACTTTGTAGATTTCTAGGGTTTTGGAGGGCCGCAATAATTAATGCCTACGATTACATAATTTTACAAAATACGAAACTACGTACAATTACAAAAAAGGGATTGTTTTATATATGATTAATTTTTATATGATAAAATCATTACAGACATCTTTATGGCGAAGTACTCGGTGAAATATGGTAGAAAAAACCGAAGTACACACAAATTATTTTAATTTCATAACAAACGAATTTTAATTTTGATGGTAAAAATATTGACATTTTAAAAGGCATATTTGCTATGTTATTTGATAGGAACATATCCTTTTTTAACAATGACGGCTTCAATTGTGAAGGACTATTTTTTTTTACAAGAATTTTGGACACGCTTTTGTAATACCAGTTTATCAATGTTCAGGGAAACGTCTTTGGCACACGCTACTTTTAAAATTGAAGACAAATGGGTGTCACTTAATTTATTTCTTTGAAGTGATTTGACTTGATTCATTCTGGAAAACAATTGTTCTCTCCTCACCACATGAATATGTTGTTCCGAACATGGATAAGACCCGTGCAGCTAGATTGTAAATATTTATATACTTTTCTTTAGAAACAAACTGGTAAAACTCTATAAGGGTGTAGCTGTTGAATTTTTCTTTTAATAAAGAATCACATTGAAAAGTCAATTAGTTCCAGTTGAAGTTCTTCAGGAGCACTATCGATACTGCAGGAAAATGGTGAAACGAATATATTAAAAATTTGTTCCATATCCCTGAATGATTCAAATCTTCTGTTAAAATCCTCTTTTAACATAGCAACTTTTGTAGAAAACATAGTAAAGTCAATTTCCTCCTCTTCTTCAGTTATGGATTGTAAAGTTGGGAAATGAACAAGATTTCCCGCTTTAAGATGGCCTTCCCAAAGTTGTAGTTTTTCACAAATGCTTTCACATCATCAACAATGTTAGTGACTAGCTTATTTTGGCCTTGTAGTTTGACATATAAATCATTTAAATAGCCAGTTATATCTGTGCTGAATGCTAGATCACATAGCAATTTAGTGTCATCGAAGAGTGAAACATCTTGATTTTTACTTTCAAGGGAGATCTTAATTTTATGTGTCAGATCCCAAAAACGTTTTAATACCTGTCCACAGCTAAGCCACTTTATTTGAGAGTAATATAAAATGAAACATCTTGATTTTTACTTTCAAGGGAGATCTTAATTTGAGAGTAATATAATATGAAACATCTTGATTTTTACTTTCAAGGGAGATCTTAATTTTATGTGTCAGATCCCAAAAACGTTTTAATACCTGTCCACAGCTAAGCCACTTTATTTGAGAGTAATATAAAATGTCATTATGCTCACAATCTAAATCTTTCAGAAAAGCTGTGAACTGTCTGTGATTTAAGCTTTTGGAACGAATATAGTTAATTTTTATCACAGGCTTCAAAATATTTTCAACTTTTAAAACATGGCCACACAGTGCACCTTGATGTATAATGCAGTGGAAGTGCACAAATGGAAAAATGGCTTTCTAAAAGTTCGTAAAAACTCTCTCTCTCTCTCCCCCCCCCCCCCCCCCCAATATTATGCTGTATAATTTTCTGATGAATCAGAAAATTGTACAACATAACTGTAACGGAAAGTTACAGTTTATTTTTATATAAAGGAACACTTGCAGTTTAAACAGAAGACAAACAGCTAATAAGGACATAATCGTAGAGCAGTTAAAGGAAGTTTTGATTCCGAAAAGGTTGAGTCAATTTGCTATGTAATAGCTTGGATAATGGGATATGTACAAGGTTGGTTTATCTTGTTGTCTCTTTGATATTTTATATTGTAATTTGTGTGGATGTTAGTGGCAATGAACTTGTAAAATTGGTTTATGTGGTATAGTCAGTATGGGTCTTTCACCTTTTTGACTTTACATATTGTGATTTAAGTATGGTGTACTTGGTTTTCGACAGTGTATCCGCTTCCGGGAGTGTCATCATGACATTAAGCTGTCTTAACCGGGAAGTGGGGGTCACAATCCCCCCCCCCCAGCGAAATTTTGATACATTGTCGTTCTTTTCTTCTTCCCTTTATGTTTTATATATATATATATATATATATATAGGGTTAAAAGGAAGATACTTCCTCGGGCCAATATCTCATGAACTATGGCAGATAGCTATGTACTTCTTGTGCCATTGTACAGGAAACTCTCTATGGCCCATACAATGAGACCAGGTGGGGGGGGGGGACCCCGTGACCTCCCATTCTTGAAGAGATAGGGGTGCCCATCTCCCCCTTTTGCAGATAGGGGGAAAGCCAATTAGAAAGTTGCAGAGCGAGTCGAATTTAGTACGAACATGTTTTAGATTTATAACAAAACATGGAAAGCGACACTCCCTCCAAATACAGAAAAAAGGGGGAAAGCTGTTTGATTCACTGTATCTGGGGTATATTTACGTAAAGTTAAAATGTCATGCTTTATGCTGAATCCGTAGAGTACACAAATGACATGCAAGGGAGGTGTGTGTGTGGTGGTGGTGTGTGGTGGTGGTGGTGGTGTGGTAGTGTATGCTAACACTTTGTAAAACAGTGATGAGATTCAAATGCTTTGCTATTTATGCAAATCCATTACATTTGCATACAGGTTTCCTATTGGATGACTGCTTCTGTATATAATGAAAATTCTCCATCTGTCAGTACATTTAAGGAAGGAGGAATGTTTGTAGCACTCAGTTGATATGCTAAGATGTTACTGTGTTACAGAAACTTTATGTCTTGTCTAAATACTCGGTTGTTGCTTCCCAATATTTTGATTTTCTGTGGGGGAGGCTGCCCGGTCAATCCCTTACCATCTTTTATTATAGAACTAACACATTTTTGTACTAAATTTGACTTGCTATACAACTTTCTAATTGACTTTTCCCCCTATCTGCAAAAGAAGCAGTGATGATGGGCCCTTAATCACCTCCAACAAAATGGCTATGGGGGGCCTCCTGGTTCCACATGGGCTATAAATAGTTTCCTACACAACGCCACAAGAAGTACATAGCTAACTGCTATAGTTCATGAAATATTGGCCTGAGGATGGATTTTCCTTGTAACCCTGTATATATGCATGCATGTGTGTGTGTATATATATATATATATATATATATATAAATATATATATATATATATATATATATATATAAAGAATATATATATATATATATATATAAAGAATATATATATATATATATATATATATAAAGAAAGTGTGCAATTTCAGTTTTCTAACATTTGCTACAGTAGGGGGTGCAGTTCTCTAAAATATTTGATTTGCCGAACAAATGAAAAATGCCTCCTTTACAATGTAATAGAGGTTTGAAATTTAGTATATGGGCTAACCATTTGACAAAAAAAGCAAAGATGAATACGGTTTGGCAAAAATGTTCATTAACGGGGTGCTACACAGAAAAACGTTTGAAAGGTGAAGTGATAGAAAAAACATGCTTCGGGATAGGATTGAGACTTCAAATTTGGTGTAAGGGTAGATAGTTTGAAAGGAAGAAAGTGCGAAATTTCAGATTTCCAATATTTGCTACTTTAAGGGGTGCCGCACACTAATATGATCGATTTTCTGAATAAATGAGGCATGTTTCCTTTTAAATGTGATAGAGGCTTGATATTTGGTATATGGGCCAATCATCTGATAAAAACCCAAGACAGAGTTTTTCAAAAATATTCATTTGTGGGTTTGCTTCACAGAAAAACGTTCGAAAGGAAAAATAGTAAAATAGCATGCTTCGGAATGAAATAGACTTTAATGTGGTGTACGGGTAGATAGTTTGAAAGGAAGACATGTGCAAATTAAGTTTCCCAATATGTTCTTCTTTAGGGGGTTCTGTACACCAAAATATTCAATTTGTCGAATAAATGTGAAACATGAATTATTAAAAAATTTACATTATTCAGGGGTTGCTTATTGCGACACCGTTTATTTTCAATGGGTATTCAGCTAGTTTGTTAAATTGTTTAAACAGAATTAATGATTCTCTTAAACATAAGGCATCAGGATATTTTATATTGAATAATAGTTTTGATTTAGTCAATCACATTAACAAGTTACTACATATTCTTGGTCTCCATATCTTTAATTTTAAAGATCTTTTAATAATATAGATATTAAAAATTTATATAAAGTTATCTTTCTATATAATGATTATCTCACTTCTAATTAAGTTCCTTTTAAAGTTAACAACTTTCCTATGCTACTGCACTTTTGTGTTATATTATTCAAGGTGATAACATACAATTTAAATAATAAATGAATGACAAATCATTAGATTTTAAAAGTCATTTTATTAAAACATTCATCAGACGTACATATAATTTAAAAGCCAAAGTTCTTTCGGGCATCATCATATCCTTCCTCAGTGGCGTTAAATAAAAAATCATGCTAACATGCTTAAATACTATCCACAACGGGCAAGTTGAATTTGAATATTACAAAATTGGCATCACTACTAAACATGTTTAATGCATCCACACAAAATCACCAGAAACAGATTACAAAATTACAAAGATAAGAAAGACAAATTGTCACAATCCAGTTTAAGCACAAATATACACAAGTACAAAAATTTTTAAAATTTTTTATATTTTAGAGGTAACTTTGTAAAGGTTTGACTCGCAGCATGGAATCGAGCACGAGTTGCCAGGCATAACTTAAAACATGGGCAAGGTCGAAATTACAGATAGAGGTGCGATATAGATAAATAAGAGATTCATAGAGTAAAATAGACTGCGGGTTATTACAGCTGATCAAAAGAAAGGAATTTTCAAAAAGGGGTTGAAAGTTATCACTAATTGGGCAAGAGCTGTCGATTGCCTATAGTTTCTAACATCCCTAGCATGTTCAGTCAACAGTAAACCAACCGTGCATTTAGGGCTACCAATATAAGACTTATAAACATTATCTGGAGAAAGAAGGGGGTACTACATATATCCCGGCATGGCTTTTAAAGTTATCTTTATACCTAAATTTATCAGTTCGAATACGATTAAACAAAGTGGTAACCGTCGAGTGAGCAGATCTAAAATTAAACTCTGAATGAAAACTTTGAATAAAATTACGGTGAATATTTGAAAAGATTCAAAAGAGTAACCGGCATGCTGGCCAAGTTTAAAGATGAAATCAATTTCACTGTTCAAAGACGAAATAGTAGAATAAACATTAAAAGCATGGTTAAAATACGCATTAAAGGAGGCTTTTTTAGACGAGATGGAGTGAAAAGAATTAGCAGGGATGCAAGTGTTAGTGAAAGTTGATTTACAAAAAACAGAAGACTGAAAACCAAAAGAATTACGAGAAATAAGAATGTCCAAAAATGTCAAAACAGTTGGATTCATGCTCGACAGTAAAATTAATGGTGGGGTAAAAATTATTAACCATATCCAAAAGATTGATAAGATCCTTTAAACTATGATCCCAAATAATAAAAACATCATCAACATAATGTTGCCAAAGAATAGGTTTATGGGTTAAAAAATCATAACTTTGTTCTTGAGTTCCTGCAACACAGCTTCAGCAAAAATACCAGACAGGGGGCTTTTATAGGGGCACCCGAAGTTTGTAAGTAAATATCGCCATGGAAACCAAAATAATTGGTCTCCACCACAATATTCAATGCAGAGGTTACTGTGCTGATAGAGGGAATACTACAATTATGCAATAAAAGTTTAATGGCTATAATGTCAATAGCCTTATTAACAGGAACACTAGGGAACAATGAAACAACATCAAAACTGTGAAGAGTAAGTTAGAAACACTTGCGTCGTGGACTCGAAGGAGTGAGGTCGTGTCACAGTCAGCTCTTGTTTCGTCGCCATTTTGTTCAATGGCTCTTGCACGTGAGCACACTTCGCTTGCTGCTTTCAAAAAGATTTTTGGAGCAGACAAATGTCTCGCTGATTTTCAAATGTTCCAAGAGCAGTTTTGAGCTCTTCCTGAAGATGTTCCATGTGGGAAACTTGATCTTAAAAATTTGGAGGATGTGAAGTTTGAGTTAGACGAACTTAAGATTATCGTTGAAAACCCACCCAAAGACATGACCAGACAGGAATGGGTCATTTTGAAAGCAAAGGTTGCCAATATGGAGTACACCATGGAGAATCTGGAGATGGAACCGTCAGGTGAGCCTCCCACAAGTTCTTCTCATGGGATTTCTGTTGTCTCTAAAGCACCTGCGATGTCTCTTGATATCCCCTCGTCGACCCAGACTGCCAGTGTAGAAGCACCTTCTAGTGCTAGTAAGCATCCCCTTACCGATCCTGATGAGGAAGGCTTTGTAAAAATGACGAGAAGGCACTCGGCTAAAATTGTCAAACCTACTCCCCCCTCCCCTCCATTTCCACGCTCCAGCCTGTGCTCGAGCCTGAGGTTCCTGCACCGGATGCAACTAATGTTAATGATATTCCCAAAAAAGGTCGCTCCCCCCCTCTTTTTTTATCGTACCCAGTACAAACTGGAACGACTACTTAAATCAGCTAAGATTAATAGCCCCTTTAATTACTAGTAGCCTGAGAGGTAATTTATTCAAGTTGGAAGTGAAAACGCGTGAGGAATACATAGTTATTCAAAGAAGACTGATTCAGGACAAAATAGCTTTTACGACTTTTCTTCTAAATAAAGTGAAACCACTCAAGGCGATTATTAGGGGGCTTCCTGTGCCCACCAGCCCGGATCTCATAAAAAAGAAATTAGAATGTAGCGGATTCAAGATTAACAGTATAACTCAGCTTTTTAAGGGACCTAAGACTAATAGGGTGCTTATGCCCCTATTTTACATTCATATGAATAAAACCCCGGACAACTTAAAAATATACCAGATAGTTAAAATGTTAGGAGTGGACATGAAGCTTGAACGTTATAGGGGCACAAGGGCATCGCTACTCAATGTTTTTGTTGTCAAACTTGGCATCACGCGGCAATTAGCTGTAATCTACCGCCCAAATGCATGAAATGTATGGGTGATCATTGATCGTACGAGTGTCCCAAAACTCCTGAAACCAAATGTGTTTGTGTAAATTGCGGTGGTGAGCACCCCGCGAGTTATCGTGGGTATCCTAAATTTCCTAAGTCCAGAATCTATCTCAGAACCTTCCCTAATAAAACCGTTACTAATTCAAAATCCTATGCTGCTGCCTACCAGCATAATTAAAATGATTTCACCAAATTGCAAGAAAAATATCCCAAAACCAAGATAACAAATTTTAATCCTAACAAGCCTCCCTTAGAAGAAGGAAAACCCCTCAAAGACGACTGGTTGGAGTTTATCGACATGATAGTCCGTTTCAAAAGAAAAAGCTATCAGCACGATTTCCTCCAATGAGCCCTTAAATCTGCCCTCCCTCCATTAAGGGAATCTAAAACCGTCATAGACAGGATCTCTATTCTTTACGATCATATATGTGATTTAGCTAAAAAACCCTCAAATTAAATAGTAAAGTTTTAAAATTTAGGGCCTGCTTGATTCCTTCCTGTTGTGCATTTTGAGTCTTCTACCTGCATTTTTGATTTGCTGTGAGATACTCCCCACCCCCCACCCCCATGCTGGCTCCTCTCCGTAGCTCTGTCCCTTGCCTCACTAGAACGTCCTCATCGTCTTAAGGCAGTGTTCCACGGAACACACCCATATTTAAAATTTTTCCTTCTTTTCTCGGAGAATTATCATTCTCCATATTCTAAATTAAGTGCCACGTAGACATAATTGGGACTTGTCCTAATTCTGTCTAACATGCATCACTACAATCCCATTGGATCCCTATCATGTTAAAGTCCTTACTCTGATTTCCTAACCTAATTTTAAGCTCCGAGATTAAAGCAAACCCTACGGGTTTGCTAGGCGCTCCAAAAATAGAGTCCCTTGAGTCCTTGAGTAAATTAGAAACAAATTTAGAATTAAACAGATTATTAATAAACTGTTCAGTGGAAGTAATTGTATAGTAATGATTATTAAAAAATGGCTTAAGGAATTTTGTCAAAGCTTTCTCCAAAAAATAAGTCGGACCATTGCATTTTGAAATTATTGGCCGCATTAGATGATTAACTTTATGCAATTTAATTTGACCAAAAAGTTGAGGCAATTGATGGGAGTTACAGAAAACAGCCAATTTTATATTAGAAGGAAAATCAATAGAATTTTTAAGTTTGGCGATCTAGAATTTGTAACAATAATTGGGAATTTTTAACTCTAGCACAATTCATCTCAGCAATACACCTCCGAATTGCTTCAATATAATCAACTTGATCAATAAGCACAAGTTGTTTGGTTTTGTCAGCAGATAAAATAATCAAATTACTATTGGTTTTAAGTTTATTAAATTCTGAAACTTCAACATGTAACTTGCCTTCTAAACTAGGATTATTTTTATTTTTAATTCTATCTTTACCTTTAAATTTGTTAACATTTTGAAAACCAGAAATTGAGAGTTACATGACAAAATGTCCCAGATCTCTATGTTTGTGATCCACATGAAATAAAGCATCCTCAACATGTGGAATTAAATTAATGAAATTAGATGAGACCAGTGGATAGGCAAATTTTGGACCTCTTTCTAAAGCAAAACGCTGAGTCATGGTAATATCTTGAGAAGAATTATTCACAAAAGGAAAAGGAATAGGTGCTATTAGCTGATCATAAGACCCAAGTTTTTTGATCATCTAAAACCACCTATTCTGTTTAGTTTTCTGTACCACCCAAACAATTTTCGTCCCCTTATTAAATTTTGCACAGAGTTTAATTTTAGAACTACTAACTCGATGGTTACCATTTTGTTTAATTGTATCCGAACTGATAAATTTAGGGATAAAGATAACATTAAAAGCCATGCTGGAGTATATGTAGTACCCCCCTTTTTTCTCCAGATAATGTTTATAAGTCTTATATTGGTAGTACTAAACACACGGTTGGTTTATGGTTGGCAGAACATGCTAGAGACGTTAGAAACGGTAGGCAATCGACAGCTCTTGCCCAATTAGTGATAACTTTCAACCCCTTTTTGAAAATTCCTTTCTTTTGATCAGCTGCAATAACCCCCGGTCTATTTTACTCTATGAATCCCTCTTTATTTATCTATATTGCACCTCTAATTGTAACTTTTGACTCTGTCCATGTTTTAAGTTATGCCTGATGACTCGCTCTCGATTCCATGCGAGTCAAACCTTTACAAAGTTACCCTTAAAATATAAAATTTCTATAAAAAAAAATTTTCTTACGTATATTTGTGCTTAAACTGGATTATGACAATTCATCTTTCTTATATTTGTAATTTTGTAATTTTTAAATCTGTTTCTGGTGATTTTGTGTGGATGCATTAAACATGTTTAGTAGTGATGCCAATTTTGTAATTTGCAAATTCAACTTGCAGGTAGTGGATAGTATTTAAGCATGTTAGTATGATTTTTTATTTAATGCCACTGAGGAAGGGTATGATAATACCCGAAAGCGCTCTGGCTTTTAAATTACATGTACATCTGATGGATGTTTTAATAAAATGGTGTTTAAAATCTAATGATTTGTCATTCATTTATTATTTAAATCGATTTGAAGATATGACGTGTTGCCGCCACAATAGTAGTGATAACATACATTTACAAACTTCTGTTGTACCTCAAGGGGGATGCAGTAGCAGTATTCTTACAAACTTATATCTTTATTATTATGAACATAGATTTATCCCTAGTATATATCGAATATCTAGACGACTTAATTTGTATTATCGTTGAAGATACCAACCACATTAATACTGATTATTACCCCTCTAACCTAGAATTGATATCTAATGAGCCAAGTGTTAGTCATAATGTTAATTATTTTGATATAAATTTAAAATTAGATACACAACTATGTTATTACCAATCTATTTGATAAAAAAGATTCTTATAAATTCAAAATCATTAAGCTGCTATCATATCGTTCTTGCAATTCTATCCAGTTGTTTAGAAACATCATTTTAAACCAGCTTTTTTGAATACATAAACTCTCTGATCCTAAATATCACTATCTCCATATTAATAACCGTAAGTGCAATTGTAAAAATCACAAGTATCCTGAATATTTTGTAAATAATATTATTAATAATTTAAAATATTTATGATCACAATTTTGCAATTGCATTCTTTATCCTTGGTTGGCTATAACATTTTTATGGATATCACACATTATTTATTCCATGTCTCTCCTCATGTCCTGAGCCCTATCCTGAATCTTATTTTTAATTATTAACTGTCATATCTTTCCCATTCACTCTATAGTACAATCCAGTTACAGTTTATTCTTGAAAGCGAGCATATTGCTGGCTGGTTTGAACTTAGTCTCTTCCCCCTCTCGTCAGATTTTCATCCCACATGAATATGGCACATGTATATATCTATTTTAGAATACACATTCATTTTAATTTTATTTATATCCTTCTATTAGCCAGTAGACTGTACCAATGGGGTTTATAGTTATATACTGTTGCCAATGTTAGAAACTGGCTATTATTTTGGTTTTAATTTAGAATGCACACACAGTCCTGAAGACAAGTGCAGTTTTAAATTGACCTCAATTTTTATTAAATTGTATGCTTTCATTGTTTTTTGACATGGTCTTTTCAATTTAAATTTCTTTTTTAAATTGACCTCAATTTTTATTAAACTGTATGCTTTCATTGTTTTTTTTTTTTTTTGACATGGTCTTTTCAGGGCTCAGTCTTAAGTCCCCTTCTCTTCCTCATTTTTATGAACACCATTCACACCCATATTGATTCTAACACGAAAATAGCATGCTACGCTGACGACATCGCCGTCTGGCATTCGCATAAAGACATTTCAGTGTCGGAAAAGGCCCTAAACACAACCTTGAAAGGTATTGCTGAATGGGCCGAGAATCCTAAATTAACCATCAACGCAGATAAAACAAACTACTGCATTTTCTCTACTAATAGATGACACCGAGGCAAGTTCAAAGCTAATATCAAAATCATGAACTCTCATATCAAAAAGGTTGACCTACCTACCTATCTTAGAGCAACCTTAGATCCTGAACTTCGCTTTACAAAGCACATTGAACAAACTGCAAATAGAGCTCTTAGAAAACTAAATATACTTAGAAAACTATGTGGCACTTCATGGGGCTCAAGACCTCAAACTCTAAAAAGCACCTTCTGCACTGTTATTAGACCAGTGCTTGAATATGCCGCCCCAATTTGGACTCCGGCCTCTTCTACTGGTAAACAGAAACTCGACTCCGTCCAACATAGAGCCTCCAAAATTATTTTAGGTGCAGTCTCATCAACCAACAACAATAAGGCCGAACAGGAATGTGGCCTGCCTCCCCTAGAAAGTAGGCACAACCTTGCCACCATCAAGTTCACTAACAAACTTCGCTGTAACGGCACAGACCATATCTCTACTAGAATCCTCAATAAATGGAAAGAAACTACCAGGCTTAAACGATCCTCGACTCTCCAGCTTGATAGAGACATCAGAAAACAGGTCAATTTGGAACATTCTTCTTCGGATTTCCTTCAAGAGCCCCCCATTCCTAGAAAACCACCCGAGAATACCAAGTTTGGTTTTAAATTGCTGCAAACGTGTTCTAAAAAAGAAGACCCTGTAGCTCTCAGACAAAAAGGACTTGAAACAATAGAAAAGCTCTCCCAGGGAAGCTATGCAATTGCCTACACTGATGGCTCCTCTGACAGATCCCTCAACAATGGAGGTGCTGGAATTTTCATCCTCTTTCCAGATGGCAGAAATTGCAAACACAAAATCAATACAGGAATAATAGCCTCTAACTTCACTAGTGAACTCTTGGCGATTAAAGAAGCCCTCGCCTTATACCTGAATGACTCTCAAGCTATAGATTCTACAGAAGGAATAGCAATTTTTTTCAGATTCTAAATCCGCTTTAGAAGCTATCAGAAATGGAGAGACCAACATCACATCCGAAATTATAGTCCTTCTTGAAAGGTTGCACAGCAAGGGAAAATCCTGTGTCCTACAATGGATACCTGCACATGTCAACATTGAGGGAAATGAATGTGCGGATTCTTTGGCCAAAGAGGCTAGAGAACTAGATCAGAAGTGCACCACAATCACACTTGCTGATGCTAACGCAGTGGCCAGATATAGAATTATGACTCACACATATAAGAAACCCCTTTTAACAGAACTCGATTGTCCCAGAAATATAACATCCACTATTGCCAGGCTAAGAACTGAGCATTATAGGGGCATGAAGATCCATCCGGACAAAACAAGAACCTATGTCCCTTGTAAAAACTGCCCCGAAGTCCAGCTCACTCCCAACCACATCTGAGAATGCCCAACAGTTGCAGTATATCTTTTGAAGATTGGCATAGTTCCACTCAGGGATTCATTACGGGAGATCCTCTACAGCTGGGATGCACCAACATTGGCAGAGACTGTGATCAATGCTTTTGAAGGAATCTAGACCACTACTCCACTACAATATTGCTTATCCATGGACACACGAACAACAACAACAACATGGTCTTTTCACCAAATATAGATATCTACTGTTTGTTACTTTATGTTTTGATGTATTTTATCAGGTATATATTGTTATTGCTTTTTCAATTTTGTTGCTTCTATTATAATTACTGATCAGCTTGTGTGATGTTGGGCCTTAAGGCTCTAGGGAAGTCTACTATAACCTCTTCCCTTGTTTGGGAGTGCTACATTGCACTTTGCAATATCGCCAGCAACAATCAAGTCACACTTTACTGGATGCCTGGATATTCAGGCATTTCAGGTAATGAATTGGCTGATGAGTTGGTCAGAAAAGGTTCGAGCAGACCCTTTGTTGGTCCAGAGCCAGCGTTGAGTGTCTCTAATGAACTGATCAGAAGAACATATGACATCTTTAGAAAGCAGCAGTGCGAGAACTGACACAACACCAAGGGCCGGGCCAACGGCCGTACCGTGCTGAAAACACCAGTTCTCGTTAGATCACCGAAGTCAAGCAGCATTAGGCGCGGTTAGTACTTAGGTGGGTGACCACCTGGGAACACCTCGTGCTGTTGGCATGTTTCGTGCGTGGTATACCGGTGGTTTGCATGCTGGATTTGCATGCTTCCACAACTGCCGCCGTGTTCATGCGGAGTACGATCACGTTAAACATGTGGATCCGTAAGTCCTTCCGAGAGGTTGGTGGTAGGGGAAAGAGGGTACGGTCCCTGTGGATGCCTCTTCCACTGGGTTCCAGTCTAAATTGGGTGGCACTTCCTGGTTGTCCAAACGGTTACCTTACACCTTTCTGGTAGGTCGGACGGTCTGGGTATCAACAACAACATCAAGGACCAAAGGCAGGCAAAAGAAGTGAACTGTAAGTGCCCTAGTGTGCATCATAGGGAGCTATTCAAACTCAATAGAACTGGCATTAGAAGGGCTGTTGGGCTCCTTACTGGGCACTGCACCCTTAAACGACACCTAAGCATTATGGGTGTGACTAAGGACCTGATCTATAGAGGCTTTAAGTACAGTGAAGAAACTGTCACACACATACTCTGTGAGTGTGAAGTGTTTTCTGCCCATAGGTTCGAGTATTTGGGATGACATGTGATTGAGCCCTGGGAGTTACAGGATATTCCCGTCAAGTGCCTGCTGATCTTTGCTTTGGCTACTGATCTCTTCTCTTAGGGACTGTTTTATCTTTTGTGGAAAGTACAATAGACCTCAGGTTGCTGTGCTAGGCTCTCTTTGAGCCACCTAACTCTAAGTCATAAGTTATAAGTGATGTTGTACATGGCTTTTTTCGCTTTGCTTGTATTTTTTACAAATTTTTAAGCTTTTTTTTACCCTCTTTTGTAGGTCGACATGATAGCTTACTTCTATTGCTCTTCATAACTCGTTTTTTATATATTTTTTGATGACTTTCTTGCATTTTTAATATATTAATGTCTTTATTAATAGTATATTCTTATTCAGGCATATGTATATAAACAACTCTGCTTCATCTCGTGTTTGGGTGGGTAGTACCAATTGGATTTAGCACTGCTGGCTTGCGTTTTCTTCAAATTTCAGAAAGGAAAAGGCACCAAAATCTCTTTAGATGATAACAATAAGACATAAAATTTTTATGTCTTACCAGATTATGCTAATTGTTAGAAAAATTGAAATTTACAAGTCATAGTGGATCAGTATACTCTTTTACCAGGTCCATATATGATTCATGCTAACGAGTGGTTGAGTAAATTTAGGCTTTTGGGAAAATATGGAATATCCAGATGTGTTTATTTTTTAACAGTATGCCCTGAAGACTTTACCGCAGATTGCTTAAAAAATCTCTTGGCAAATCAATATATGACATCAGATCAGATAACTTATATTATTTATATAATAGATATTTCTGTAATTAGTTGGTTTTAATACAATTATAGCTTATCCAAAATTGGTAAATTCAATTAGTTATAATACTCAAATATTAATTAACTAAAAACTATCTATTATGTATAATTTTATTATGTCTATTATGTATAATTTTTATATTTAATTTTATTATATCTATTATGTATAATTTTATTAAATATAATAGGTTTGAAGATTTTTGTGGCCAACAGAACTTGAGATAGTGCACCATGTTTTCATTAAAATGCTTACTATTCACATATCTTTGATAATGGATTGCACTTCTAATGATCTTCATAGTGTAAAGAGATTTTGAAAGAAAATGTTTTGTTAAATTTATATCATGTATACCATCAGATTAATTAACATTTTTAAATTAATTGTGTCTAATTTTGTCCTTATCTTTTACAGTTTGCACAAAGTGTTTCTACTTATTAACTATTGATTTTGTTATTTGTCCTAATTGATAATTCCAGCATTCCAGGGGAAGGGGGACTGATAAAATTTTTCTTTTAAAAATTTGTTAATACTTCAATATTGCTCTATCAAGTATTCTTTAATGATCCATTAATCAGGCATTTGTACACATACAATTTACAGTACAGAATTAAGTGAAAATCTATAATTATAATAAAAATTACTGGAACTTGTAATTTATACTTGGCCTGCACACATAATGCATGTGTAGGAAAAGTACTTTGACAGGGTTGAACATCTGAATTTGGGTTTTCAACGGAAGAACATGTTTTAAAGTATTTCTGAATCACGATAAAAACCGATACCACTGCCTTTCTTACAATGATTTGAGCAGCCATACGCCATCACCACAGCAATATATCATATTGAAATCAATTGAATATATAAAATTTAAAGTAAAAATTAAGAATAACCCATGTTTGATAATGTATTACAATGAGTAGTATGAGTATGCGTTTGGGTGGTTCTATCCACCCAAACAAGCAGAAGACGATGACGACATGATGTCCCATGCACTTGCCCTATTGTTAAATAATCCTCGACATGTTTTCCCCCTTTTACATAGATAAATTATATTCCATACTGTGTTTAAATATTGTTGCATAGGAAAATCTTTATCATGACAACCGTGCTAGAGTTGGTTTGTTAGTCACAGTTGCTATAAATGCATAGTTATCATTTTTAAATACCTATTTTATATATATAACGTGTGGTCAGAATTAAAACATCCCTACTCTGAGCTCTCCATACATCGAACTACTCAGTGTAAAAGCTCCAAAATTGTTGAACCTACTATTCAGGACATGGGGAAAGGGATTACGTGAAAAAAAAATTAGTTCCAGAAACACCGATAGGTGGCGCTGTACAACAGAAAATATGCTGAAAAGACACAAAATACACATTTGTAACACATTTTATTCGAACGTACCAAACATTCATATCACAAGGACCTTATCGATGCAGAGAATGCTGCTCAATATGGTTCCTTTCTTCAAGATGCAGTCTGTGGACAGCTTGTTCAACTGCGGATCATAATTGGTCGATGATGCTTCTCACATGCAGAGTGATACTGTCTTTCAAATCTGCCAAGGTTACCAGACATCCTCGATAAACAAGACTTTTTAAGTATCCCCACAGCCAAAAATCACAGGGATTAAGATCTTGAGAACGAGACGGCCAGGTTGTCGGGAATGCACGACTAATTACGCTACCATTAGTAAAATGTTGCTGAAGAAACTGCTGTACACAGAGTCTAATGTGTGGAGGTGCTCCATCTTGCACAAAGGTAATTGAATCAAGACATTGGTGCTGTTGCAGTTGGGGTACAACAAAATTTTCGAGCATATTTTTGTACCTCATGGCCGTCACGGTGCATGTGACAGGGTCACTGGGAGTAGCATCTTCGAAAAAGAAAAATCCAAGAATGAATGTGGCTGTGAATCCACACCAGACTGTAACTTTCGGTGAGTGAAGTGGAATCTCTTGGAAGGTACGAGGGTTCTCCCTATCCCAAATGCGAATGTTATGAGTGTTGACTGTTCCACTTAGATGGAAATGCGTTTCATCGCTCCATAGAATCTGCCATGACCACGATGCATCCACTTCAACTCTAGCCAGAAATGTCAATACAAAGGTCAGTCGCTTCTCCCTGTCGATGGTCAGCAAGTGGTGATTGTGACTAATTTTGTATGGGAAAAAATGCACTATGTTTCTCAGTACGTTTCGCACTGTGCTGTAGAAAACATCTAAGTGTCATGACACTCCACGTGCACTACTACAGCCTATAATGCTATCCATTGATTGTTCAACAATAGCGGTGGCAACATCGTCAACGACATCTGAACAAGTCGATTTGCGTCCTCGACCCAGCTGAACTCCAAGATGTCCAGTTTTCTCAAATCGAGCAATCATTCTCCTGAGAGCATGTGGAAGTAATGGTCCTTTGCGCAAATTCTTAAGTCGATGAAACTCTCGAAGTGCAGCTGCAGCATGTCCTTTGTTTTCATAAAACAACTTCACAAGCAAAGCGCATTCTGACAGTGTGACAGCCATCACCGATAAGAATGAAAATTTCCCAGTTTTATCCCCTTTTATGCCCAGAACATAGTAGCTGCAAACCAAGGGTTTATGCAAATTTTTGTGCTTACAGTGCAAAATTGCAGTTACAATGACAGTTTAAGTTTCTTCACTTTTTTATCTTTTTTTTTCATATCAGCAAAAGAAATTAAAAAGGAAAAATTCCATATCGCATGTGTTTGTTTTTTTGTGATTATTTTGTGTCTTTTCAGCATATTTTCTGTTGTACAGTGCCACCTATCGGTGTTTCTGGAACTAATTTTTTTTTCGTGTAATCCCTTTCCCCATGTCTTGAATAGTAGGTTCAACAATTTTGGAGCCTTTACACTGAGTAGTTCGATATATAGAGAGCTCACAGTAGGGTCACAGTAGGGGTGTTTTAATTCTGACCACCCGGTATATACACAGGGTGTCCAGTGCTATCGGTGGCCAATGGCTATTTCCTCAACCGTTAGTCACAGAGATATACTTCCAGCTGCAAAAATGTTTTAAATTTTTAAATCTATCACCTTAAAAACAGTTTAAATCAATAAATGCATTTCTGAAAGAAATACGAAATATAAATGTTTATACGGTCCCCCGGTCCTACTAGCTATATTTAGGAAAATCATCATCATACAATTTCATGCAAAATAAAAAATCATCCTTTTATGATCAAAGTTCACTGAGTTATGAAGCATATAAACTTTGACTTAAGTTGCTTTTTCGCGCATAAAAATGTCCCGTTCCAGACAACCTTTACAGGACCATATAAATATTGAAATTCCGTATTCAAAGTATTATCTTTCGATTAAATGCATTTATTGATTTAAACTGTTTCTAAGATAATAGATTTTAAAATTTAAACCATTTTTGCAATTGGAAGTATATCTCTGTGACTAGCGGTTGAGTAAATAGCCATTGGCCACTGATAGCACTGGACACCCTGTGTGTGTATATGTATGTATGTATGTATATATATATATATATATATATATATATATATATACATATATATATATATATATATATATATATATATATATATATATATATATATATATAATACACTTCTGTTTGTAAAAATTGTAACACCATGAAGGAATCATCAGAATTGAATGAAATTTATTGCACAAATGACCTGTATTGATACAAATAAACGATTACAATTTACAAAGCAAAAAAGAACAATATTACATGTTGAAAATCAGTATTTGGTAAAGTCACCACAATACGTGCTTCTATATGATGCAATACATGCTTCTATATGATGTGGCATCGACTCAAATAGATTTTGAAGTTGTACCTGAGGAAGAGCATTCCAGATTGCTTTTATCTAAACTCAAAGTTCAGCTGTATTAGCTACGGGATGAGTGCACGTGCAAGACGCTGATTTACGAAATTCCTGATACGTCCAATAGGTGACATATCTGGTGAATAGGCCAAGGAAGACCCTGTATCTGTTGTGCTGAAAAGAAATCTTGAACATTCCTAGCACCATGTGGAAGGGCTTTGTCCTGTTGAAATACAGCTCCAGGAATGTGTTGAAGGAAGGGTACGACTTTGAGCTCCAGAACTTCTCTGATGTACCAAATGCTGTTGAGATTGCCCACAATTCTTAGCAGATTAGATAGTCCAAGATACACAATGGCACCACCAGACCATCAAGCTTGGCGTTCTTCCAGTATGACGTTGGATAACGCACTCCAGAAGGTGGTGTTCACAGCTATAGCATCTAACATGGAGGCGGTATCACTGTACCCCAAATTATAGCAGGATTCATAGGAAAAGACGACGTGTTGCCAATTAGCAAGACAGTGTCTATGTTGATGAGCCCATTGTAGCCGCAAGCATCGATTGTTTTGCATCATGGAGAATACTGTACAAAGGAATTCTTGCATACAGTCCACAATGCAACAGACGGCGACAAATTGTTGGAGCAGACAATGACACACCTGTATCAGTGCTTCAACGGTCACAAACTGTCAAGATGAAGCTGTACAGTCCATCACTGCCATGCGGATGAGGTGTCTATCATCATGTGCTAACACAACATTTCATTGTCCACTGCCAGATTTGCGACTCGTCCAGCTCTTTTCAGTCCACTGCTTCTACACCCACATCACTGTCGTGGCATTGCGCTCCATACAAGATGCTATTGCACAGTAAGGAAAGCCCCCTTCACAATGGCCAATCATTCATCCCAGCTCAAACTCTGCAACTTGCTCATATGGTGCCCTCTGTCATCGAAGAAGCATAGTGAATTCTCATGAAACATTTACCGCTGGCAGACAACCATAGATTATTTTTAACGTCCCACTACAGTTCTCTATTTATACGGCTAAAACAGCAGATCAGAGGATGCTGCTCAGCCCCCTGAATGAATGCTGAATCTGAAATTCTAATCATTTGCATAGCACACCCTAATTTACATTTGATGTAAGTTTCAGCTGAATCACGAGATTCCTTCATGGTGTTACAATTTTTACAAACATGAGTTTATATATATATATATAAATAATCTTTTTTTTAAAACTGTTTTAATGTGTATTTTACAAAACTTAACTTCCTACTTTATTATACAGCAGATTGTGATAAAGAAAATTTGTGTAGAGTATTCATAATAAATAACTCAAAGCCCATACAGAATTTTACTAATTTTTTTAGTCACATTTATTTTTTAAAAAATTTAATTCATCCACATAGTCATAAAAATTGCAAAGACTATGTCAAATATGCAAAAGTTGTACTCTGATTTTGTTTAATTCTAAGCATAAAACCAACATTACCAAAATTTGAATTTGTTTACAACAGCATATATAAGCGACAAAATTATAAGAATAAAATACTGCTTTTCATTTCTTAAATGTTAATTAATTTTCCAAATAAGAATCTACTTTAAAAGGAGGGGTATATAAGAGATTGTTTATACAAGATAAGAATAAAAAAAAATCCATACAATTCTATTGTTACAATAAAACTAGTATACAGCAAAACCAATTTTTTAAACAATCCAAGTCATAAATGTATTTCTGACCTTGATCATTACGAGATCGCTCAACAGCCATACTAGCAACTCTCCACTCCTGCAGTTCAGGTGATGGAATCAGACCAGCAGTAGTTTCTGAGTTTTCTTTCCGAGCTTGCCACCAATTATGATCATCTTTACTAATGACTTGCAGAATATCCCCTGTTTTAAATTTTATTCCAGCTTGTGGACAAGGTATGAGATCATCTTTCTTGGGATCATAATCAAACTGGGCACGGACAAATATCTGAAGGAATTAGATTGAGAAATGGAAATCAACTTGTCAATTTTTCTTAAAAGGTGATACACTTGAAAAGTTATTAAACTTATACATATAATCATAATAGTCTGAAAAAATCACAATGAAGCCATCTTCCACACAAGTACATCATGAACATTAATCAGGAACAGATTTGTGCATACACAGACTAAGTGGTTGCTGAAAGCCCCACTTTAATTATTATATAACATAATGGATGACATGGGAGCACCATGATGAAGAAAGAACTGCTTAGGTATTCTAAAGAAGTAAATCTACCACTGGGCACTTGGGATTTTCAAAACAAATAAATGATGCATAATATGAGAAAAAAACATACTTGTAAGGAAATGTCAGACAAATTGGATAAAGTTTCTAAATATTCAAAAACATTTATTTGCAATGTAATTTTTTTTTTTTTATAAAGAAGTTAGAAAATGCTTTATGTTTTATCCAATTCTCTAACTAAAGTATGCTTTGGGACTTTTTTCAGGAAATATTTTTAAGTTTAAGGGAAAAAATATAATATTTAAAAGTTACATTTAGGTAACTTTAATTAAACAATTGTGATCAATAATTTTAAAACTGAAGATTTTCTAGGAAGATGTATAAAAAAAAATTATAACAAAAGTAAAAAAACAAAAATGTCGTCTTAATGCTTGTGACGAACCCGTCACTTTTTCAAGCCTATTTTCAGCCATTTTCAGAACAGTTTCAGAGTTCATACACCTTAAGACCGCTTGCATTGCAGTTTTTGGAAAACAAGGCTATAAAACTCTGTCATCACAGTCTGATTTCGGAGAAATGCACCCAATTTGAGCCGTCATCAGAGAAGGGAGAACTAATCCCAGAGGGGAACGTTAGGTGGTCTATGATATGCAGAGCTTGGAAAAAGACATTCCAGAGCTTTGTCAGGGTGGTCCTCAGATTTTGGACCAGAATATATACACGAAAGAGACGCTTTTCGAGAGAGGCGAGACAATTTTCGTAGAGACAGGTCGCACGTTTGGTGCTCCTGATGCACAGGTTCTCGCCCTCACCAGAATGTTATTCTGTAACTTGTTGATATTCCTCGTCATGCTATAATAAAAGCTTATTTTCTTTATCAACGATGCCTGTTTTATCTAGACTTGGAGAAAGTCATTATTTCCATGATCTTATCACTGATTCGAACTCACGAATTCAGAAGGGAACGGTTACTGGTATTTAGGTCGGCACATTTCACTTTATGTGCGCGGACCGGAATAACGCTACTGAGTCAACAACCATGCAGAGGCATAGTATCCAGCAGCAGAGAATGGTAAATTCATTACAAAATGGTATCCAGCGACGGCATACGTTACAAAATGATGGCGAACGGACCTTGAAGTCCATGCTCCACCACACAATTCGAGACCAGGGAAGGGGATGGCACCTGCAGATTCCCTATATCTTGTGGGCGTATCGAGAAGTACCGAACACTACGACGGGGGTTTCGCCTTTCCAGGTATTATACGGGAGGGCGCCACAAGGCCCGTTGTCCATTTTAAAAACGACGTGGACAGGAAAAACTGAGGGGATCCAATGGGACGTGAGACCGGTTTCAGCATATTTACAGGATCTAAAAAGGAGATTAGAGGTGGCCGCGGAACAGGCGGGTTTGACGGCAAGTGTACAGCAGGAAAGGATGGCATATTACCACAATCTTAGGTCATCCACGAAGGTGTACAAACCGGGAGATCAAGTTATTGTGTTGGTGCCTGACTCCACAAACAAATTGTATGCGAGATGGCAGGGGCCGGCTGTAATACAGGAAAGAAAGAATCCGCACTCATTCATCGTAAAGATGGCGGACGGTAGTACAAAACATGTACATCAAAATAAAATTAGAAGGTATGTGATGAGAACGGAGGCTGTCAATGTAATTTTTGAAGAGGATTTTGGGGAGGTGGTGAACACGCCTAACCAGGTATCCCGGAATCGAGATTTTGCAAGGGCGCTCGATTCGCTGGATGTCCATCAGCTAGATGCCAGCAAGGAAAGGGAGTTAAGACAGATGTTGGAAAGGCATAGGGGGCTATTTACAAGACCAGTACAGCCTGCCAAGGTGGGGACACATAGGATAGAATTGGCGCCAGAAACCGTACGAAAGAGACCTCATTGTTACAGTATACCTATGGCCTACCGAAAGGAGGTTGAAAAACAAGTGCGCGAGTTGTTAGACCTCGGACTGATTGAGCCGTCGGAGGCGGAGATAGCACACCCGGTAGTATGCGTGGCAAAAAAGGACGCCACAATTAGGTTATGTGTTGACTTCCGAGCCCTTAATGCAGTATCAAAAATTCCCGTATTCCCTATGAAGGACATCCAGGAGCTAATATTTACAGCGGGAGGGGCAGAATGGCTAACGAGCCTCGATCTATTAAGGGGTTACTGGCAGATAAGGCTGGAAGAGAGCAGTAAGCCGCTCACGGCGTTCTCAACGCATAACGGAACGTTTCAATGGAAGACTATGCCGTTTGGTTTAGCGGGCGCTTCTGGTACATTCCAGAAGGAGATGAACCGAGCACTACAGAGGCATTCCGAGTATGCGCAGGCATACATCGACGATATTATCATTTTTTCTCATGGATGGGAAGAACATATGACACATGTAGACGCAGTACTAGGAGAATTGGAAAGATTGGGATTCACGATTCGGGTAGACAAATGTACGTTCGCGGCCCGAGAAATATGGTATTTAGGGCATCAGATAGGGGGAGGAAAGCATGCCCCGGACAGAGAGAAGGTGGCAGCGATAGGCCAATTAAAGAGACCGACCACCAAAAAGGATGTAAGATCCGTACTAGGATTAATGGGGTTTTATCGAGCTTATATACCTCATTATGCGGAACTGGCCACACCCCTGACCAATCTAACTAAAAAGAAGTGCCCGACCATCGTCGAGTGGGGAAAGAAGGAAGAGGCAGCGTTTGAGGAACTTAAACGAACTCTGTGTACCGCGACATCGCTCGCAACACCAGACTTCGATTTGCCTTTCCAAATTCACGCAGATAGCTCAGAGCTCGCTTCGGGAGTTTGTCTTACACAGAGAGATCCCGATGGAAATTTTAAACCCATTGCGTTCGCGAGCCAAAAGCTCAACGACACACAGAAAAAATGGGCAACAATCGAGAAGGAGGCATGGGCAATTTTATTTGGGCTAAACAAATTCGACCGTTGGATATACGCAGGAAAGATAGAGATCATAACGGATCATAACCCGCTTAAATTCCTTAATAAAAGCACGCCAAAAAGTCCTCGGTTAATGAGATGGGCATTAGCATTGCAGAAATGGAATTATGAAATATCGCACCGACCAGGGAAAGAACATTGCGCGGCGGATGCGCTCTCACGTTTACCAAGGGAAGCGATGCTGAGCAAAGACGCGGGAGGAGGGGGAGATGTGTTTTGAAAGTGGGTCAGAGCATATTCCTCCAGGCTGGGAACCGCAACCACCAGCTGATTGAAGCAGGGGGAAGGAGCGAGGAGGAAAAGAAATGGTAGTTTCGATATCACCGGAGTTTTACATGAAAACGGAGTAGTATTTTGAGTGTTTATTTGTATGTATGGGGGATGATTAAGTGTATGGTTTATATAGTATAAATTGATAGAAGATTTTTTTTTATGGTTAATTTATGTAAAGTTATATGTGTCGGGTAGTGTAATATTAGATTATCTATTAGTG
This sequence comes from Amaurobius ferox, assembly GCA_951213105.1. Classification (NCBI taxonomy): domain Eukaryota; kingdom Metazoa; phylum Arthropoda; class Arachnida; order Araneae; family Amaurobiidae; genus Amaurobius; species Amaurobius ferox. The sequence goes on from OX578133.1 coordinate 56,747,775, forward strand.
TTTATGGAAGTTGACTTTTTTTTGTTTTGCTTATGATATTATACTATTTGGCTGGGAATTCTGGGAGAGTTATAATGTTGCAATGGAAGTATATAATATGAGATCCTGGGTGGCAGCCAAAGTAAATAGTCACTATATAGCAGGCATATACCCAGCAACCATGTGTTTTACAAACAGTTATTCAGAGGTGAAAAACCGTGAAAGAATGCCAGAAACTCTGGACTTAAGAAAATTTTATTGTGTATGCAGACTCTGACACTCTAACTTTTAGGTGTGCACTATAAGAACTGAACATGCATAAACTTTGAGTGCATTCTGACAACAGATGCGGCATAACAGGAGTGATGTGGGTTACGAGCGGTTGCTCATTACCAGACAGTTGTGTGGGGTAATAAGGGTCAATGGACCTGTGTTCGGACGATCCTCAAGGAGTGTAATGTTGCAGTGTTATTATAAGTGAATTGTGTTTTTGGAAAAAGCTGGGTATTTAACCCTAGTTTTCCTCTGGGTGGGGCATGTGACGAACCCGTCACTTTTTCAAGCCTATTTTCAGCCATTTTCAGAACAGTTTCAGAGTTCATACACCTTAAGACCGCCTGCATTGCAGTTTTTGGAAAACAAGGCTATAAAACTCTGTCATCACAGTCTGATTTCGGAGAAATGCACCCAATTTGAGCCGTCATCAGAGAAGGGAGAACTAATCCCAGAGGGGAACGTTAGGTGGTCTATGATATGCAGAGCTTGGAAAAAGACATTCCAGAGCTTTGTCAGGGTGGTCCTCAGATTTTGGACCAGAATATATACACGAAAGAGACGCTTTTCGAGAGAGGCGAGACAATTTTCGTAGAGACAGGTCGCACGTTTGGTGCTCCTGATGCACAGGTTCTCGCCCTCACCAGAATGTTATTCTGTAACTTGTTGATATTCCTCGTCATGCTATAATAAAAGCTTATTTTCTTTATCAACGATGCCTGTTTTATCTAGACTTGGAGAAAGTCATTATTTCCATGATCTTATCACTGATTCGAACTCACGAATTCAGAAGGGAACGGTTACTGGTATTTAGGTCGGCACATTTCACTTTATGTGCGCGGACCGGAATAACGCTACTGAGTCAACAACCATGCAGAGGCATAGTATCCAGCAGCAGAGAATGGTAAATTCATTACAAAATGATGGCGAACGGATGGATTTATTACAATGCTAACAGGGCAAATATCTACAAACATTACAACCATACATGCTGCAGAGAGATCTTCATTCCTTGTGTCTAAGCAATGAAATGCAATAGCTAAAATTTAGACTTTTAACATAATGTATTTTATTCAATTAAATACATTTAACACAATGTATTTTAATTGAATAAAAATGCTAAATTTTCTTACACTTGCCTGTTTTAGAAACTTTTGATTTATAAATCTCAAAACAAAACTTGTGGTCCCATATATATACACATTGTAATGATCAGATTGATCCAGTTTGTAAATATATATATATTTAATGATATGACATGTCACATGGTACAGTACAGGGTTAACATGTAATAAAGGTCATATTATTAGTTCTAAAATGTTCAATTCTGTTAAACATTTGGCTATACCTTCAATTTCCAGTATTTCGTGTATTTAGCTATTCACAAATTTGCTATTTCTGAAGGATTCTAGAAACATGTACGAAAAAATAAATTTCTAAAATTTGAACAGCATAAAACAACAACAGTTACCATTAGACAAAAACAAATAGTAAAAATCTGATGTGGGCAGCACATGACTTTCCCTGCAGACTCAAATTCATATTTTCTTTATTTCTTTAATAATTCATTAGATTGAGTTTAATTGAACCAAATAACACTAAATTTGCATTTTTTATTCAATTTTTGTTTTTATTTGGTAATTGGGCATTTTTCCGAAATTGGCGTAACAAAAATGCAAGAAATCTCAAATATCTTGAGAACGGTTAGTCCTAAAGTATAATGGAGTATGTTATATTATTTTCCTCTTCAAAAATTGCGTATAAAAGAAGAATTTAATTGATACATTTGAGCATACACTACTTAGTCTTTTTCTTTAGATTTTGACGATTTTGGAGGGCCATTTCGCAACAAAAGGCAGGTTGTTCTTTTCCGAATCGTACCAAAATCTATTCAGCACCAAAGTATCCTACAAACTTATCTACCAAATTTTGTGAAATTTGGTCAATTAATAATGTAGCTAGAGTGGATACATGAAATTTTTGTAGGCCATTTCGTAAAAAACAGGCAGGTTCTTTTCCGAATCGTACCAAATTCTAATCAGCACCATAGCATCCAACAAGTAACTTATCTACCAAATTTTGTGAAATTTGGTCACTTAGTATTTCAGCTAAAGCGGATAAATGAAATTTTTACAGGCCATTTCGCAAAAAAAGGCGGGTTCTGTTTTTATGAATCGCACCAAAAAGCACCAGGGTCACATCCAAGTGACTTACCTACCAAATTTTATGAAATTCGGTCCATTAGTTTTTGAGTTAGAGTGGATACATACATTGCACAGACATACACTGAGACATCACGCTAAAAATAGTTTTTTTTTGTATTCTAGAGGTCTCGAAACGTGTAGATCCGTTGAAAACTCGAGTTGCAATTTTCGACATGATCCCAATACTTTCCCTATACATTACCATGTATTGCAGGGTAAGTAAAAATGTGACACTCTCCATAAAAAAAAATATAGATGCATGCATAACTGCCAACCTCCAAATATGAAAAACCGGGAGATTTTTGTACGAAAATATGAAAAAACCAGGAGATTTTGATCAGCCCAATTTTAGACGATGCAGACAGATTGCAAATGTGGAAATTATTTTCACAATTAAACGAAAAATAAGAAGGATAGCGCACAAATGCCGTTTTTCGCGATACTGCTGCAAAATAGCCTTTCATTTCATTAATAATATGTTTAAACAATAGTTTTTCTGTATGAAAAACGAAATAATTATAAAAAAATGTGACGATGTTGACACGATTGCAAAAGGGGAAATTATTTTCACAATTAAACGAAATATTAGGAGGATTGCGCACAAATGCCGTTTTCCGCGATACTGCTGCAAAATAGCCTTTCATTTCATCAATAATACGTTTAAACAATAGTTTTGCATATAAAACAAAATAATTTAATAACATTTTAGTCGATGCAAATGCGTTTTTCCCACATTAATTAGATAATCATTGGTCATCTCTCTCGTGACGCTGTGAGAATAATCGCCGTTTGCGAGCGTCGATTATGCGATAGCTGGGAAACGGATTTTTAGACGAAAGAACGGGAAAACTTCGATTTACTTTTGTACCCTGTAGATACAAATACAAAAATACAAACGTCAATCGCGATCCATTCCTACAGCGCGGTAGCAGAAAACTGCACCGTGGAAAACAATTGAAAGTCACGATTTGCATTCCCGTGATTTCTGCCTAGGAAGGGGGAAAATAAGGGCAGCTGAGTGAAAACCGGAAGATTGAGCGACTTACCCAGGAGACCGGGAGATATAGAAAAAAACTGGGAGAGTTGGCAGCTATGTGCATAGTTATTTAACCTACGTCAATGGCTTTTAACCAAAAAATAATTTCGATCGTCAGCACTCCAAGTGGTAGAGGGGATAAGGTGTGTCCAAAAATATGCTTTCCCCTGCGTAGAAGTATGATTAACACGTCACCCACCCTTTGAAGCAATACGGAGGGACATTCTTAACAGTTTCACCGACTGAGTGCCCTCCAGCACAGACTAACTAATTGGGTCCTCCAGGTATACCTTTCTTGGAAACACAATCCCGAATGTTGAAGGCATCCAGGCTAGGCGAGCCACTTTAGGAAAAATATTCGAATGGTCAATTGCATTGCATTGGAAAGAAAAATGAACCAGTTGCAGAAATCAAAGCAGAATTTACTGTTGCTTATGCCGGAAAAAGGTGTTTAGGTCAATATTTAATATTGAAAACTGCAATTAAATGTTTTTTTACACACTTTTATTTGACTTCGATCAGAGTATACAGGGTGTTTCAAAACGATTACATGACTCAATACACCTTGGTCGCAGGTAGTGTTTCTTTCAGGCATACCTCCAGGCATACGTCTTGCCTTTCTGACTTGATACAGAGCAGACACGCAAAAGGAGAGCTCTGCAATTCAGCTGAACAGCCCATCATCTTACAGCATTTATGAGAACTTGTAAGCAATTTACAATAGCAAAGCAACAAGCTCGATATAGCTCTTATGTATCTTACAAAATGAATCAACAAGCTCGACATAACTTGTATGCAGTCGACAAAGGACTTCAACAAGCTATATATATATATATCTTGTCTAGAATAGAGTGCAGATGAAAAGTTGGACTTTCGCATTTTAATACAACAGCGAACAGCAAGCTAAATCTTCTGAATGGAATTTAATATGCAAGGGCAGCCGCTCCTTCATCTTCTAAGGAGACTGATGCAGTTCTACAGAGTCATCAATAGGTTCTGTGATGCAACAAAGAGGTATTCCATGTTCCATAATATGCAGTGATCATAAATAACTATCTGAGAAATTACATCTGTGATAAAATATTCCGCGCAGTGAAAAAACTATTTTAGTGGACTTATGTTTCATCTGCAATAAACAATCGTGCAGATTCGACTAATATGTGCTTTGTGAGAACTATAAAATGATGTGCAAAATATATATCATCTTGACTGCGGTGAATGGTTGCATCATAAAACACGTAAGTGAAACATCCTTTAACCCTTTCGAGACGATTGGCACGCCTGCGTGTCGAAAAATAACTAAAAATCACCCGTTCAACACAGCATTCTACTTTTTTCAGGAATAAAGGAAATATTTATTTTCTATTTGATGTATATTTTTCATACAAATTTTCCTTTATCAAAATATTAAAAATTTCAATGTATTAAAAATGATTAATTACCTTGATTAAAATAGTTATCAGTTAATCAGAATAAATATTGAAATGATTGTAATAAAATATTTATATAGCTAATAGAAATTATGTACATATATATACAAGAAAATAATGTAGCTATTTTCATTAATTAATACACCTTTTGCATATGGTATATTTCAAAGCAAGAATCCACGCACAGACCAACATTGCAATCTTTGCATTCATAATAACTGTCTATGCGCTTTCTTTTGCCTTTTGTAGTCCATGAATCTTCACTATCCGCATCACTTTCATTACTGTCTGGTTCGTTTAACATACGAGTATATTCTTCCACAGAAAGAAAACGTCTCAGCTCAGCCATTCTTTTATCCGAAGTAACCTAATCATTTCACTGCCGCACATTCCTTTATCCCCTCCCTTCAAAAAAGAACATATTCTCTCATATTCCTATAATTCACCAACAAAATCATTAAGCTAAAATCAAAACGAGATCCGAAACTCAATTATAAAATTGTTGATGCTGCGAGAAGTGCTCTGTTTGTTTATATTACAAAATCATGTTTTATAACTCCAAATGGAGAAATAATTCATTGGATCCTCCCTATGCCAAGGTCAAGTATCTGCAAAATACATTGGAGTTGTTCCCATGGACATTTAACATCATCTAGTAGACAAATAAATTCAAATAAAAATTTTCCATATGAAAACACGCTGACGTGATCCTCGTCTTTTAGGGTAAGTTTTTCCTTGACACGGATACATGACAGTCGTCCTTGAATGCAAGTTCGCAGCTGACGCGCAGGTGCGTCAACCATCCTGATAGGGTTAAACCGTCAGTTTTAGACACAAGTTCACAAATTCAAGACCCAAGCAAGTTAATTCCTTTTCAATTTAGAGGTCAGAGAATCAGTTCAATGGCAGAAAAAGGAACTTACAATACATTCTAAGTCTCCCTTCTCCCACCCACTCACACAATGGGGATCTGGTTCTGCTTCCAGCATTTGTGAGAGAATTACAACTAGAGGGTAATTCCTGGAAAGTTCTAATCATACACATATTCAATTGTTAATTTTCCTGAATCATTGCGGTTTTTCTAGCATTTCTTCAGTTTGAAAGCGGAAACTTGAGCATGCGTGCCATTGAGCATAATGCCAACAAAGCGTAAAAATTTTAACATTTTCTGAAAAAAAGAAAATTATCGAAGAGTTTGAAAAGTCAAATCAGTCGAAAGATGCCTTCGCAAAAGCTCAGGAATTCCTTGAATATCGTGACATTTTAGCATCAAAAGACACTGTAAAACTTTGTGACAATAGAAAAAGAAAAGTGTCTGCTTATGAAGAAATCGAGAAAGCTCTCAGGATCTGGATGAAATATGCCAGGACACAAAATGTGATGATTTCCAGTTCAATTTTGAAAGAAAAAGCTCTTCAAATTGCCGCCGAACTTTGAGAAGAAGAATTTACAGCTAGTAATGGATAGTTTGATCGGCTGAAAATAAGACATAATTTATCATTTAAAAAAGTCAAGGGAGAAGCAAATGATGTTGATCCAAAAGTTGCTCTGGATTAGAAAAACACAGGGCAAAAAAATTATGTGAACAATATGGATCAAGTAACATTTTTAATGTGGATGAATGCAGATTGTTTAACAAACTCTTGCATTCAAGCAGGAAAAATGCATTGGGTTAAAAAAGAGTAAAGAAAGATTAACTGTTTTGCTGGGATCCAACATAGATGGCAGTGAGAAGTTGAAACCTATTGTCATAGGAAAATCTGAAAATCCCCGGTGTTTTAAGTATGTAAAATTTTTGCCAGGGAGCTATGATGCCAACTCCAAAGCTTGGATGACTTCAGAGATATGGGAAAAGGCAATCAAAAACTTAGACACGACATTTTCGCAGAAATGTAGAAAAATAGCTTTAGTTGTAGACAACAACACAGCTCACACCAAAGTAAGGATTTTAGAAGCCATAGAAATGGTCTACCTACCACCAAATGTGACTAGTGTATTGTAACCTATGGGCCAAGGGATTATAGAAAATTTCAAATTAAACTATTGAAAAGTTCTAATGAAGGATTTTATAACTGCTATTGACGACAAATCCTCCTTTTCAATTACTGTGCTTGATGCAATTTTTTTACATAGTGAAAAGCTAGAGCATGATATCCACCAAAATTATTGCCAATTGCTTCAGACATACAGGTTTCAAAATAAATCCTTCCAAAGCCAATCCTGAAGAGAGTGAAAGTGAAGATGATAACCATATATCGGAATTAGCAGATGAACTATGAAAACATGGTTTAGAATTTTATTCAGATGAAGACAGTGAAATCGTGATCTCACCAGAAATTTCAGTGCCGAATATTGTTTCTGAAATAAACAATTCAAACTGTAATGAACTGGATCAAGAGAGTGACGACGAGAGTGACTACGTATAAGGATGCTGTAACTGCAATAAACACTGTTAAAAGATTTTTAATTTCTTGCAAAAAAATAGATGTTAAAGATTTCGCAATGGTGAGAAAAATTGAAAAAATTGTAAAAAGTAACAAACCGGCATTAAAACAAGCATCCATTTAGAATTTTCTTAAATCAAACTGTAAGTAATTGTTTTAATTCATTTCTTAATCTATATTATGCATTTAACTTTGAAAATGTACCACATTTCCTAAATAACATTATAGTGCACAAGTAGTATTTGTATGAATAAGTTTTAAATAACAATCAGAAACATTATGTATATATGTGTCCTATTTCATTTCTAAAACATGTGGCCTTGATTACAATGAAAAATCTTGTTAATCTGTATTTACTGTCACCTAGCTTATAACGTCACTATAGATTGGTCCAGTGAGGTGAGGGTTTATCGAGGATTGACAGTAAAAATCAAAATCTTCAATTATATATATATATATATATATATATATATATACATACATAGATATATAAACAATCTTTATAAGTAACAAAAACTCACTTCACAAGTAGGAGGGCCTGTTCTGTAGCTTGGCACAATTTTAAATGTAACATTACCTCTAGCATCTCGCTGTAGGGGAAGGGAAAAGAAGAATGTAAATACTTTGAAATTGTTGATTGAAAATTAAGAATTATTTAAATTAATAATTATTGAAGATAACTAAAACAAGAAAAATACTGACCAACATTTTTTGCAAAGCATCTACAGTCTGATTTGCAACACTAACATTATTAATTTCTCGAATTTCATCTCCAACACGTAAAGTAGCTGAAAAGTTAAATAAAACGTGTTTAAGCAAAAAAAAAAAAATGTCATATACATAAACATTTAGTATGTTTAAAGCTATTTAATTCTGCAAATTTAGTTATTTAATTAAAACTTCATACTTTTGGATAATTTGTTAATACTTCAGAGAACACAAAATGTTATATAGTGAATTTTGAAAGAGAATTCTTTAATAAAAAGATATAAAGAGCTTATACCAAGTTTCACATTTGTCTTCTCTAAAAAATAGTTTTCCCAACAACACTTAGATTGATAAGACACATTCAGGAATTTATAAGAAAATTAATTGGAGTGTGGTTCAACTCGGCTTTGTCATACAAGAATTCATTTTTTTTTTTTTTCAAATTTTACAAGAAACATTTTAAAATATTGGTATAGTGGATCCAAATTATCACACTTCACTTTAAAGGGCTTGGAAAAAAATCTTTTGATCGATACTATACTTGACAATGTAACCCCATGAGGATGGGGGTAACATTGTCAGGTCCATATACTATAAAAACAATTGTACATTGTTCAGGTCCATATACCATAAAAACATTCGTAAGAAATAAGAATGAAATAATTGAGAATGAAGAGAAAACAATAAAAGTACATTTTGATAAATTATTCATAGTTCCTAAAATTAAAGCACATCTAAAAGAAAACACTGAGGCGGACAAGTAAAGTTAAAATTTCGACAGGTATCCTGTAATATGGGGCCCACACGTCACCTCCGACAGTAGAAGCCGAAGTACTGAAGAAGAAATTTTAAAAGAATGGGTTAAGAAGTCATTTGTGTTTAGGTTGTGCACATTTTTTTTTTTATGTAGCAAGTTATTATGTTATTGAAAATTGTTAAAATTACTTGGAAAAAAGCAAAGTAACCAACTTACAATTTCAAGTTACCATTGCATATTTCATTATATTATAGTTAATGTTATTTTAATAATACAAAGCTTATTTAATCTTTCTTACATTTTCATTTCAATGGAATTGTAAATGAAATATTAATACCAAAAAGTTCTATTATGCAGCTTTATTAAATTTTCAAAGCTCCTGAGGTATTTCAAACGCTATAATTAAGCAAAATTGTTTACAATTTGTTAATATGTGATACTAAAAAAAGGAATATAAGATGTGCTATATTAGAAAACCTGAACTTCTATAAATTATAGTGCATAGGTTAATGAATGACATTCAACTAGTATTTTATCTTAATTCTAAAGCATTTTACAATTTATAACAACAAAAAATGAATAAAATAAAATGAAATAAAAATAAATAAACATGTAAGCATATTAAAAGTTAAATTCTGAGTTTCTTTTTAATGATTATCTTATGATATTTAAAGATATAGTATTCAGTAATCATTTTAGTTTCTGCATACTTTATCTGTAAGTATGCATACTTTAGCTGAATGTACTGAAGAATCATTCAAATAAAATGCCTGATTAAGCAATAAATATACAGTTTTCTTTTTCAAACTTTTATTAAAACACTGACTAACTGAATGGAATCCTTTCATCTTAAATCATGTTGTGTAAGTGTAAATATCCATTGTTTAAATATTTTATGATTACTGATGAAATTTAATTTGTGAACGAATAAAGAAGTGAAGTGTATATATATGATGTGATGAATATAATTGCTGTTTACAATGATAAACTTGTACAATGATGGGTTTGTAAAATTTACAGCCAAATTGCATAATCAAATGGTAATGAAATTTTATTTGATTATAAGAGATCCAAAAGTCAAATATTCTTCCTCTGGTCCACGGGGGATATGTCATAGTGAATATGACATTTCGCGTAATTTGAATGAACATGCATTTATTTTAAAATCTTTTAACCCTTTTTGATTAAATTTTAATTGTGAATTTGATCATTTACTCAAAATTCATAGATTCCCATTTGACTTTTAAATACATCTAAAGGCAGTTGCCATGGTCAATGAGCAATTTTACAAATTTCTTTCTCATGCTTTTCCACATCTGCAGGATGAGACAGCTACAGCTGTGAATTCACGGGGATGGTCACAAGTTACTCGTCCCCCCCTAAAACACACATGCAAGGATTTTACATGCTTAACCTATAACGGTCAAAAATTCCTTCAAAAGCAAAAATTTAGTTTCCCACAGAACTGTGAACCTAGAAATCTACTCCACAATAACATAGGGGTCATTCCACGTGAAAACACCCATTTTAAGGAAAACTTGTTGCTCCATAGTCACGGATTTTTTTAAAATTTTTACCATGGATACACATGTTAATAAAACCCCCAAATCTGAATTTGTAATGTATATATCACAATAATTGCCAAGATACAGGCATTTGAAAAATGGTCATTTTTGCCGAATGGCGGCCATCTTGGATTTTGCACCAATGTTTATAAATGTAATAGCTTGAGAACTAATGGCTCAAATTAAATAATCCTGGTACCAATTTGAAGCTATTGATATCAGGAATATAAGTACTATATCAAAAAATAAATATATATATATTTTAATATCGTTATTACATGAAAATTGCAAAAATCACCTTCGGATGGATAGTCAACTTTAGTGGGCTATAAAAAAAATGGCCCCTTATATTTTTTTCTGAAACTTGGCTAACTAATACTAACTAATATGTGGGCTTTAAGTACAAAAAAAATTAGAAAGGTAATATTTCTTATTACAGAGAATAATAGCTATAAAGCATATATACATTTAGTTAACATTTGACATGCAATGTTTTAATCATTTAAAAAAATATATTTTTTAAAAATAAATAATGAGCAAAAACAAAATATAGAATTTTTTTTATACACTAGCTAGTATGTGTGCTTTAAGTACAAAAAAAATTAGGATGGTAATATTTAATTTAATGACTAAAGAAATACTGTTATATGTATAGGAAACCAATGTATAATTTCTGAGGTGCTGAAACATTCTAATAAAAATCTTCCTAAAAACCATACAGTTATCCATTTCATATTTTATTTTCTTATTTTAAATTATAAAAAGGTATTTTATATATTCAGTAGAGCTGAAGATACCCAATTTTTCCTAGTGACCACTGGCTCCTAAACCAATTTCATCCAATAGCAAATATCATAATCTTTGGCACATATCTAGAGGTCTTGGCCATATATATAATGCACTTGGGCCATGAGAATGCAAAACATAACATATACAAACAAAACACATACTAATTTCTAATTCATATTGGGATGCATTGGTACTTTAAAAATTTCTGGAGATGGACAGTTATCGTACTAGCTCACCATACTTTTCTGATTCAGTGCAATAAACAATGATGTAATATATTCACTGATATGAATGCATACCTGCCAACCTGGGAAAATTGGAATGTGTAAAATTTTGCGTGGATGACATTTATAATGATTTTTTTTAATTACACGCGTAAACGACATTTCTAATGAATTTAACTATGTACAAGTACCTGCAGTAAAAAAATACTGCATTAAATATCAGGCATAGTACTGGTAGAATATGAAAATACAAGACACCAATTTTATAAAATTTCAGGACAATAAATTAACAAAAAATATATAAAGGTTTTATCCCGTGAAATTTACTTTAAAATGAAAACAAATATTTATGTTTGGTAAAACACAAGTTTTCACTAAAGAGAGTAACGAATATAGATCTTTAATGATAATAATAAAAAAAATATCACTGAATTATATTCCTGCCAAAATGGTTTCCTTTTTATTTGCCTAAATCATTGCCTTAATACCACTTTTTGGAAAATATCCCTTCACAGAGTTCATACCCATTTTACAAAATAGAAAAATTTGTATTATGCAAATATAATTAAAAAATTAACCTTAATATGAAGATAAGCTAGTTTAATAATTAGCCATAATATGAAAATAAGCTAGTTTAATAATTAGCCATAATATGAAAATAAGTTAGTTTAGTCGATCTAATATGCAAAATTTAAATGATGGAGATGGATGGGAAAAGATACTCTAAAGTACTCTCGGCAATTCACGCGAAGTAACTGAATTGCGCAATCGCACTGTTCATGCGAAAATAATTAAGAAATTAACCATAATAATTAATTAGAACATGAAAATAAGCTAGTTTAGTCAATCAAAAATGCAATATTTAGAAGATTGAGATGGATGGAAAAAGATACTTTTGTACTCATGGCGATTCATAAGAACAAACTGAATTGCACAATCGCAGTGTTTATGCAAAATTAATGAACAAAATAACATTTTAGCGATTTATGCTGAATTAGACAACTTTTGAAGAAGTATATTTATTACTTTCATAAAATAAACGATCGACATCTTCATTTACATTACACGCGGCCGTAAATCTCTGTTAATTTGATTGGTATTACCCTGCATTTTATTATGGATTTGCTACGATCCCGGGAATGGTAGAAATAAGTGCTAAAAAAGCGGAAAATCGGTGTTTCCGAGATATTATACCACGTCTGGTTAATTGCTAAATTTTAAACAAAAAAAGCCGGAGAATTTCGTCAGAGATTGATTCCCTAGTAATGTTAAAAAATTCAAATAAATGCGGAAATGCATAAAATATAGCAATATATGCGTAAAAGCGTAAAGAGCAGTTAAAATGCGTAAATTTTACGCATAATGCGTAAAAGTTGGCAGGTATGTGGATGGCATGAAGCATGAGTGTAATATTTTAATGATATATACACACACATACAGAATAAATAACTTTGTTTCCAACAGTAACATATTCTGTTGAAGGTAGTGCGCAAAATTTACATAGTATTTTTATTTCATTTTGATTTTCTTTAAATGCAGCATATAATTCTTTTAAATTATGCAAAAGTAATCTCTTTTGTTTTAATACTTTCCCATTTCCACTTGGTATATATATGCAATCTTTTCTTCCTGGATACATATGACTATTATACTAAAAACTAGTAACTTTTTTATAGTATCGAATTTAATTTAACAACACATATATCTCACTAGGCGTTGATAACATCTCTTCTGTTTCTTTTAATTTTCTTGTTTTTTTTTTTACTAAATTCTCTATAGTAATATATCATGTCTTTGTTTGTTAGACTATCCATGAATCTCGGACTAATTTTAAAATTTGCGTGTTTTCTTTAAATGATGCATCTAAAGAAAACGTATTCAATAATTTTCCATCATAAACATGCAATTTGGGCAATTAATGTCTTGAATTTTGTGGCTTATTAATACTTTCAATACCTAATGCTGTAGCAGTTTTAGTAGCAACGTGGCTACTTAATTTTTTAACATGCATATAACTAAGTATGCTCTTATCTCGAGTTAAATCTATTGATTTTCATTGATGATAAATCCAAAAGTTACCAGCTTTTATTCAATTGTTCCATTACTATTGTGACTTCACTATAATCTGCATCATTGGTCATTTCCACGTCAGCATTAGAAACCTCTGACTCATTAATTGATGAATGCAAAGAAGAATAACAAGACATGCGGAGTTTTTTTCCCTGGAATGAGTAATTCTTGATTTATCATTGACAGTCTGAGAGAAATTGGTTTTAGGGACTTAGCTCTGATTTGGTGGTTTATTACACAGATCACACGTTTTCTGTCTTAAACTGTAGCATTTCAGATATTCATCCTTATGAACCTTGCATATAGTACCACTCAGAACACAAGTACAGGAATAAACAGGAATGCTTAATTACACATTGATTTTCTTGTATACAAAACATTCAATTTTTATAGCATAAGACAAGAACTAATCATGGAACATAAATAAAAGAAATAATCATAGACGCACAATTCACTGTTTCATTTATTATTGAACATATTCAGCTCTAAATACTTAGCAAAAATGAGCTCTGAAAGGAATACGTCACCCAGAAATGCAATATTGTATCGTACTTTAAATTCAACCTAAGAGAAAACAGATGATGCAGTACAAGTAATCATTTCAGGAACTCTGACAACTGGTATATGTTAATTGCTATTACTTATATAACAGAACTGTGTGAGTATTAGAGTTGAAAATTCTGAGGATATAGGCAGCTAATGTCTTATGTACACAAAGACCAGAACAGGTGCTTTAAATGTTCCAGAAACAATATTGGTGCTATAGGATCATTTTTTTTCTCCAATACCTTGTTTGTTTATATTTAAGTATTTGTTTCAACTGGATAGGGAATATTGCATAGTGCTTCCCTTGGAGTTAGCAGAAGGTTAAAGATATGTTTTGGTGATCAATATGCTGTAGTTCTGTTTAATTCTTTTTTTTTTAATTTTAATGCTTTTCATGAAAATGAGTGTTTTATATTATCTAATTACAAATTATTTTTTGTGGAATTAACTATATGTATGCTGTAAAGCATCAGCATTAAGTGATAGTTGTCATTTATAACCAATATGCCAAAGATTATTGTACTGCCTCTAAGGTGAAATTGGTTTAGAAACCAGTGGCCACTAGGAAAAAATGTGTACCTTCAGTTCTACTGCATATAGGAAATACCTTCTTATAATTTGAAATAAGAAAATAAAGTACAAGAGAGATAACTATATGGTTTTAGGAAGATATTTATTAGAATTTTTCAGCACTCCAGAAATTTTACACTGATTTCCTATACCAGTATTTTTTTAGTCATTAAATTAAATATTACCATCCTAGTTTTTTTTTTTACTTAAAGCACACATACTAGTTAGTGTGTAAAAAATGCCTATGTTTTATTTTTGCTCATTATTTGTTTTTAAAAAATATATTTTTTTAAATGATTAAAGCATTGCATGTCAAATGTTAACTAAATGTATATATGTTTTAAGGCTATTTTTCTCTGTAATAAGAAATATTACCATTCTAATTTTTTTTTTACATAAAGCCCACATATTAGTTAGTATTTGTACCAAGTTTCAGAAAAAAATATTAGGGGCCATTTTTTTTATATCCCATTTAAGTTGCCCATCAATCTGAAGGTGATTTTAGCAATTTTCATGTAATAACAATATTAAAATATATCTTTATAATTGTTTTGATATAGCACTTATATTCCTGATATAAATAGTCTTAAATTGGTACCAGAATTATTTCATTTGAGCCATTAGTTCTTACGCTATTATGTTTTTAAGCATTAGTGCAAAATCCAAGATGGCCGCCATTTGGCAAAAATGACCATTTTTCAAATGCCTGTATCTGCATCATTATTGGGATATATACATTACAAATTCAGATTTGGGGGTTTTATTACCATGTGCATCCATGGTAAAAATTAAAAAAAATCTGTGACTATAGAGCAACACTCATCGGGTGTCCCCATATGGAATGACCCATAGGCGATATCTGACGAAGGCAATTATTGCTGCCAACATACAAAAATAATGTGAAAGCCCCAGGCCGTCCGGCTCGTCCAGATGACTTAGAGCATCAAAATGGAAGACAAATACAAAAATAATGTGTAAATGTTACTCCCACCAAACAATACAGCTGGACAGAATTCTTGGATGGGTCCACAATGCTCCAAAAAGGGAATCAACATCATATTCCCCTTGATTTTAGCATTATCACAGGCTACGACCAATGAGAGCTACTGTAAGAACAAGCGTAGCCAATTACGTGTTTCCTGAGACAGCGCCATCACTAGAGTAGTAAAAAATAAAAAATAAAAAAAGGATTCTGGAGAACGACGACAAGCATGATGGCCTTGTGCCGATCACTATGCTCTTTTTCATATTAGTTTTATGATGTAAAATTTTCGGTCCGAGAGACCTCAGAATGTTGGCTCTGAGCTAAGCTGATCCGATTCAGATGATGGGACCTAGTTCCCTACAGAGCCTCTAGACAGGTACCAAGAAAAACACGATGGGTCTGTCTCCCTTTAATCCGTAATGGTTATCTTTGCCTTGTATACTGCAACTCCTAATGATGATACTATGGAACGACTGATAGTCAGGGACATGGGCTCAATCCTTTCGAAATGTGCTGAAACTGCACCTGATAACAATGGATAGAGTATGATTCCATACGAAGCAACTCAAATAGGACATGGGTTTCTATACAGCTAGAGCTAAGAAAGACTGGCACCTGAACACAAGCAGATTAAATAAAAAGACTAACAAAAGTGTCATAGCTCACAGCATGAGGCTTACCATCATACATTACTCTTCGGATCAAGAACGTAAGTGGCCTTCTTCATTGTATACATTTTGTAATTATATTTTATGAGTTAACTATATAACGTTGTAAAAATCTAGATACTAAATTGAAGGGTGTTTATCAATTTAACATAAAATGCAAAATTTGATCAAATCATTTTAATGGAGACTATTGTTGAATAATATAGCATTTGTTACAATGCTCAAATCTATAAATTGGTTTAGGCAGGCAGTTTAATTAAATCTCCCCAACCAGGGAAGAATATATTTCTCTTTTGTTATATTTTTACATGATGTATAGCTTTGGGTATTGAAATAATAGAATTTTTGATGATTCCGATTATATGTGATATAGCTGTTATAGGATGATGAATTGCATTACATACTATTTCGTGCATAACCATAAATATATATATATAATACTAATAAATGATTAATTTGGATCCACATCTGCCTCTTGATTGCCTCTAACCCTTTGGAATGACTTAATTATAATGATACTTTATTTTTCAGCTAATTTGAAGTATAGGACTTACTTTTAAAAAACCTAACCACTTGATCTTTTTATTTAAGTAATAAACCAAGATTAATTATTTCTTGATGAAGTATACATATTAATTAATTACTCAGCAGTTTTACTTGGTTTATATACATCTTTAGTTTGTATCTGGAGTATTAACGGCCATACCATCCTGATACAATTAAGAGAATAAAATTAAATAAAATGCAAATTCTTAGTAAAATGGGGATAGCATAATGAATATTAAAAGTAAATTTATATTAATTGCATATGGGTGCTTTGAAACCTATGTTATATTTAATACGTGATAAATTCAATAATTCTATTTCCTTACCTTAAATTCTTAATATGTAATGTAAAAATAAAGATTGTAATGCAATAGGTGTGATAAAAAATACAAATTTATTTACTTCGCTGGAGTAATTTGAATTATTAAAATCTTAACTATGATTTTTTTTTAAATTTTTTTTTTTACATTCTTTATTTTACATTACATATGAAGAATTCAAGGTAAGGTATTGGAATTATTAAATTTATCAATCATGCATTAAATATAATATAACATAGGTTTCAAGGCACCTACCCATATGCAATTAATATAAATTTACTTGTACTTATACACAATGTATTGTATTATATCTATGTGATCCCCATTTTACTAAGAATTTACATTTTATTTTAATTTAATTCTCTTAGTAATTGCATATGGGTGAACACTCAATCAGGTGTTGGGGTATAGCTGCTTAATTAATGTTTTGCTTAATTCTTCCCTTAAGTGGTCTGTATCACAACATTTGGTAAAATTCAAACGCACCATAACATTTTTCATTAAATAATGCAGAGAAATCTATTTTTTCGCAATAAGGACATTTTCCCTCAACTTTCAGGTGATCCCAGAGAAAGAATTCTTCCCAGGATTTTTAGCAAAAGATGTAAGCAGTAAATGGTCATGAACACATTTGGTCCCACTACTTCAAATTTTTTATCTTTATTTTATGGTTCTTTGAATAAAATACATTGAATTAAAAGTGAGACTTTCCAAGTTTTTTTACAATTGGGGAATCCTTTAATGTTGGGAAAGCCATTTAGTTGTCAAGACACAGTGATAGAACATCTCAATGGGATTTATGTAACGGGCCATTCAGTGCTCTATTTTCTACCATTTTGCAGGGTCATTTTATTGTTGTTTTCTTGTTCAAACAGCTTTGAGTGAAATTACCCCACGGCAGAGGAGTAAAACCTTTCATCCCCTCAATTACAATGATTTTGGCGAATATGACATCACATGTCTGCACCAATCACAAGCATCTGGTATGCATTTCTCCCAGCATTCCCAGCACAATTACCCCATTATTTCTTTTTCTATTTTTAGTTGAAAGAAGATCGGCATGTGAATTTCGGTTTTGGGAAGTTTGGAAGCGACCCCCCCCCCTTCTCTGGGAAGGGGGAGCAATGATTTTTACTGTGTATTTATTATAAGAAATGCTCAGTTACAATATATAAAAAGGTTGTGAGTAGTCAAGAAAAATTTAGCTTGTGTTGTATGGAAGAATTTTTTTAAATGTATATGTGCCCTTTTAAGGAATATGTTTGTTTGGGGTTTGCTTTTATAGGCATGGATTCAATAGATTCAATATATGCAAACTTCATTTTGCAGCATTTTTAGTGAATGTGGTTTAACAAAAATTTATCAAAAGAATAATATGTTCGCTCCTGTTAAAATAAATGCCTTTACTAGGCATTTTAGCCGGCAGAAGAGGAGCAGCTATCAGAAGTATTTGCCACCCATTGCACATGGTGTTCCTCTAATTTTTTGAAGTTCGCAAAATTTGGGTGTATCTTCAAAAATCCCTTCAGCTTTGAATTAAAAAAAAAATGCTTTAGGTGTGGCTATCAGAAATATTTACAACCTATTGTGCATGGTGTTTGTTTTTCGTTTAATTCTTTAGAATTTTGTAAAATTTGTGGTGTATCTTCAAAAATTACTTTAGCTTTTTGGTAGCCTCACAAAAAAATTATCATATTGTACTCATCATCATCTAATTTTTAAAGGTGCAATTTTTTTTTTTTGTTATGTGCACTACTGAGGATATTTGCAAAAAGGAAAATAAATCTGTAATACTTGTGTCGAAAACCCAGACCGTCCGACTCATCCTAAGATATAGAGCAACAATTTGGACGGTCGGGAAGTGTGATATTTGTGTGTAATTGCGATACTTGTGTGTAAGAGGGGTGTGTATCATCATGACACATCTAAAACTAGTAAAAAATATGGGAAGATCCAATTTTATACAACTTATGAAAAAAATTCTTTGCTAAATTATGAATTTATATAAAATTCATATTTTTTTATATAAAGAGCTAACAATTATTTCTTAATTATAAAGTAAAATATTATGTTATGTTGCATGATTTATTTCTCTCAGTTATTTATATTTGGTAAAAATCTTTTTACTAAAACAGGGATTTGATAATATATATATGTGTGTGTGTGTGTGTGCTTATCAATTATATATACAAGATTAATAAGAATTCTATGTTTTATATAATAAAAGCTTCTTTTTATGATTATTTGAAATTGAGGATTAATTGTGTATTTTCTATAATTCATTTTACATATTTAATTTAGGTTCGCATGTCAATGCCTGATGACCCCTATATAAATTATTTTTATTATTTTATTTAGAATTAGTGAGATCAGCGATTCCGATCAGTGAGAAATTTGTTACTGGGATTTGATTTGAATGGAATAATTGATTTCATAAATATGATTCATTAAGCTCTTACAGCAGTTATAAATTAATATATTTTAATTACTCTATTCAAATGTATCCATGCAGGATGTTTATCACACACACACACAACAATACTATTAATAGAAAAATTAATAGATGAATTAATATATACATATAACATCCTAGAAAACATTCCCAATTATAGTGACTAACATACAGGAGAGAGAGAGAGAGAGGGGAAAAAAAAAAAAAAAAAAAATATATATATATATATATATATATATATATATATATATATATATATGCGTATGTTATATATAATTATTTATTAATTATATAAATAAATAAAAATGGAAAATAATAAACAAAGTCAAAAACATTAGAAAAATGAAAAAATCGGAAAATAAGATGCATTAACATTAATGTTTTGAATTTTATTTTCGCAAAAAAATGTAACTTTTGTCAGTATTGAAACTACGTTTTGAGCGCCCTTATAATGGTGTATAGTGGCATTCTCGATTATCCAGTTTTCCTATGAATTACTTGTTTAGTAGGAATTTTCATCTTTGATTCATATTCATATTCAGTTCTGCATGTTTGGGAAGTTGTATTCTGAATTGCTTGTCCAGTCTCCAGCTTAGACTCACTGGACGGGTTTGGGAGTATTTCCGTGAACGTTCGTACTGCCTCCCTGGTAGAATTTCGACTTGTTCATTCCGGTGCTTCTAGATTAAGCTGTTGAGGTTGATCATGTATACACGTGGTAGAAGAGGAAGGGTTCATGCCACATGGTAATACAATTTTCTTAATGTATCCTTTTTTCATTTTTTCATTTTTTGATGTCTGTAGTCTGAGTTTAAGCATTTATAGTAATGTACTATTGCTTAATCTGAAACAGGCATTTGTTTGGGTTAATTAGAATTGAAGATGAATTTAATTCTGATTAATCATCGAATTTGGGAAGGTTCTGTTCTTTTCTCTTATCGGCATTATGGCCGTGAATTTGCTTCTATGGTGATGTTAATATTACTTGAATTGTATTTTTATTTTTTTTATTTTTACATAATTCTTATTATTACATTTCAAATATATACATATATATATATATATATATATATATGGATTAAAAATGAAAGCAGATAAGAAACGGGAGGGACCATATGAATTATATAAAATGGTAGGGGTGGATTGCGACACCCCTTTCCCGTTTAAAGCAGCTTTTACAACCCGGGTAACGCTCACGGCACCAACATAATTCCATGGTCAGTCCCCCAAATGTGCGAAAACAAAAGCACCCGAACGGACTCAGAGTCAGAGATGAAAACGATGAAGAAAAAGAAAGAAATATCCTTCAACCTAACACAGTGGAACATCTCCTTATAAGGGTAAAGTCGCACATGCGCAGAGATACATCTTGATAACAGTTTCACAGTTATGAATATAATGCTTCACTTAACGTTAAGTATATAACTACTTTTCTTTGAAAAATGAATTGTAATAACGCCGTATAAAATTCTTAGGATAATTTCTCTTTATTGCCTCCTTTACAAATTTGTTACATTTGTAGATGCAATTTTTTTAAAAGTATTGTAATTTTGGTTTCTTCTAAAGTAACCAATTATTATATTTCTGAAGACATTCTTGGTTAGGTTTGAATTCCAGTCGATTATATGATTTATCTTGATACTGTATGATTCTCTTTTATCGTGTAGCTCTGTATAAATCCCATATTTCTGGTGTTTTTTTATTGTTAAATCTAAGAAATTCACCGATCCGTCTTCACTCACTGGATTTTCGATTAGGTCTAATTCGCTTGGGTAGAATGTGAAATCAAAGTGTGGGGTGTTTTCATATCCCCCAATTAACACATCATCGACGTAACGGAAGTAGGGCATTTCCGATAAGGTATGAGTACCTCTTTCGTATTTTGATAGATAGACATCCGCCAGTATTGACGAACAACTTCCTCCCATAGGTATGCCCTTGATTTGCTTGTAAAAATTTCTTCCGTCATGAAGTATGTTTTCCTTTAATACCAATTTCACCAAGTCCAAATATCTTATATAGGTTATATATTGTTTTAAATCGTATTCTTCATGTAAATCTTTCAGTATTAATTGTAAATTAGTTAAATCAATATTGTTGAACAAATCTCGAAAGTCGTAACTTTTAAAGTTGATAACCCTGTTGCAAAATTTTAGTCGGTTTATTAATTCTTGTCCATTTTTTTATCATGATAGAGTTATGTTTTTTAATATTGAACATAACTATTTTGAGTAAATCCAGAAGTTTTTTGTTTGCTAGTTCTAAATATGATCCACATCCCACTGTCACTATTCGAAATTTGACAGGCTTTTTTGTGTAATTTGGGAATGAGGACCAAATATGGAAATTTGATTGTTTTAATATCCATTCCTATTCTTTTGTAAAGAGCCTTTATTCTTTTTGTCAGTATAAATTCATTACTGGGTATTAATGTATACATTTCATTATCCTTATAACATTTGTCCAAATGTATCCACATAAAACTTCTTGCATGTGAATGCATAATTCGATACAATTTTATCAGTATATGTTAAGACAAAATCTTCTTTAAACTGCTTGAAAGAGGATGGGACTGTATTTTCCACTTGTGTTATTTCCATGCTTCGGGTGGTATTGACAAAATGCTCTGAAAAAACTATCTTTCCACTTATTAAAAGTTTGTACTGGTAAACTATGTTTTACTGCCATTCTATAAATGAATAACTCGAGATCATTATAAAATTCGTTATATACATCTTTAAATTCTTGTATACGGTACTTTGTACCGAGTTGAAGAATGTTTTTAAGTTTTTTGTCTGTAATAAAGTCCAAATTACCGGATATTATGTGCTTATGATATTGATCACTATGGATATTTTCATGACAATTACAAGTTTCAATATTATTTGATGCAACATCTTGACATATTTTGTTATAGTTGAACAATTTCCTTCCGTTGGTTCTGACAAATCGATAATTTATCATGATTTTTTTATGTTAGACAAGGGAAAAAAATCTTTTATATTATTTAAAATAGAATTGAATGGGATGTTTTCATACAGTTTGTTCTTGAATGTTGTAATAAAAAATTCTTTAGATTTTATTAAATTTTCACTTTTTTTAAGTATTATGTTAAAAATTCTGGCTCTGAGTTTGATTAAGTCCAATAGTATATCAATATTAGTACTTGTTCTTCATTACTGCAATTGTTTTCTTTAAAGTTGAAATTTATTATATAATTCCATATTTTCTGTAAATATTTAAGCTTGATACCGTTGGCTGTGTTCTTAATCCATCCAAGAGACATCTTACTTTTAGTTTTTATAAATTCAATATTTTTTCTTCTGTTTTAATATAATTATTATGTTGTTGTAAAACATAAAAAATCTCACAGATGGCATAGAGGAAGCAAAAAACAACATAATAATTATATTAAAACAGAAGAAAATATTGGAATTTATAAAAACTAAAAGTAAGATGAAACTTGGATGGATTAAGAACACAGCCAACGGTATCAAGCTTAAATATTTACAGAAAATATGGAATTATATAATAAATTTCAACTTTAAAGAAAACAATTGCAGTAATGAAGAAGCAAGTACTAATATTGATATACTATTGG
This sequence comes from Amaurobius ferox, assembly GCA_951213105.1. NCBI lineage: Eukaryota > Metazoa > Arthropoda > Arachnida > Araneae > Amaurobiidae > Amaurobius > Amaurobius ferox. The sequence goes on from OX578133.1 coordinate 56,770,942, forward strand.
ACTTAATCAAACTCAGAGCCAGAATTTTTAACATAATACTTAAAAAAAGTGAAAATTTAATAAAATCTAAAGAATTTTTTATTACAACATTCAAGAACAAACTGTATGAAAACATCCCATTCAATTCTATTTTAAATAATATAAAAGATTTTTTTCCCTTGTCTAACATAAAAATCATGATAAATTATCGATTCGTCAGAACCAACGGAAGGAAATTGTTCAACTATAACAAAATATGTCAAGATGTTGCATCAAATAATATTGAAACTTGTAATTGTCATGAAAATATCCATAGTGATCAATATCATAAGCACATAATATCCGGTAACTTGGACTTTATTACAGACAAAAAACTTAAAAACATTCTTCAACTCGGTACAAAGTACCGTATACAAGAATTTAAAGATGTATATAACGAATTTTATAATGATCTCGAGTTATTCATTTATAGAATGGCGGTAAAACATAGTTTACCAGTACAAACTTTTAATAAGTGGAAAGATAGTTTTTTCAGAGCATTTTGTCAATACCACCCAAAGCATGGAAATAACACAAGTGAAAATACAGTCCCATCCTCTTTCAAGCAGTTTAAAGAAGATTTTGTCTTAACATATACTGATAAAATTGTATCAAATTATGCATTCACATGCAAGAAGTTTTATGTGGATACATTGGACAAATGTTATAAGGATAATGAAATGTATACATTAATACCCAGTAATGAATTTATACTGACAAAAAGAATAAAGGCTCTTTACAAAAGAATAGGAATGGATATTAAAACAATCAAATTTCCATATTTGGTCCTCATTCCCAAATTACACAAAAAACCTGTCAAATTTCGAACAGTGACAGTGGGATGTGGATCATATTTAGAACTAGCAAACAAAAAACTTCTGGATTTACTCAAAATAGTTATGGTCAATATTAAAAAACATAACTATCATGATAAAAAATGGACAAGAATTAATAAACCGATTAAAATTTTGCAACAGGGATATCAACTTTAAAAGTTACGACTTTCGAGATTTGTTCAACAATATTGATTTAACTAATTTACAATTAATACTGAAAGATTTACATGAAGAATACTATTTAAAACAATATATAACCTATAGAAGATACTTGGAATTGGTGGAATTGGTATTAAAGGAAAACATACTTCATGACGGAAGAAATTTTTACAAGCAAATCAAGAGCATACCTATGGGAGGAAGTTCTCCACCGACTGATACCTGCGCCTTGACGTGGTAGTGGAGATTGAGTGTTCCGATGATCCTAAGAGCTATGCCGGCGGTAGCTTTTGCTACTGGTAGGGTCTCCCATGCCGGACAGGTCTAAGGTGAGGTTCACAACAAAATGAGGTATCCTGGTCCTCCAGGTGGGGGTTGGGAGTAAGGCATACTGCCTCGCCCTGTAAAATCCTCAGGGGTCCACTTCTTTTGTGGATACGGGTGTTGCAATCCCGAGGTACCTAAGCGATCTTTTCCTCCTAGCTGCAGATTGCATCAATGCTGGGCCCCTAGTAAGCATCACTTCTGCTTTATGGGCCTTAGTACCACCCTTCGGCCTCTGCCGTAAGGTATACCGTTTTGGGCTCAGGAATGGGACCATGTAGTTGTGTTGTGAAAAGGGCAAAGCGGCGTGGATCTGTAGTATTGCTTTTAAGAAACGTTTGTAGTAAACGGTTCCAGAGGCTGAGTCCCTTGGTTGCGTTGGTTGGATGGTGGGGAGTGTTTCATATCGAGAAATCCCCCTTGGATCCTTGTTGATCTCTGGGCCCTGTGAACCTGGTGCACGTTATGGCCCGCTCCTTATCATCCAGCTTTGCGAATGACTCCGGCAGTTACACTTTTCACGTTAGAAAAGTGTGGGGAGACGGGGCCTAGCGGGGGCTCTGATCAAACTGGAAGTAATCCGTGTTTTTTCTCATTAGTGGATACAGCATGGAGATTCTAGATGTTCCATTTCCTAGCTCTCCATGCTGCCATAAAGTCTTGAAGGATTGGTTACACTTTCGTGTGATTCCCAATCAGCCATTGAGACAGCCCCTCTGGGGTTGAATCTTGGTAAAAAGGAGGAAAACTGCAGTCTGGCTGTGGAAGGAAGTGGAGTCGCGAGCCTTGGTGACCGACACACTGAAACCATGGCTGAGACGCAGGAAGTACTCACAAAAGCACAGAGGCACAGGAGGAGACGCATTCCTAGGCAGCTAGACCAGAAGTTTGCAAAAGCTGGTGCTGTCAAAGAGAAGGTCGGAGGCACCAAACCACTTAGGTTGGATAGAGCCACACTCTCTCCAAGAGATCTGGTCAATAAAGAGATCAAGGACTGACATCCAACCTGGATCATATACTCAGGCAGTCCAGGTTATAAAAATGGCAGTCATTAAAGATTCCTTCCCTTCAAGTAAGCTGAGCAAGGAAGAGGTTGACATCATCCAGATGGAGATTCTCGGTAAAATAGATGAGATACCCACTGGTGAGCAACTTCCGAAGATCCATGGTTCTGGTTTATATGCTGGAGCCTTGGTGCTTCAGTGCAATGATGCAACTACTGTGGAATGGATTAAGAAAACCTTCCACAATAACAGACAGGTTTTAGGTGAGGTACTCAAAGTCTTGAGTGCCAATGATCTACCCAAACCTGTCAAGGTGGCCTTCAAGACCAGAGATGTTTACACTAAAGAGCCGAGCATTTTGCTGAAACGGCTGAACCGTTTCAACCCGGAGTTGAAGTCTGAGGAGTGACGTGTTCTGCAAAACTTTGTGGAACCCCTCTCCATAAGATGGATCTTCGAGGTGGACTCGGAGGCTGCGGATGCGATTCGCAGAGCTGACTTTGGTGCTCACACCGGTTTGGACCGTGGAGTCTTCAAGATTCTTCGGGACTCAAACGGAAGATGGAGATGGAGGTACAGCCAGAAGATCAGGCAACCTCCTCTCAGGTGAGTATCACTAATGTTGATACTATGATACCTAAGCTTGTTGAACTGGAAATTGCTTCCAGCTCTGATAACATGCTGTATGCTAATCCATTGCTTTCTGATGACGAGCTGGAAAGACGCATGCAGGATTTTGAGAATGACGTGCCTGACACTGATCATTCTCATGATACTAGGAAGGCCACTCCCTCCTAGTTTTTTGCCGCCCTTGTTTCTTTCCTTTTTATGGGCTGTCTTAATGTTGTGCAAATCAACCTGCACCATAGTCGTTCTGCCTCTGCTATTCTTGGCAAGAGGTTGATGGATGGTAGGGCTGACATTGCTCTAATTCAGGAACCCTGGACTTGCAATAATAAAATTTTGGGTCTTGGGATCAAGGGCTACAATGTCTTTTATGATACATCTTGTATCAGACCTAGAGCTTGTATTGTTGTTAGTAACAAACTCAATGCTCTTCACCTTGTGGAATTCCTTGATGGTGATAATGTTGCCATCAGAGTGAACTTCAAAACTAATGAGCATTTAGATGAATTCATCTTTGCTTCTGCCTATCTTCCTTATGAAGAAAGAGAAACTTTTACCAATGTCACTACTAGTCTCATTGAGTACTGTAGTAAGGGTAAAAGACTGATCATTGGCTGTCATGCTAATGCCCACCATACTGTGTGGGGCAGTAGTAACTGTAATAGTCATGGCGATGATCTCTTGGAGCACACTGTCCGCTCCAACCTTTTTATTCTCAACAAGGGCAACTCGCCCACTTTTGTTACAATAAATCGACGTGAAGTCATCGACTTGAGTATATGTAACAATATTACATATGACTGTGTTTTAAACTGGACTGTTTCAGATGATATATCTTTGTCTGATCATCGTTTAATCACATTTTCTGTTAAAGGTCTTACAAAATTGACCATGGCAGCAGGTAGGAACCTCAAACATACCAACTGGGTTTCTTACAGAGAAGATCTTCTTTCAAAGCTTGCAGATCATTCTGGTAAGTACTCTTCTAGAGCTGAAATAGATTTGGCCGTTGACCACGTGCAACGATCCATTATCTTTTCATATTACCAGAATTGTAAGGCTACTAAAGCTGTCTCCCCAAGGTTAGTTCCTTGGTGGTCAAAAGAGCTCAGCTGCTTACGTAGCAAATGCAGAAAGCTCTTTAATAGAGCCAAAAAGAGTGGTGAATAGCAGGTCTACAAATCTGCTCTAACTACCTACAATAAAGCAATCAGAGACGCCAAGAGGAACTCCTGGAGAAACTACTGCGACGGCATCAAAGACGTTTCTGCTACTGCAAAAATGGTCAAGCTCATGTCAAAAGACAGAAATTGCAACCTAAATACTGTTAGGTTACCTAATGGTGGCTATTCTGGGACTGGGGAAGAGACCTTGGATGAAATGTTCAGGGTTCATTTTCCGGTTTCTGAATCTAATTGCCACAGCACCACTTCTGCTGCTCACCTCACTTCTACTTGTAACAGCAGTAAGTGGAGCATTGCTAAGAGTGTGGTCACTTTGGATAGGGTTAATTGGGCTTTGAACTCTTTTAAACCCTATAAAACTCCAGGGATTGATGGCATCATTCCCATCCTTCTTCAGGAGGGAATTAAGGTGCTTGCTCCCATTCTCTGCAGAATTTACAGAGCTTGTATTGCCTTTGGTCATGTACCTTCTGCCTGGAGGCATACAAGGGTAATCTTTATTCCAAAGATTGGTAAGGATAATTATTATGAGGCCAAATCCTTCAGGCCTATTAGCCTTACGTCTTTTCTTTTAAAGACTATTGAAAAGCTCATTGACAGGTATATCAGGGAAGTGACTCTGGCTTCTATGCCTCTGTCTAACTCTCAGCATGCCTATCAACCGGGTAAATCTACGGATACTGCTCTCTACAGTCTCTCCTTTATTCTGGAGAGAAAATTTAATGCCAAGGAAATTGCTCTAGCCACTTTTCTTGACATTGAGGGTGCTTTTGATAAAGTTCCTATTGACACCATCCTACATGCTCTTGGTAGGAAGGGTGTTGACATGACGATCTCTTGTTGGATCAAGAACCTATTATCTAATAGGTATATCTGTGCATCTTTGCTTGGTGACAACAAGACTGTGCATGCTCTGGCAGGCTGTCCGCAGGGAGGTGTACTTTCACCAATTCTTTGGTGTTTAGTTGTAGACTCTCTTCTGGACAACTTAACTAGTTCCGGTGTATCCTGTGTTGGATATGCTGACGATGTTGTCATCATTGCCAAAGGCAAATTTGGTAACACTGTCTCTGATATGATGTCCACCACTCTTAGGGGTGTTGAGACATGGTGCAAAAATGCTGGACTTTCTGTAAATCCGCAGAAAACAACCATGGTTGCGTTCACAAAAAAAACGCATTCTTAACCTTAGAGACATTCGCTTCTTTGGTCAGAAGCTCATCTGCTTCAAGGAGGTAAAATTCTTAGGAATCTTCTTTGACATGGGCCTCAACTGGAAGAGACACCTGGAATATTGCATAACTAAAGCCAAAAGAATCTTCTGGTCTTGTGGAAATGCTATTGGGAGAACCTGGGGTCTGAATCCCAAGGCTATCCATTGGATTTACTCTATGGTAATTTGTCCCATCATCTCCTATGGCTCCATTATTTGGTGGTCTAGAGTCAGATGTGAAACTGCTAAATTAGATTTAATTAAGCTTCAAAGGATGGTATGCACTGCGATCTCTGGTTGCATGAAAACCACTCCCACTGCAACTCTTGAACTTTTGCTTGGATTGCACACTCTCTACATGCACATTGAAGCTGAGGCTCTCATCTGCATGAACAGACTTAAATATCTGAAACACTGGAAGGACTATTCTAAGTATTTATCTTGGAGTGGTCTCAAAAGTAATGTTATAAATCATCCTTATTTCCATATGCCATCTGATGGTATACAGGTCCGATATACATTTGACAAGCCCTATGTAATTCAGGTCCCTTCACGGGATGACTGGAAGAGGACTCCCACCTACAATAAACAAAATTGTATTGTATGGTACACAGATGGCTCGAAAATTGGCACCAGTACTGGTGCTGGTGTTTGCTGTCTGGATGATGGCACTAACATGTCTTACCCTCTAGGCAGTCATGCTACTTACTGTCTTTCAGGCTGAGGTCTATGCTATTCTAATGTGTTGTAGAATTTGCTATGACAGAAATTATAGGAGGAACCAGATTCTTATCTGTTCTGATAGTCAAGCTGCTCTTATGGCCTTAGGAAAGTCTACTATGACGTCTTCCCTTGTCTGGGAGTGCTATAATGCACTGTGTAATATTGCTAGCAATAATAAAGTCATGCTCTACTGGGTGCCTGGACATTCGGGCATTCCAGGAAATGACCTGGCTGATGAATTGGCTAGGAAAGGCTCAAGTATTCCTTTTATTGGTCCTGAGCCGGCTTTGGGTGTTGCCAATGAACTAACTAGAAGAACTGTCTATGACATCTTCAGAAAGCTTCAGTGCAAAAACTGGCGTAATACTAAGGGCCAAAGGCAGGCGAAAATTCTCAACTGCAATTGCCCTAGCATACGTCAGAAGGAATTACTCAGGCTCAGTAGAACTGGCATCAGAAGGGCTGTCGGGCTCCTTACTGGACACTGCACCCTTAAAAGACACCTTAAAATTATGGGTGTCATGAAAGATTCGCTTTGCAGAGGCTTCAAATACAGTGAAGAAACTGCCGTACACATTCTCTGTGAATGTGAGGTGTTCTCCGCCCATAGGTTCGAACACTTGGGTCGACATGTGATTGAGCCCTGGGAGTTGTATGACATTCCTGTCAAGTGCCTGCTGATTTTTGCTTCGGCTACTGGTCTCTTTTCTTAAGGACCTTCACTTGTTGGGGTAGTACAATAGACCTCTGGTCGATGTGCTGGGCTCTTCCGGAGCCACCCACCTTCATGTCATTCATTCATGGGAGGAAGTTGTTCGTCAATACTGGCGGATGTCTATCTATCAAAATACGAAAGAGGTACTCATATCTTATCGGAAATGCCCTACTTCCGTTACGTCGATGATGTGTTAATTGGGGGATATGAAAACACCCCACACTTTGATTTCACATTCTACCCAAGCGAATTAGACCTAATCGAAAATCCAGTGAGTGAAGACGGATCGGTGAATTTCTTAGATTTAACAATAAAAAAACACCAGAAATATGGGATTTATACAGAGCTACACGATAAAAGAGAATCATACAGTATCAAGATAAATCATATAATCGACTGGAATTCAAACCTAACCAAGAATGTCTTCAGAAATATAATAATTGGTTACTTTAGAAGAAACCAAAATTACAATACTTTTAAGAAAGATTGCATCTACAAATGTAACAAATTTGTAAAGGAGGCAATACAGAGAAATTATGCTAAGAATTTTATACGGCATTATTACAATTCATTTTTCAAAGAAAAGTAGTAATATACTTAACGTTAAGTGAAGCATTATATTCATAACTGCGAAACTGTTATAAAGATGAATCTCTGCGCATGTGCGACTTTACCCTTATAAGGAGATGTTCCACTGTGTTAGGTTGAAGGATATTTATTTCCTTTTCTTCATCGTTTTCATCTCTGACTCTGAGTCCGTTTGGGTGCTTTTGTTTTTGCACATTTGGGAGACTGACCATGGAATTATGTTGGTGCCGTGAGCGTTACCCGGGTTGTAAAAGCTGCTTTAAACGGGAAAGGGGTGTCACAATCCACCCCTACCATTTTATGTAATTCATATGGTCCCTCCTGTTTCTTATCTGCTTTCATTTTTAATCCATGTATTCTACTCGGGAACAAGAGCAGCATATGCACCTTCTCCTAAATAGTGGATCGAGATGATGTTATCCTGCTTTTCTTGGAAATTCCTTGTCTTTCACTTTTTATAATAGTATATATATATATATATATATGTTAAGGTTCTCGCCATGATTCCATAATCAAGGGGGGAAATCCCCCCTTAGCTTGGATTCGGAGGGGAATTTAAAAATATCAGGGAATATTCAAAAGATTCACAACACCATACAAAACTTACTTTTTAACCTTTTTTTGTTAAAAATAACATAAGCAAAAATTCACGGAAATATTTATATTTTTTATAATGTAATATTATTCATATATATTTATAATTACTACCTTTTAATTTTTGGTATTTGCTAAATTTTTAAAACTTATTTCTAGTGTTTTCTTAACCTTTTCTAATTTTAATCTTTACATCATTGTTAGTCCGTCTCTTTCATTTCTTAAAAATTCTTCAAAATTTTTCAAATTTACAGATTTTTACTTATCTATTTTTAGTTCATTTTCTGAATATTTTAAGCATTTATGGTCGCTAGTTACTTTCTTCTTTTGTTTAAAATCTTACTAAAGTTTTTTAAGGACTTTTCAGATGTTTCTTGATTTTCAGGATATCCTAAAAAATTTCATTTACCACATATTATTTAAATACTTTTGGGGGTAATTTTGAATCCATTTTTTTCCCTACAACAATTTAATAATTCTAGATTTTCAGGTTTTATTCTTTGCTAAATTATTGAATATTTCCGATATTGCTTGACACCCCCCCCCCCCCCCTATATTTTGCTTTTAAATTTTCTAATATTGATTTTTTTATTGTTTAATTTCCTAAACTGGAATACAATTAGCAATATTTTTTTTTCTTTCCCATTTGTTAGATAAGTAGGCCACCATTACTTTCCTTTAATTTAAGATTTATTACCGATAATTCCTGGTGATTTTTTATTAATTTATATTCTCATTTTTATCGCTCAGCTTCTTATACCATAATATTTCAATCATCGTGATATTTTGGCCATTCACCTGACCACGGTAAGTCAAAACTTGAACCACTTTAATGTTGATTTGATAACAACAGTGAGCACTGCTAACCTATAAATACACTTTCCCTCAACTATAAACATGTTAGGAATTTCAAGATTAATATTTCTGTTTGTTTATATCACCCATGAAAAATAAATAAATGAAAACTGAGAATAATCTATGAGAAGGAAATTTGAAATTTTTTGCAAGATAAATAGTTGCGCAAAGAGACTTAAAATGGAAAAAATCAACAGGAAATGTGCTTGATAAAGTTATTAAACACGCTATTTTAGCTATGGTCATCCACCTTTATATTTTCAATATGATCGTTTATGGACCATACATATGTAGGTTAAAGTGGAACAATACATAATGTTGCAATATTCGCATTTCAGTCCTGAAAAGCATGGTTCCAAACACACGCTTGTGCACTCTATTGAAAACTCATGAATGTTGATGTATGTAGTGTTTGAAAGAAATGTATGCATGTATGCATGGCTGGAATTAGACGTGAAGAAAGAACATTTCTGCGATCTCCGCAATTTGATATACAATATGCAGTGAAAATGCAGAAAATGCTCAATTGCAGTAGATTTTCTGTTTTATTAACTTTTTTTTTTAAATTTTTTACAAAATTCAAGTAGAACATTTCGACCTCTTTTTATCTGATTTCTTTAAAAAATTTTATCTTTTTTTTAAATAGCTCAATTGACAACTATGGCTTACATTTGGCTTAAAATTTTAATTTCATTATGTGGATAAGTTTTTAATGTGCTGGGTTTCATTTATTTGTTGGCAATTTGGAAAAGATCCTCTGGTAATATCACAAAAATCAGCATTTGTATACATACGGCCCTCATTATATTTTGTTTCATTGTAAAAACCTTTTCAAATTTTACAATCTGTTTGCATCCACTAAGGTTTTATTAATAATTTCGTGTTTTATATGAGAAAATTACTTTTAATTTAAGTAAAACTTTTCTAAAAAGGATTTTAAATGCTTACCTTGCCTATGGATCATTCCTCCATGCATGATACGAGCAACTATGCATCGACCTTTATCATCAAGTTTTAATGTAATGCCCTAAAAAGTTAAATATTAATTAGCACATCAGCAAAAGATTTATAAGAATGTACTTTAAACATGAACAGAAATGTTGCTAACAGTAATTTCCCTATGTTGCTACTGTATACCTAATGTAAATTTACCTGAATATCTTGTAAAATAATTTATGAATACTACAACTGCACTCAAACACCACAGCTAATATTATGGAAATTAAGGCACTTTAGATGTATATCAAATCAAAAATGCTAACTTGTTAAAGAATCTTACTTCTTTGCTACTTTTCCTGCAATACATAATATATGTAAATTCAAATACAAAATATCTATCTTATAATTAAAACAAGAAATAAGTGAATCTCCTTTCCTGATGTACATTGCATCATCGTCACACACAAGCATAAACCTTCTTCCAGAATTGAAATATGTGAAAACAGTGATATTTCACATTAATCTATAATGAGTAACAGAGTTACTCACTGTTCAGCTTTAGAAGTTAACAATAACAGTCCACAAGAAAACACTGATTTGCTAAGATACTACTTTTAAAGAAGTATACAACAAGTTATCCCAAACAAGTTATCAAATTAGTTAATATAATAGTAACAAAAACTTCTAGATTTCTAAATTTTTTACAAAATTATTTTTTCTGTCAAAATTTCCTTAATTCAGGATTTTTCTTTTGTCATTTTTAAAAATGTAAATTGAATTTAACAGATAACTTGCATTTATGCTCTGTCATCAGGGTTCATACAGTTTTTGAGAAGGCAAAAATAAGTAGTTTTTAAGTACCTCAAAAGTAAATTTTGCCATCATGTTATATTTATATTTTATCACCATAGCTAAATTTCACTATTATTTCATTAATTTATAAAAAATTTTTTACTACCAGAAAGCATGAGCAAAAACAATAATTCTGAGTTCTAATTTGCTAAAGAATTGCACTAATAAAGGTCATTAAACATTTTTAACTTGTACTAAATTTTCTCTCTGTCAATATGTATTGATAATACAATATGTATGCTTATGATTTTTGAAAGAGAGCTGTAAAATTCCAGATTTTTGAATAAAAGCACCAACATTTTGTATTTAAAAAAGCGCTAAAATTCACGATTTTTTAGTAACAGCACAAAAATTTGTGATTCTTATGAAAAAGCAATAAAATTCGTGATTTTTATGAAAAAGCATAAAGCTATTTTTATTTTTAAAAATAAAAATTCGCAATTTAAGCACTATTTACGATTATTTTAAAAGTGCAAAAATTAGTGATTCTACATAAGAGCATAAAATTTAAGATTTTATTTAAAAGCTAAATGTGACTAAAATTCGCAATTTATTTAAAAGTAATAAAAGTTGTGATTTTTATATAAGTCTCCCAAAAATGGTGATATAATTGCTAAAATTTGAGCTTTCATTTAAAAGCCTTAAAATTATGAACTTTATGTAAAAGAGCTAAAATTTGAAATTTTATTTAAAAGCTCTAAAATTATGAACTTTATGTAAAAGAGCTAAAATTTGAAATTTTATTTAAAAGCAATAAAATTTGCAATTTTATTCAATAGCGGTAAATGCAGTAACATTCATAATTTCATTAAAAATAGGGGTAAAAGTTGCAATTTGTTTTTGGAATAGCTTACATTTTCGAATGTATCTAAGAGTAGCTATATATAATACAATAGTGAATCATAAATCCATAGGGAAAAATGATAATTATTTTCCAACAACTTAAACAGAAGCGATTGCACCAAGGTTGAAAATGAGCTAAAGGTCCACAAGGGCCAGAATTTCAGATTTTCACCTCGCCTGGCAATACTTGTGTACAAATCCAGTCCAAGCCTGAAGAAATTAACAAATGTAGAGCCCGACCCACAGACCATTGAATTTCGGTTCGGCCCAAAATTATTTATATTCAAATGTGTTTAACATATGAATTTGTGTATGAATTAAGTTCTGTTTTAACATGTAGCTTTACATAGCTGAAATAAACACAATAAATTCATGTACTCAATTAAAATTCATTTAATCTTTATTTAATTAAATATGTTCAGCCCGGTTATACCCAACATTTTAGAAACTAAGTCCGAATCTGGTCTGTAAAAGGGTTAAAAACTCGAGCCTGGCAAAGGAGTCAGACGAGGCCTATGCTGCCAGGCCTGAGTCCGTGCAGACCTCTAAAAAGTGCTACCATCTGATGTATATGAAAATGACAGAAGTGCAAAAGGCAAAATTGCTCAGTTCTCTCCATGTAAGTACATACAAGTGACGACACAGCTGAAAAGTGAATTTGGCAGCTTGCCTAAAGTGCTTTCATGCTAGACGAAATGGCAAAGAATATATGGGATGTATGTAAAGATTCTTTACATATTCCAAAAGTTGAAAAGAGAAGAACAGATTAACTTTAGTTTACAAATGAAATCTTGTACTTTCGTGATCCAGACTACTGGTCCAATGGACCACCTATATTTTCATTCGTCTTATCCAATCAAACTTTTCAAACACTGCTATTATTACACCTTAGACAAGAATTGATATTTCGCAATGTGCAGACTGGCAGTATCACATTGTGAATCACATTGCAAAGCTGATTTTGGACATAATTTTTCATCTTAAAAATATTGATTCACTAGGATTAGTTGATGAACAAACAATCATCTTATAGCAAAAGTCATCTCTAATGGTAATTGTGTCAGACAGAGTTAGGAAAAATACATTGAAAGGTATATTTGATACAAAATACATAGGTTTTAGGGCATAAAATACAAATACCTTTTAAATTTTAAAAATCCCAAATACAAAATATATATATTTTCAAAATACATTTAAAAAAAATAAACATTGCTATGGATTGGACTGGATTGAAATTTCAATGCAATGCAACATTTATCTATACATTTTATTGGAAATAAACAAACCTTATATTTGTTAAATATTAACATTGGGGTTTTAAATGGAAAGGATTAGAATGTATTGAAACAGTATGACTTAAAAGGATAAATTCTTAGAGGTTTTAAATCTTCAAAATTAATAAAGTAAAATGAATAAGCTAAATTTATGGGAAAACACATTTTATATAACAGATAAAGTTATAATAAAAAATAAACAAGAAATTAATGAAAAAAACCTTCATATAATGGCAAATGGATTAAACACTTCATTTTTAATGAAACTATTAAACATTTTTATTCTCTTCGCATACATTTTTCGTACAGTCATATGAATTTTTAGAAAATACAGAAATGACATCTCTAAAATCAAAGATGGAAATCCTTAGTTAATCCCCCTGTGATATTTGATGTTGAATCTATATCAGTCATCATTTAAGCTCTATCTATAGCCAATCTTTAACGACAGTGTCATTCGGGGTAATTTTTGGTTAGAAATCAACAACATCCAATTATTATAACAACTATTAAAACAAATGTTTCCAATTTTGACAGGGAGTAAGCACTTTTTAATGTCCATATAATAAAATGTTTACTTCAATATAAATGTACTTGTAATTTGAATAATTATAATTTTTTAGTGACCAGACGTCGTAGATGTTATAGTGACCAGACGTTATCCAGACGTCGTAGAAAAAAACAAATCACACGACCAGAAATAGCAGACAATTGCGAGTTAAAATATATCAATTTCAAATCTCAGGGACAAATTCTAATATTTTTTAAAGATTTTTAAATAAAAGTCACTTTCGGCTAAAAAAAAGAACTTTCGTTTTTAAATCCTCATGTCGGGAAAAGTACCAAGAATTTCGACTAATAATTTACATTTTTAGAAAGCTCAAAGATCAGGCTTTCTTACAAGCCCAATCTGGTCAAGAAATAAGAAAAAGTAGCCGCATGATCTGGATTTTAAGGAAGTAATGATTTTCAATTTCTCGGCCAAACTGCGAATTCACCCACATGCGCGCACAGACGCATAGTGTTTCTATGGTGCAGAGGAGGTGGGCGAGGCCGGGGTGGCCAAATAATGAATGTACGTCATTAAACTAAAACAAACCATCCATTTTATTTGATACTTTTCATTTTAAATTTCAATTAACCTTTCACTTTTTTGTGTTAGCAGTTGGAGCGGTTTATTCATATCAAGATAAGAATTTATTTTACTTCATTATTGTTCTTTTAAGAACATAAACTTCTCTTTTTATAACATTACGTATTAAGTGTATTTACACGTTTATAGTGTATTTTATTTATATTGTTTTAAAATTGTTCTGATTTAAACAGGGGCTATATATACTGTTCTGATTTAACAGGTTTTCAACTTCTATTCTAGAATTGTATTTAAATTTTTATTTAATTTTTAAACATTCGGCTGTGAGTACATATCAAAGGGATCCCTTTCCTAGGGTTACAGGTACAGAAATCCTCAGAATCTCACAGTTCACAAACATTAGAATAAATTCACTTTAAAAATCAATTTTCAAGAACCCCCCCCCCCCCTATAACATTATTTTCATCTTAAAATTTCATTATTAGTTTTAACGTCATTAAACTAAAACAAACTTTGTTAACTCCACGGGGTTATGGCGCCAGCGAATTTGCCAAGGTCAGAATTTTCAAGGGTAGCGAATAGGCTGGTCGCCAAAGGCAGCTAGTATGCAATATTTAAAAGATGAGATAAATGGAAAAAGATACTAATCGACTCTCGGCAATTCACAAGAACATAAACTGAATTGTGCAATCGCACTAACACGCACGCCGTCGTAAATTCACACTTTCCTTGTCACGTTAATTTGATCGGTATTAATGTCTACGTGGCCATAAATCTCCATTATTATGTTGATTTGGTTGACATTACCATGCACGTGGCCGTAAATTTACATTGGCCTTCACCGAACACAATTTTCCATAGGAAACTATGCAAATTCCGTAATTCACATCACGATGAAGTTTCTCGTAGAAACTATGGAGAATCCATAGTAATCAGCATCTCCGTGAGTAGGTCGGCAAGTTGAAAATTCTCTGATTTTTCCTGAATTTTGAACAAAAAATCGATTTTCCTTGCAATTTTCCCGACATTTTAGTCCACTTTCAAATTTCCTGTAAATTCCTGGTTTTCCCGATTTCCAGAGTGTAGACAAACCCTGTTATAAGCAATATTTATTGTTTAATCATCCACTGTGAATGGATCAACACCTTGGAAATCTACTAGGTTCATAAAAACATACTGAATGTTTATTTTTTCTATTCTACCTCACTTAGGCCAATGGAAATTTTCAGATTCTCTTACAAGAAATTTTACTCAAACTTTACTGCCTTGTACTTCTGTGATTTTCCCAATATAAAACGGATCTTTATTATAGTAGTATACAGCATAATAACTATGGGCAAAAACAGTAGGCTAAATTTATGAAAAGAAAAGAGGAATGATTCACTTAATTTAAGTATTGTGAACATCTAAACAAAACAAAAACAAAAAATTAGGATTATAGTTAAGACAGAAACTTTACAGTTATGGTTTAAAATGTCATATGATGACAGTTTTTAAGTTGCAAGGTTATAATAGATAAAATGTCATGCATAAATACTGATTAATATAGAACTGACTAAGAATTACCCCAGTGCCAAGAATTACCCCACACACATATAGGGTATAGTATTTCAATGTAATAGAAGAAAATCTTATACTCAATTTTAGTAGCTGTGGTAATTTATAGTTGAAACAAAAATAAAAGATAAAAAAAAATAATTAAAACTTTATGTGTAAAAATTAAGGCCAATGTTGTTTTGCAGAAATTTAACTAGTATTTTTGAAAAAAAAAAATAATAATAATAATATATTCCGACTTAATAAATAATCAAATCATGCATTGCAAAGTAAAGGGTTCGAAGTGTCTTTATGGTTTTTTACAGTTTAATGAAGTGTTATTTTAATACAAAAAAGGAATATGACTAGGAATTATCCCGGAAACTCAGTGACCGTGAATTACCCTAGGTGATACTAGATGTTTCAAAGAAATTTTTTAAATCAAAAATGAAAAGGCAGAAGTGGAAATCTTTAGTGAACTCCCAACCATCTCCCAGATTTAATGCTAAATTCATATCAATCACCATCTCAGTTCTTTTCTATAGCAAATTTTAAGAAATAAAATTAAAAAAAAAAAATTAACCAGAAGTGAAAAAAAAAGTTAGAAATCCCCAATGGCTATTTCCTCAACCGCTAGTCACAGAGATGGTGATTGCAAAAATGCTTTAAATTTCCAATTGCAAAAATGCTTTAAATTTTAAAATCTATTATCTTAGAAACAGTTTAAATCAATAAATACATTTCTGAAAGAAATATGATATATAACTTTTTATACGGTCCCTCGGTCCTACCAATTATATTTAGGAAAATCATCCTCATACAATTTCATGCAAAATTAAAAAAAAAAAGTCTTCCTTCTACGACCAAAATTCACAGAGTTATGAAGCATTCAACTTTATGATTTAAGTCGCTTTTCCACACATAAAAATGTCCCGTTTCAGGTAACCAATCAATCAGGGACCGTATTGACCATTTCTCCAGGCAACTAACCAATCAGGGACCGTATTGACCATTTCTCCAGGCAGCCAACCAATCAGGGATCGTATTGACCACAAAACCGCATCCGTACCATTGACCGTATCTCAGCACAAAAAGTGCTCCAACTTCAAACAGCTATAAGTCAGTCAATTTTGCTCATAAAAGGATGATCTTTTTTTTTATTTTGCATAAAATTGTATGAGGATGATTTTCCTAAATATAATTGGTAGAACCAGGGGACTGTATAAAAATTTATATTTCGTATTTCTTTCAGAAAGGCATTTATTGATTTAAACTGTTTCTAAGATAATAGATTTTAAAATTTAAAACATTTTTGCAATTGGAAGTGTATCTCTGTGACTAACGGTTGAGGAAATAGCCATTGAGCACCGATAGTACTGGACACCCTGTATATAGCTAATTTTGAGATATAGACATTTCATGTAAAATGATAATATTTGTGCCAGAAATGAAAAATAACTGGAAGTGGAAATTCATAGTGAACTTCCAAACCCTATGAAATATAATGCTAACTTCAAATCAGTTTTGATCTGAGTTTCATAGCATATCCGGAGAAATAGATATTTCAAGAAAACTTTTTTTCTGGAAAATGACAGTATGGCAAATTTTTTGCTATCCCCAAAACTTATTACATAATATAGCACAACCTTGATAAAACAAATGCCAAGGGACTAGCAGAAATACTTGTTAAAACGAGGTACTACTGCATAAAATTAAAATCTTACCTTTTAATACATTTTAAAATTTGTTGTAGCTTTAAAAGTTCATTTGGTTTATATTCTGCCTTATTTTTCCATTATCATCAATAATGATCAGTTTACATTTTCCATCTAATACTGCATGCACACCGTGCACATCATAATCCATTAATTTCCGAAATTATTTTGCATCATAAGCAAGTGTATCTTTCATTTTTTTCTCATGTATTTACAATAACTAACTGCATTGCATCTCTTTGATTTAGTTTAAAAAATATATACAATGCACAGCAGAACTTGGATTGCCTAGGCTTCAGTTTTCACAAAGAATGCAACTTCAAACTCTCTTCTTGGCCCTTTACATTAGGGGTTTTCCAATATCAGGTACCGATTATCGGTTTTGCCGATATCAGTATTTTCTAGATACTAATGAAAAACCGATATTTGAGAACCGATAAACCAATAGATGCGGTAAGTTTTTTCTTCAGCATTGAGAATTGAGAAAATGATTTTTCTTTAACTGCCTTTTGTCCTGAAACAGAACAATGTGCAGATAAACAATGAATTACAGAAATACATCACTCGCCTAAAAGATACACTGAAAGACAGGGAAAGATAACTGCCAGATCCTGTGCATCTGCATGAAAGGGAAACTCTAAAATTGAAAGTCATTCAATGCTATGTTCTAATGTCAATGTGGCCCCACCCTTCTGCTATTTATTTATCTTCAGAATAGTATGGAGATTAACTCTTGAGACATAAATGAAATCCCTTTTTAAAACTGGGCGAGTCGGTCATAAACTAGTCACAACAAGGACTTAAACAGAATTATTCCTAGTTAGATTTCTAGTATAGATATTGTACTTTGTATTTCTAGTTACAGACAGAATTGCTAGATTGGGCAATAGTCTGCTTATCACACTAACTTCTTTTGAACAATTATGACGACTTTTTGAAACTTAACATAGCTAAAATACTAAGAAATAAAATAATGATGAGGTGCACTATCCTGGGTTCTGCAGAATCTGTGTATTATATTTCATGGCCGTATGACACTCAGATTTCCTGCTATTTTTTCATATATGCCATGAAATGTTGACCCACTTCTAAAAGGGGCAATTTGATACAAAGATGATCTAAGTGGTGTACTGACTAGAAAATTCCAGAACTCTGAAATGAATCTATGGAGGGGGGAGGGCAATTTTATTCTCCATATCGGGTTCATATTTGATTAAATCTCACTATTGCAATGGATATGATTACCCACTGTTGTAATAATTTAAAATAGAGTTCAATATTCAGCCTCGTTATCCTACTATTTTCTTGACTTATTTTACTTACATCTTTTCCTGTAAAATTTGCATTGCATTAGCCGAATCAAATGTAGAAAAAAAAATTTTAAATATCTCCTATAATCTATTCTGAAAAAAAATAATAATAATAATAATAATAAAGTAGAAAGAGAAATTGGATCATGAATGATACGTATTCCCCCCCCCCCATCTGCCCAATAAATTGCAAGTTCCTTTTTCTTTACAAAATTGTTGTTAAATGCTTCTTTGAATGGTGTCCATTTGTGCTAAAATGTTCTGAAAATTTGAACTCCTTAGGAATTTTTGCTCTAAAACCAATATTTCCAAACATAATTATATTCTGACTGAGATTCCCTGACACTTCTCATTTGCGATTTTTTCCTTTTTTTTTTCATACCCTGTTTTCACTTTCCCTGATATTTCTAATTTGCGAATACCCTGTTTTCACTAAGTGTTGATGTTGAGTCAGTCAAAACAAAACATAGCAGGAGCCAGTTGGTGATTATGATGTCTATGGTTAACGATTTCATCTTGCATTTGTGGTAATTAATGTTGGGATCAAGGGTGTGTGGTTAATATATTTCTTCCCTCAATGTAAAACTTATTTTCTAGTTATTAGTTTTACTTTCTCATATAAATAATATAGTATAGAGAAGGTATTGTTTTCACGAAACTTTTCAATTTCGAGATTTTGATGCCAATATAGATTTTAGGGTCTTTCTGAACATGATTTGACTATTTTTAGCATGATGTCCATCTGTAGCTTATTTCTTGTATAAACGATAACTAGGCTTGGGGCGATGTATCATCAACACATCATGAAAAACCAGTATGAAATTAACATCACCATACCGGTTTTGTAATTTACAAGTCGGTGATATATCGCAATTGATGATACATCACGATTTCCTGATGTTCATAGCTAGCACTAAAAGCTGATCTTGGGAGTGATGATTCTGGTTTTGGGATTTTCTTAGCACACACACAAATTCCTGGTGTCATCATTGCCAGTATATCATGATATTCCAATATCAGACACCGCTAGTGCCGATCTTGAGACCAATAATTCCAGTTTGGGGATTTTCTTAGAGCATGCATGATTTCCTGGAGAAAACCGCCACAGCTAAGTTTTATATTGATTCTGATGTTTCCGTGCAATTTTTTACTGCACACATGAACAAATTCTCGGTGTTGTCGCCACCAGCATATGGTGAATTCCTGGTATTCATAGCACTGACTTTGCTTTCGATGTCGCGACACCAAAGAGTCTTATACTAATTAATAATCATTGAATCTTTTAAGATACTTTGCTTTTGATTCTAGCATCAATATTTTATCGGGATAAGGATAGATATACATATAATGTGTGGATTATCTCTTCTTGAAATTTTGTAATTAAAGTAGTGCAAATAATCTTCCGATTTTTATTGCATTCACTATGTTTTAATGTAAAAACAACTTAATATTCTGTTTTTACAATTTATTCTAAAACCGTCAAAAACTGAAACAATCAAGTTCGTTTTGACACCCAAGAAACTTTCTTTAGTGGCTTTTATAGTCTGCATTCCAAGCTCTTTCCTGTTTTACTTTTAATTTGATTGACAAGGGTGTAAATTATTGACTAGAATGTTTTTAATAGATGCGGCAGAGAGATTGCTATTCCATGCAGTAATGACATTAGCTAACTTTAATGGTTGTTTATAGGAAAAGGAGTGAAGGGGTGGGGCAAGGAGTGGGACATAGTTTATGAATGCATAGATGAGAGGGAAACATAGGATTATGATGGCTATGCGGAAAATAGCTTGTCGTATCTAGATTTTTTTTTCGGTAAGTTTTACATTAATTGTTTTAGTTAATAATAAGTTTCTTTTTATTTCAGTTTCTATATCACTTTTGTTTGGTTAAGAAACAAAGATCTTACAGTCCTTAAAAATATTAAGAACTTATTTTCATAAAATGTGCAAATTTACAGGAACTGCCATATTTTATTGCGATCAGTAGGTGGGAACTGCTAAAATACGGAGGTCACACCATAAATTCATATACTATTAGATTTGAAATGCTCAAATTTCACAAGTCCAAAAGTATCAGTTTTCATCTAATTTCATCTTCTAAATATCCCATATTACAGCAATACATCTTTATTTCTATAGTGCGACAAAAAATAAACAAATATTTTACTAAATCTAATTATAAATCACATAAATTATATGTTTGCGCAAATCAGTTTTTATTCACCTGCGTCGCCACACCGTTCAATTTTTATTGGCCTGCATCGCCACGCTGTTTAGTTTTTCGCCAAGTGCATTGTTCCTGTGATTAGTATCACAATATATCACTATGTTCGACTGCCAATATATCAAGATGTTGAAGTTGCCACATCGCCCTAACGATAACTGCCACAAATATTAATGAATTCTTACAAAACTTTAAATTATTTAACTTTGTTAATGAAAATTATATTATGTATCTCCTCTATTCAGCAATGGTATTAATCCAACCCATCTGTTAAACTTCTCCATAGCTGATTAACTAACATGCAAACTAGCCTTCAGAAAGGCATGGCTATTACTTCCCCCAATTTCAGTTGCTCGTAAACAGTCAATAATTGGATAAAAGAACACAACTACTTCTGGCAAACAAATTTTCGTGTACCAATCAGCATTTACTGTTCTACAAACCTCCAAAGCAACGGTTGCAACATGGCCGGATTTACCAAAAATCAAAACAATCATTTTCTTTAAAGCACTTCATGCACAAACAACTTTTGTAGGATTTGGTTCATTTTGAAACACCCAAACAGTAGATTGTTGCTTTGTTTCGGATTTATAGGAATAAATCCTTGTTTCCTCACCTGTTACAATGCTAAAAACATGTTTTGAGGCACCAAACTTGAATCTTTTGAGATTTTCCTTGCACTATTTGGGCTTAAGTCAAATTGTGGGTCCTTGAAATGGTCAACGATGCCTCAATTTTATCATGTGTAACATGATGATCTAAAGTGATATTTATTGAACAGCATCAATGTTTTCTGGTGTTGCAGCAGTTCTTGGCCGACCTTCCCGAAATTCATCACTGAAACTCCTATGATCATGATGGAATTCTTTAAACCTGTTGTAAATTGTTGCTTTGGATGGTGCTTCATTATCAAAAGTCGAATTCATTTGATCGACACACTGTTGCAGTGCCAAACCTTGTCGAAAGTCATAATAAAGCACAGCTTGAAAATCCTATCAATTTGCATTCATGTTTTGACACTACCTTATTAACTTCAAAACTACTCCATAAAAATAATTTTAGCATTTCCCATTCTTTAACAACAAATGTACACGTGAAAGTTAAAATTAAAAAAAATCATCTGCGTAGCTGTTATTTTTAATTAAATAAGATTAAGGGCACAACGTTTAGACAGAAGGTTTTTTATTAAAACTTCTTATAAGACATACAAAGTATTAAAAATACCAGAGCGCTTTCGAGCGTTAGTATGCTCTTCATCAGTGGCTACATGGAAAGTAAATATGGATTGTTCATATATAGACCAGTAACATAGCAAATTTGCATAAATAAATATAAAATTAGTAAATGAACAGACTATTATCCAAGAAATATATATAGAAAATATAAAATATATTTTAAACGGATTCAAAATGTAAATATATCACGAGAAAAGTACAATTGTAAAATATTATTTTATTACAGGAAAAATCATTAAAAGGAAAGTTGTTCAAAAACGGGTAGGAAATTATCATTAACTACATATTGAGCAAGAGCCATAGAAAGTTTACCACCTTTGACATCACGAGCATGCTCTGCTAAATGGATGCCAACATTGCATTTGGTACTGCCAATATAAAATTTATAGTCACCATCGGGAGACAACAGGGGACCCACATACACCCCAGCATAGCTTTTAAAGTTATCAATATCCCCAAGTTTATCAGAACGGTTAAATAAAGTGGTAATATTAGAGTGAGCAGGCTTGAAACCAAATTCATAACAGAATTGAATAAAGGGATAATCTTAGGATGGTAAGGAATACTAGATTTATAAGCTAAACAATCTTTTAAACGATTAGCTAAACGATCTTGCGGTAATATTAGAGTGAGCAGGCTTGAAACCAAATTCATGACAGAATTGAATTAAGGAATAAATCTTAGGATGGTAAGAAAAATGAGATTTATAAGCTAAACAATCTTTTAACCCTTTCGCGACGGCGGCATTCGGGAACTGCCGCGGCCCAAAAGACGGAGCGCTTCGCTTCCGAACTGTTCCTAAAGGACGGCAAATTTTTTGTGCTAAGCCTAACTCTCGAAAAAAATTCACTAAAAATCACTTATTCAACACAGAAATCTACTTTTTTCAGGAATAAAAGAAATATTTATTTTCTATTTGATGTATATTTTTCATGCAAATCTGAATACAAAATACTCGTTAGTTGCTCCCATTCTTTCATCCGAAATAAACTAATAATTTCACTGCCTCTAAAACCCAAATAAATAAAAATACTCTCTTATATTCCTATGATTCAACAACGAAATCATAACGCTGAAATAAAAACAAAACCCGAAACTCAATTATAAAATCGTTGATGCTGCGAGAATTGCTCTGTTTATATTACTAAATTATGTTTCACCGCTCCAAATGGAGAAATAATTCATTGTAAACTCCTTATGCCAAGGTCATGTATCTGCAAAATATGTTGAAGTTAGTTCCACGGACATTTAACGCCATGTAGTAGACAAATTAAAACGTTCCACGTGAAGACACGCATGCGTGCCACTCGCCGTTTACGGTAAAGTCTCCTCCGTCATAAGTGCGTGCCGTCCATCCGTGAATGCAAGTTTGCAGCCGACACACGGGCGTGCCAGTCATCCCGAAAGGGTTTTAAAGCAACAATTTTAGCATCAATTTGAGTAAATTTACGGCAAACATGGGCAAAATCTTATGTATAACCTCAAAAGAATAAGCAGCCTCATGGCCAAGATTAAAAATAAAATTAATTTCATCAGTCAAAGCAGGGATAGAAGAACAAACATTAAATGCGTGATTAAAATAAGTGTTAAAAGAGGCTTTTTTAGAGGAAATAGGATGATAAGAATTAGCGGATATACAGGAGTTAGTAAAAGATGGTTTATGGAAAACAGAAGTGTGAAAACCAAAAGCAGAACAGGTACCCAGAACATCAAGGAAAGGCAAAGGACAATTGGATTCATGCTCAACAGTAAAATTAATCGAAGGGTAAAAATCATTAACCTTAGCCAAAAGAAGAAAGAGATCATTTAAATCACTATCTTAAATAATAAAAACATCATCCATGTAACGGCAACAAAGAATGGGTTGGATCGTTAAAAAAGGCAAAACCTCATTCTCGAGCTCCTGCAAAACTGCCTTGGCCAAAATACCAGATAATCGGCTACCCATAGGGGTGCCAGAAGTTTGCAAGTAAATAACATTGCGGAAGCCAAAGTAGTTTGTCTCCGCAACAATATTCAAAGCAGAAGTGATCGTGTCGATAGTAGGGGTTTTAAAGTTGTGATTTTCGAGTATTTTGGCAATAATTTTAATAGCAATGTCAACAGAAATACTAGGAAATAAAGAAACAACATCAAAACTATGAAGTGTATTCATCAACATCATATTTGGCACGACAGCCCAGGATGAGCCATGGCCCTCCGCTGAAGATTCCTCCAGGACTGTCTATTTCTAGACCTGGTCTGCCAGTCTCTTGCTCCAATCACTCTAAAATCCGAATCAACTGAGTCAAGCCATCTCAGCTTTGGTCTTCCTCTTTTTCTACTAGTAAAAAGCCTTGCAGCAAATATCTTCTTTACAGGGTCCCTTTCATCGATTCCAGCAATATGAGAGGCCCAGTTCATTCGCTTTATTTTAAAATATTTAATAATATCGGGTTCCTTAAAATATCTATAAATCTCTGAGTTAAAACGCCTCTGCCATAGGCCATTCTCCTTTACTCCACCATGCCTCTCAGAACCCTACGCTCAAAAACAGCAACTCTACCCTCTCCATTTTTTGTTAAAGATCATGTTTCCGAACCATACATTAGGACCGGCCTAATGATAGTTTTATAGATAAGGAACTTTGTTTTTCTAGAGAGGAAACAAGACCTCAAAACAGGGTGAAGTCCAAAACATGCCTTGTTGGCCAGTGAAATACGATTTTGAACTTCAGGGATAATATTTTTTGCATTAACAAAAGACCCCAAGTATTTAAAACCAGAAACAGTTTCAAACTCATGTTGGCCAATTTTCAGAAAGTTGGCCGCATCACCAGTTGGTGTTTTCTGTACTGGCATATATTTGGTTTTAGAAACATTTACAATCAATCCCATTCGATGTGCAGCTACCTCCAAGGAGGAGAATGCTTCTCTCAAGGCCGGAACACTCCTAGCAACTATATCGATATCATCAGTGTAGGCTAGGAGCTGCGCAGACCTGTGTATGATGTTTCCCAGTACATCAATTTTTGAATCTCGTACAGCCTTCTCCAGTGCGATGTTAAAGAGAATGCATAAGAGAGAGTCCCCCTGTTGTACACCATTATTGACACTTAGGCTCTCGAAAAGGACGCCCAAAAATTTGATTTTACATTTGGTGTCATGCAATGTACACATCCCAAGTCTAATCAGTTTAGCAGGAATATTAAATTCATACATTGCATCCATTAAATACTTTCTACTCACGCTGTCAAATGCAGCCCTAAAGTCAATAAACAAATGGTAAGTGTCAATACCATATTCAATTGATTTTTCCAAAATCTGATGCAAACAGAAAATTTGATCAATAGTGGATTTTCCTCCTCTAAATCCACATCGATAGCTACCAATCTCAGAATCAGCAAACGGCCTGAGTCTCTGACACAGAATAGTGGAGAGGATTTTATGAAGTGTACTATTAGGATTAAATTTAGTTTTAAATAATATATTAATGAAATTTTCAGTAGAACTAATAGAAAAACTATGATTATTAATTAATGGTTTTAAAAAATAGGCGAGGGATTTCTCTAAAAATAAGTAGGTCCACTATATTTGGAAACAATAGGACGCATAGGATGATTTAATTTATGAAGTTTAATTTGGCCAAAGATTTTAGAAAGTTGATGTGAAGTACGGAAAATGGCAGATTTTACATTGGGAGGAAGATCATTACACTTTTTAAGTTTTGCTATCCTAGTATTAATCATCATAATCGGGAAATTTTTGACCTGGTTCCATCTCGTCAATACACTTCTGCATTGAATTAACATAATCAATTTTATTTTTAAGAACAAGTTGCTTAGTTTTGTCAGCAGATAAAATGACGAGGTCAGGATTAGATTTAAGTTTCCTAATTTCTGCGAGTTCAGTATTCAAAACAATATCAGAACCAGAATGTCTATTTTTACTTTTATTTTCATTTTGAAAAACAGTAATTGACCAATACACAACAAAATGGCCACAATCTCTATGGCCTTGAGCCACATTAAGAAGGGCATCCTTCACAGAGGGAATTAAATTAATAAAACTAGAATTAACATTAGGGTAGGTGAATTAAGGCCTCTCTCAAGGGCTTTATGCTGAATAGAGGAGATATCAATGTTAGTACAATTTACAAACAGAAAAGGTAAAGGCTTTTTAAGCTGTGAAAAAATGTTTGGTTTTAAAGTAAGAATTTCAAGACAGGAATATTTAACCCTTTCGCGATGGTTGGCACGCCCGCGTGTCGGCTGCGATCTTGCATTCAATGATGGATGGCGTGCATTCGTGACGGAGAAAACTTTACCCCCCCTAAACACTGAGCGGCACGTATGCGTGTTTTCACATGGAATGTTTTAATTTGTCTACTAGATGGCGTTAAATGTCCGTGGAAACAACTTCAATGTATTTTGCAGATAATTGACCTTGGCATATGGAGGATCCAATGAATTATTTCTCCATTTGGAGCAGTGAAACATCGTTTTGTAATAAAAAAATAGAGCACTTCTCGCAGCATCAACAATTTTATAATTGAGTTTCGAGTTTTGTTTTGATTTCAGCTTCATGATTTCGTTGGTGAATCATAGGAATATAAGAGAGTATTTTTTTTGTTTGGGTTTTAGAGGCAGTGAAATTATTCATTTATTTTGGATAAAAGAATGGGAGCAACTAACGAGTATTTTGTATTCAGATTTGTATGAAAAATATACATCAAATAGAAAATAAATATTTCTTTTATTCCTGAAAAAAAGTAGATTTCTGTGTTGAATAGGTGATTTTTAGTGAATTTTTTTCGAGAGTTAGGCTTAGAGCAAAAAAATTGCTGTCTCCTGGGAACAGTTCGGAAGCGAAACGCTCCATCTTTTGGGCCGTGGCAGTTCTGGAATGCCGCCATCGCGAAAGGGTTAAACATAGGGTGCTGAGAAGAAGGGGGAGCATCACTCACAAAGACAGCTTGACCAGTAGAAGAATTAGAATTTATTAGTGTTATTTTTAATATTGCCACATTCTAAAAACTTGAGTGCTGGCCCTTGTAGATTATTTTATTTAAAATAATGGGTTTGTGTGTTTAAAATAATGGGTTAAACTACTAACTTCAGGAAATAGCCAATGTAAATTATACTATTTTTACCAAACTACACTTTAAATTATACAAAAAGTTACCTACCATAGGTTCGTCTGTATTTTTTTGAAACTGAACTAAACGCACTCTCGTCACTGTTTCAGCTTCAGGTCCTATTTCAGTCTCCAGACCCTGCCCACCATTTGTATAGGGAGCAGCAGGAGGTGGAGTAACATGTATAGCATCTTCTCCATATACTTCATGAGCAAGGACATCATAAGCTTGTAATAATGACTAAAACAAAAAATATATATACATAAATCATGAATAATCAATGAAACACACGGATTATATCAAAATAGAATTTTCAAGAGATAAGCACAATTTATTAAAAACAAATACAGATATTCCTCGAATTATAACATTTCACACTTATAACCTTGAGGAAAACAAATTTTTGATGATTTTCAAATGTTCATTAAATGGTAAAAGTCTTGTTTTATTTACATAATCAAAATAATTTTATATTTCAATTTATTGGGTGTATTTCATATAGTCTTAGTTATTGAAATAAGAATGATTTATAGTTTTTTCTGTATTTCAGAAGAGTTTTAAATTATTTGAGATTAAAATATTGTTATTTTAGGCACTACTAGATAGCTCTTCTGTGCATTTGCTGCTGTATTTTAAAAGCACTACTGCAATTGGGTAGTAATTTATCAAACTTTTCTAGTTTTTATAATAGTCAAAAATGCTTAGTAAATTTTATAGACAGTAACAATGGGATTAGAATTTAATTTATTTAACCCTATCTTGCTACTCATATGTTTTAAATGCTACTCCTACTCTGGGTGAACATTCATCTATACTTTCATTAGTTCTAATAGATGTTAATGGCATTTAACCTTTTGTGGACAGCGGCATTTCGTGTGGATGAGTCTATTGTTCGCAAAGGGTTAATAACTACTACCTTTTATAGAAATAAGAAAATTTTTTATTTAATTTTGCCTTTATTTTAACAAAATATTCTACAATTTATATCAATGAAAATGAAAACATCTATAAGATAAACATTAAGATATTTTCATAATTTACATCATGGTTAAATTTTCAACCACAATAGCAATATAGGGTTAAATGAAACTATACATCAAAGAAACAGGTATGTTTACTGTAAAATTAAATATAATATTAGGGTTACCATATCCTCGTCATTAGAAAAGAGGTCAAATAACATGATTAAAGTTAGGTTAAATACTCTATATTATTTATTTTCTTGTGCCCATTTATATTTCTCTGAAGACTCTGTTTTTTCTTTGTAAAGCTTTATTACTTCTTAAGTAGGTATTTTGACACGTTATGTCTTTGAAATTGTAATGCACAAATACAATACCGCTGACAAACTCAATGGTTGGTTAACTTGTTTCTCTCCTTTGTCTATTGGGCTACCATAAGTGAATAGAGTAGCTACACATTTGCATTGTGAATAGAAATATCAAAGAAGAATTGAGCAATCTTCAATAATTCTGAATGGCACTCAATATTCTTCTCATAATATTTGGTTCATTTTTGACACGACAATAATTCGTTTAACTCTTTATCATTGATATGATGTATGTTTCCGTGAATTTCTTCAGATTAATAAATTGATCCAAACACATTAATTGGTTAACATCATTAATTGGTATACTGTTATCAATCAGGCATTGAACTGTGGATTCTGCATCACACCAATTTATTGCCTCATTGAGGGTCATCCAAGTAAAACAAGAGAAATCCTGCACAGGCTTCAATAACTTGTTCAAATATTCTAAACAATTACTGTATAGGCATTTTATTTCCACACATAACTATTCCAGGTTTACAAACTGTACATTCGACTTCTCAGTTGTCTAGTCCATTTTTAAAACAGGGTTCTTCCAAGGCAAATCATCCAGGAGTCTCAGATATAAATGATGTCTCAGATATAAATGATTTTAGTTTATAGTTAGTGCTTATAGAATATATAAAAAATCCAAATGTTTAGATTTTTTAGTTCAGTGGTTTTTTACAACAGATTTTTAAAAGTGCAATAAATGCTTAATTTCACACAAGTGCCATTCATATAAGAATTCATATTTTTGTAACCAGTGATGGTAAAAGGTTCATATATAGTTCATTTTATGGCATTTAATTTGATATACACCACAAATCAGTTTGAAAAAAAAACAAGAAAGATCAATCATGCATAAGCATTGATTATGAAACACTTTCCAACTGAAATGCAAATTTATATAAAAATTTCTAAAATGTGATACATTCAGTGGTGATATCTTTTCCATTATCACAGTACTACAGTAATTTATTATACTTAAATATTTAAAACTGTATCAAAATATAAATCACCTGATTCTCTATGCAAAATCAATGAATATTTCATTCATATAACTTGTATTCTAGACTCCAGAGCTAAATAATTTTGTGTGAAAAAAATTCAGCAATTCTTATGTAACTTACCTTACAATCGCCTTACAAAACACCTTACAAAAGTTACCTTACAGAAGTTTAGGGATCATTTAAAATCACAACTATTGTAATTGCATAGGCACGGAATTTAGATACACAAATCATACACAGATACACAGATAATATGTGTGTGTGTATGTATTCAAAGTATTGGAATCGAGCCGAAGATCGGAACTCGAATTTTCGAAGGATCTACACATTTTTAGGAAGACGTCTGTGTGAAAGGATATATATGTGTATGTTTCTGTGTGTCTGTGAGGATATTAAATCCACTCTAATTGAAAAACTAATGGACCGAATTTCATAAAATTTGGTAGGTATGTTTCTTGTAGGAAACCCTGATGTTCATTAGATTATAGTAAGATTCGTAATAAAAGAATCTGCCTTCTTTGCGAAATGGCCAGCAGAAATTGCCTTTATCCACTTCAGCTAAAAACTACTGGAACAAATTTAGCAAAATTTGGTGTATAATATTTCAATAACCTAAAAGTAATTTATATACCAAATTTAACAAAATTTGGTATATAAATCATTTGTAGCTTATTCTAGTACGATTTGGGAAAAAGGAACGGGCTATTTTTGCGAAATAGCCCGCGAAAATTGTTAAATATAAAAATAAAAGACTATGTGTGCTCAATTATATCAATTAAATTCCTATTTTATACATGATTTTTGACAACAAAAAGAATAAGACTAACCCCATTACTCTAGGACTAGCCGTTCTTGAGATATTCTAGTTTTTTCGCGTTTTCGCTACGCCACCTTTGACAATAAGTTCAGCTATCAAATGAGAAACAAATTTAAGTTTAACGTGCAAATTCAATGTCATTTAAAATACTTATGGCTGTTATTTTGTGCAGATAAACTCAAATTATTATTGAAGAAATAAAGAGAACGTGAATATGAGTCTGCAGGAAAAGACATGTGCTGCCCACATCAGAAATTTTAATAATATTACAACAATGATTTACAGAAGTGAACGGGGATTATTTGCAGGCCATTTAAAAAAAAAAAGTATGATCTATATTTAAAGATCCACCAAATTTTTGTAAAATAAAATGTTCAACAAATTTAAGCTGCGTACCAAATTTTAACTCTCTAGGACGTAGGAAAGTGCATCAAAAATGCCATCAAATAAGTATATCATGAAGAGTTATATTTCATTAAAAAAAATTTGAAAAATTGTTATCTACCAAATTTATGTTAAAATGTGTAGTCTCTCTCATATACAAAATGACTAAACTCTTGGAAAGATATTTATTATACAATATATCTCTTTTATCTTTCTGGAGGATATCTCAAAAGTCAGAATTTAATTGAATTTGTTTTTTTCTCTATATTAAATAATTTTTAATTAAAAAACTACTTAATATATTTTACTGAAATTTTTTTTATATATTTTATGGGATAATGTGAATATATCCTAAAAATTTCGAAGCAATTTGTGAATTTTAAATTTGCTTAAAAAATGTTTGAAAAATTAGGTCCCATTAGGGTTCAATGTATTTCATTTTTTCAACCCAGGTTCAATAAAAAACTAATTGGGTGATATTATTTATTTATATTCCCATAGGTCCCACAGACCGTCTGAACAACATACTAAAATTTCATTTTGATAAAGTCATTTTTACGGCAGTTATCGTGCTAACGGACAGACAGAATGAACAAAGTCAAACACTTTTCAACTATGTTGTAAAGTGTTAAAAATGATCAATTTTCAAAAAAAAATTTTAAATCTCAAAAACACCATTTTCTTTTTCCCCCAAAATTTATATATATATATATATATATATATTAATCTTACACTTATTGTCTAGACACATGGCAAGTTTAAAGATGGAGAAATAATGGGTTTTTGAGAAAATAATTTTTCAACATGAGTGGTATGTCTCGAATTTTACTGGTGTCCAAAATTATCTTTACATACATAAAAATAAGTGTGCAAGCACATTGTACGAAGTGTGTTTCATGTGAACTTCTGCAATTCAGGAACTAATTTCGGTGTTTATCAACTCAAAATAGTTTTTATGGCTTCGAAATACCATTTGGAAAGAATCTTTGAAGTTGCAAGCTGACAGCCATTTAGAGACTAGGAACTGATGGAAGTGACAACTTGTTTCCCAATTAGAACATATGCACACATATTCAATTTTTCAGTTTGTATTCATGTGTTATGATGCCATGTATATAACCACTCCCCAAAACATTTATTAATTTTATTGAACAGTTGTTGAGAAATCTGTATTTTTGTACATGTAAAGGTAATTTTGGACATCAGTGTATATGCTATGCTAGTCGGGATGTGTAAATCAATTTATTAAATTTAAAAGTTAAGCTTCCTAACCTCTGAAAGATGACTAAAACACAGATCTCGGGAGGCAAAATTTTAGGGATGATGGTAATAAATAACTTCTACAATTATAAGAATTAAAAAGCATTGTGTTTAACTTATGACTGCATATACTGCAAAAACTGAATTTGTTTGCTTAACTTAAAATGTTATTAATTTTATAACTTAAATAAAGTTACTCCAATTGCAGTAAATTTTGAAGTTATAAAATATATATTCACAGAACCCACCTAAGGAAGATGTTCTAAAAAATAGGATAGAGCTTCCATTGCAGATTCTGACATCAATACTAGAGTTATCCTAGTATACAATATATGCTAAAGAGCTTTGGGAACATCCCCTTTAGGTGAGTTCCGTATACATTAATGCTTGATATTGGCCATAGACAACATGCAGTCTGATCTCAATCTTTGTGAAATTTAATGCCAAATGTGTGGTATGTCATATTTGTGTGTCTCTATAAAAGTTCACAAATTTATAGAATATAGCAAGTTTTTGTGTTGCCATATATACACTGCTGGACAATTGCTAAGGACAGATGGCACTATCACCCATAGCAACCACAAAATGAAAGGAAGCAAAATGCGGAAAATCAGAATATGTGCGGGATACAATAAGAAGAGGAGTATGTATGCAAATTTTTCATTTCCATGCCTGTTTGCACGTGATAGCGCTGATAAGAGATATAAAGGATTTGATGCGTGTAGACAGCAGTTGTTCCAGTGAAAGTTTTACGGAAAGATTTAATTGACGAACTGGAAATTTTCGGTATGTCTTCCCAATATTACTTTGATGATTTTACGCATGGCCGTATTATTGGAAAGATCAAAGAAGGGCAAAAAATAACAGGTGTTGCCAGAGAGTTCGACATCGCACACAGCATTGTTTCACGGCTATGGCAAGCATTTAAAACAACTGGAATATGTAGCAAGCGTCACGAGGGAGGTCGTGTTAGAAGTATAACGCCTGCAAGAGACAGGTACATTGTCCTATCGGCAAAAAGGGACCAGCATACCACAGCTCAGCAAGTGGCAAATTAGTTTCTTGCTACCACAAGACAGTGGATCTCCCGAAAAACTGTAGCCATACGTTTGGGAGAAGGAGAACTATACGACCGCAGACCTGTTGTGTGTGTCCCATTGTCCAGACTGCACCATATCACCTGTTTGCAATGGTGTCGTGAGCATCGCAATTAAACCGAACAGAATAGGACTTGCGTACTATTCTCAGATGAGAGTAGGTTCAGTCTGTCATCGCATTGTAGACACAAACTGATCTGGTGTGAGAGTGGTGCTGCTTATAGTCCAGAAAATATCCAGGAAGGGACCGATATCAGACATGCAGTATCATGGTATGGGCTGGCATCATGATCAATGGACGCACACCCCTATATGAGGTTACAACTGGGACTATGATCGGCCAATGATATATTGATGAAGTTCTACTGCCTCATGTTCACCTTTTCCGTAGTGCTGTCGGTGATAAATTTGCTTTCATGGACGACAACGTACCATGTCATCGAACACTCGCTGTTCAGGATTGTCTTGTCAGCAAGAGTATTCAATGTCTCATATGGCCAGCAAGTTCTCCAGATCTAAACTCCATTGAAAATGTTTGGGATGCTTTGGGCGACTTGCTGGTCAAAAATATCATCCAACAAACAAGAACACCCTCATCCGTGCACTGACAGAGGAGTGGGATAAGTTGCCTCAACAGCTGCTGGATAATGTTGTGCAAAGCATGACACGACATGTGGAATGTTACATCGCACTCCACAGTGGACATATCTCGTACTGACACCTTTCTCAAAGGTGCCTGCTGTCATTCATATGCATTTTTCCATTTCTCCGTACACAGCATCAAATGAACACTTTTTTCCTTTCAGATATTTCAAAACCTTCTATATTTTCCAGAACAATAAATTATCTTTATTCTAATGTCCGAACGCGAACAGTGTGGCAACAATATTTTATCCTGCTGGGCCTCCACCCCCGCTTAATGTTGTGCTACATTGCAATTTGTGATCCATCCTTAGCAATTGTCCAGCAGTGTATATTAGGTATTATGTGCAGAGCACAGAAGAATTTTACAGATGCTGTTTTTTGTAATGAGAAAGCAATCCTTATAGAATTGTCTGATATATTATCAAAAAAAAAAAATGAATGCTATTTACATGACTTAATTTTAAACTATTTATGATTAAGGAATTTTTACAATTAGTAAGTATGAGGAAGTATTTACAATTATTTAAATGTGGCCATCATTTGTATGAAATTTCAAATGTTTTGCGTTAAAATAAAAATGTTTTACTAATTCCTTCATATAAATCAAATGCATAGTAATATGTATATGTAGAAAATTTAATAAATATTGTAATAGTGTCAAAAATCAAAATCTATTCATTCCAGTTTAGACAGTTCAGGCTGTGTGTACTAGGTTCTTTTAACTTATCTGGTCAGCATAAAGCACAATTTTCCTTTTAAATTCTTTCATGAAAGGTATCTTTCTCTTAACAGCAGGGCTCTGTTATCCTCGACTAATAAAATCTTTTTCATTTCCTTCAGTGGCATATTTTAAAATTCAATTTGGGAGAGGGTTAAGTTTATATCAATCACAAGGGGTCTAAGTTAGAGGTCTATACGGGCTTAGGCCTGGCCCAAGAGCTTTAGCCTGACCTGGTCCATCCATTTTATTAAATTCAGGTTGGTTCAAGTCAAAATAAATTTTAAAAAGCCAAAATTGAAACAGAGAAATTAATTACATATGAAATAAAATTCTCAATTACCAGGTGAAAGTCTCCCTATCCAATATTAAGTAATAAAAGTTTGTTCTGTACGGGGGGGAGCACAGATAGGTAAATTAGAACCAGATACAGAAAAATAATAATTTCAGATAGGAAATTGAAGACTCTTTCGTTCAAAGTCAAAATAAAACATTGCTCTTTACAACTTTCACTTACTGATTTGAATAGTTTTACTTTCTGGACCAGCACCGGAAGAATGAAGTTGTTTAAAACTACAGTAATGCAACAACAAGAAAGATCAATCATGTATAAAGCATTGATTATGAAACACTTTCCAACTGCAATGCAATTTTATTCAAATATCTCTAAAATGCGATACATTCAGCGGTAATATTTTTAAAATTATCACAATATTACAATAATTTATTATATTTGAAAACTTAAA
Organism: Amaurobius ferox; assembly: GCA_951213105.1. Lineage (NCBI taxonomy): Eukaryota > Metazoa > Arthropoda > Arachnida > Araneae > Amaurobiidae > Amaurobius > Amaurobius ferox. The sequence continues at coordinate 56,805,906 of OX578133.1, forward strand.
ACTTCGTCGAAAAAAATGAACTTTATTTAAATGACATCATTGAAATATAAATCGCCTGGCTCTCTATGAAAAAGCAGTAAAAATTTCATTCATAAACATTTATTCTATTCCTTTCATCACAAAACTACAATAATTTACTTAAAAACTTAAAACCATGGAAGTAAAAGTAATTTAACTCTGTGCTTAAAACTTCCTCAAAAAAGTCTGCTATAACATCGTCTGTTCTCTAAGTAAAATCAATGACTATTTCATTCATATCAACTATATTGTAGACTCCAGCGCTAAATAATTTTGCATTAAAGAAATTCACACAATTTTTATACAAGTCATCTTACAACTTGATGAATTTACAATCTTCATAAGTGAAAATTAGATTTCGTTGTAGAAATAATCAAACTTTGATGATCATTTAAACTCAAATATATTGTAACTGCGTTGCTTCAGAATATTGATGTACAGAAATTAAGCAAAAATAAAGCGGTTTTAGGATGGACACAACACTAAATATAAATTAAAAAGAATTTTAAAAATCACAATTTTGACACAAGATGGATAGCATTGATCATTTAAATTCAAATATATTATAATTGCGCTCTTTTAGAATATAGATGCCCAGAAATTAAGAAAAAATAAAACAGTTTTAGGACGGATACAACACTAAATATAAATTTAAAAAAATTTTAAAAATCACGATTTTGACACAAAATGGATGCCATATTTTATTTTGAAGTGGGTCACTTCATCTCTTCATATAATGGGTGTAATTATTATTTTAATTTTTATTTTAAAAACTACTGCATATGTTCTTCTGAAATTTTTTTTATATATTTTATGGGATAATTTGAATATTCTCTAAAACTTTCGAAGCAATTTGGGGATTTTAAATTCACTTAAAAAATGTTTGAAAAATTAGGTCCCATAGGGTTCAATGTATTTCATTTTTTCAACCCGGGTTCAATCCAAAACTAATTGGGTGATATTATTCATTTATATTCCCATAGGTCCCACAGACCGTCTAAGCAGCATACTAAAATTTCATTTTGATAAAGTCAATTTTACAGCAATTATCATGCTAACAGACAGACAGAATGAACAAAGTCATAAACAAACACTTTTCAACTATGTTGTTAAGTGTTAAAAAATGTGTTCTGGTCTAGATGTGGCAAAATAAATATACCACACTGATGTACCAGATATCCTGTTTCATAACATCATCTGATCTATGCATTTAATAGGGAAAAAATACATTCAAAATTTAATGTTTGAATAAATGATCATTCGGTTATTTTCATTGGTCGTGTTATTAGGTCCCATAGGGTTCAATGTATTTCATTTTTTCAACCAGGGTTCAATCAACAAGTTGCAATTTGCTATATGTATAAATTTATCATTAAAAAGTTTAATCATTTCTGTACTGTGATTGCTTGACTGGTGGTGAAAATATGAAATCCAACAGATACTTTTTACTTCAAAATGTAACATTGATATTTTATTTTCAATTTCTACTGTAATTTCAATTTCAATTATGAGATTCCGTATATTTCTTAATTATCAAGATTATATAAATTCTATTCTTAAATTGATACCCAGTTCCATCAATTTCTGACTGATAATGAAAATTTGAATTCAAATGATGAATAAAAATTTATTTAAGCAAACTGTTGTAATTTAAAATTAGTATATGGATAAAACAAATTGTTTATGAGTTTATTTATATTTTAAACATCTTACACACTTACATCTTAAAATTATTAAATTTTAAAAATATTCATAACTATATCATAATCAAAGAAAATATCTATGTATAAAGTTTAATCGCATTGAAATGTTTTAAAAACACTAACAATTGTGGCATATGACATGCTTGTTTTGTTACCAATGCCAGTGTCATCACCTAAGGGGAATTTGGGGGCCATAACGCACAGCATCAAACCCATTGATTTTCGAAAAAGTGATGCAATGGAAAACAAAATATTTGTTTACCAAGCCCCCCCCCCACACACACACACACACACACACACACATACCCCATCCATAATTTTTTTTTTCTGACAATGCTAATGACTTAAATTGATACACAGTTCCATCAATTTCTTACTGATAATGAAAATTTGAATTCAAATGATGCACTGCACTCAAGAATATTTAATGCTGATGAGCTTTAACAAGACAGGCATGCATTGTTCACCGATAACTTAAATGGGTGAATAAATCATCTTTTAAAACACAATCTCAGTGAAGAACCATTTTCTCATTTCATCTCTGATTATTCAACCAAAATAATAAATAAAAGCTCACTTTATAGAAAAGCTCATTCTTGATTTGAACAAAAATTTCAAATTTGGGTTCTTTTTTATTTATTACCATATGTAACTTGCGTTTATTTCTTAAATGACAAATTGGAATCTTTATACAAGCCAACAGGCTTAAAATATATTGTAAAAATACTTGGGGTGGGCTTTGAGTGTTTTTGAGACAAGTCGAACTCAGGTGAATTATTTTGAAGTTCCTTACTTATTCCTATTTTAATTTTTTTATTGTTTGTATAAACAGGGTTTTTTTTCTACTCCGGAATGACAAACTAAATGAGGATTGAGTAGATTTTTTTATCACAGGGTCATTCCATATCACTTTAACTAAGGCATGTCACCCACCACTCTGAGTTTTCTGAAATTTTATACAAACTTACATACAACAAACTTATACAGCCATGCAAAATTTTAGTGCATACCATGCATTAGTCTTGCAGCAATAAATTTTCAAAAAATGGAGAATTCAAATGGTGCTGATTTGCGAAAGCATGAAATGAAAACCTTGTATTTGTTAAAATCCTTTTTTGATCTGCACCTAATTGTCAGAAACATATAATTTTTTCTATGGATATTCTAGAATATATACTTAATATCAAACAGTAAGCATTTTGATAACTTTGTAATTAAAACTCTGTTATATTTTGCCTTAAATTTGAAAAATGTGAATTTTTTTTTTAATTTCAGCAGAAGGAATTTTTTTCAAGCTGTGCTCCATATTAAATTTCCTGACAATTTTTTACAAGATCTTTATACTGTAACCTGCTTATCATAAAAAATTAGAGAGGTTTTTTTTTAAAAAAAAAATGCGAGAATAAAATTTTGTGTTAAATAGAAAATTTTTACTTAGCTGCATTTTCATAAGTCAAGAGTAAAAATAATTTACCTATTTAATAAATTTATGTACAATTAACTGAATTTATTAATTAAACATTAACAATTTTTATTAATTGTTATCAGTTTTATAGTAAGAATTAGAATACAAAGAAATATTTTAAATATTTCTATATTTATTATGACAAACTAAATGAGGATTGAGTAGATTTTTTTATCACAGGGTCATTCCATATCACTTTAACTAAGGCATGTCACCCACCACTCTGAGTTTTCTGAAATTTTATACAAACTTACATACAACAAACTTATACAGCCATGCAAAATTTTAGTGCATACCATGCATTAGTCTTGCAGCAATAAATTTTCAAAAAATGGAGAATTCAAATGGTGCTGATTTGCGAAAGCATGAAATGAAAACCTTGTATTTGTTAAAATCCTTTTTTGATCTGCACCTAATTGTCAGAAACATATAATTTTTTCTATGGATATTCTAGAATATATACTTAATATCAAACAGTAAGCATTTTGATAACTTTGTAATTAAAACTCTGTTATATTTTGCCTTAAATTTGAAAAATGTGAATTTTTTTTTTAATTTCAGCAGAAGGAATTTTTTTCAAGCTGTGCTCCATATTAAATTTCCTGACAATTTTTTACAAGATCTTTATACTGTAACCTGCTTATCATAAAAAATTAGAGAGGTTTTTTTTTAAAAAAAAAATGCGAGAATAAAATTTTGTGTTAAATAGAAAATTTTTACTTAGCTGCATTTTCATAAGTCAAGAGTAAAAATAATTTACCTATTTAATAAATTTATGTACAATTAACTGAATTTATTAATTAAACATTAACAATTTTTATTAATTGTTATCAGTTTTATAGTAAGAATTAGAATACAAAGAAATATTTTAAATATTTCTCGTGACTATATTGATAATTAAATACTTAATTGTAAACCATATAAAACCTTAATAATTAGATATGTTTTAGTTACCATCATTCTTTTTGAAGAAACAAATCCCTTTTTCCTTTCTTCCCAAAATGTGAGAGTATTTCCCCCAAAGCATAGGAAAAGCCCAAGACAAAGGAAACAAATTTTATACCCTTTCAGAAACTGAAATCTTCCTCTGCAGCAATAAATAATGTCAATTTAACTTTTAAGGTCATGACTACATTCCAATTAGGAAAAGATTTTCCTCTAGGGCTACTTTGTAGATTCTGGAGCTAGTACTGAATGTAGTTAAAAATGTGCAGTTTCCCTCTTTCATTGAATACATAAACACATAAGTGACACATAAGAAAGTATAGCTAAATGAAAACTAGAAAAAGTGAAAAGGAAAAATACAGAAATCCAAAGAAATAATGTAAATGAACAGAAGGATTCACTTGTAAAACTACTAATTATAGCACTCCATGGACAAAATAGATAGGAAACAACCGGTTTCAGAAGCTACATGACCACCATCATCAACTAACTTTAAAGAACATGTGCACAAACTATTGTAAAAATACTGTGAATAAAATGCTATAAAATAATGTAGTATCTCTCCATATTGCACAAAAAACCAGGTGCAGCCGCTGACAATATACTTTTAAAAGAGAGATTTTTGGTCAAGGCTAGCGCCGGACCTATAGCATCAAATGATCTACAATTTTGCATGATGATGAATGCCTTGCCATGGATCACCTCCTATTTTGGTTATAAATGGATGAATATTTTTATATTTTATACAATTCTGTTTGAAAACATTTTTCACTTTTGTATGATAATTTTTTTTTTCCCCATTTATCTTCAAAATCTAATATTTCATTATTGAAAATGCTGTTGCCATTTCAATATTTAAATGACAACCATTAAAAATTAATTTATTATTCAGAGCAATAATCATGAAGGTGAAAAGACTCTAACTCCATGATTATAATACTGAAGCTATCATTGAGACTTTCGTTATCATTAGATTTTAAATGTGTTATTGTTGAAAATATGTGCCTGAATGTTGCATATTTACATAAAAAAATATTATTAAAAATCTCTCTATATTAAAAAAAAAAATGACATGCAATTTTCCTGTTTATTTAGGGTATATATTGCTTCTGAGTAGGTACACACGGATTGCATAAGTAGACTAAGTGGTCTATGCACTTGCAGTATCAGTTAATTTCTATTTTGGGGGAGAGGGGGTTGTGGAAATGTACTCATGGCGCATCTCCAACTGTTGTATTATGCCTGTGTATCAGGTAGAGTTCATATAACACAGGCTGACCCATCGCTGCCATGTTGAATCACAGTAAGAACCAGCACCACTGACCTGAAATATATCTTGCACTGACCTCTTCTGTTATTGACCTCAGTGAAACACACCTGTTTTAGCACACTTATCATCGACAGCAGCAAATACATGATATTCTTGCATTAATTTCTTCTACAATTTATCTATTTCTTTTATGCCTTCTTGTTTCTTCGGGAATCTAGAAATTCATACCCCTTTTCGGGAATTATTAAAACATTTTTCAACCTCCCATTTTATTGCCAATTTATACCACAATGCACAATATCAAGACACTGCACAATTTTAAACCAAAATGTAAGTATGATTCAATATGACGGATGCACAAGCTCTCTATATAGGAGCCTTAGTAGCAGGTGGCATGAAAGAGCGCATGAAGTGAGTACCAGTAAGTAGGGGGGTGAAAGCCCCAACTAGTGAAGCAATTTCTGGGGGTTACTGAATGTCAGCAAGCAGAAGGAGAAGCAATAAAAGAAACAACCTGAGGTAAAAATTCCATACTGCGAAACTTCGCAAGACAGGTAGGCCCAGAACTGTAAAGGGGGCTAAAAAAAAATTGCAAATTAAATATTTAGGAAATTATAATTGGCTTGCCCCAGACAGAAACTCGCAGGGAGGGGGATGGCTAAAATTTAAAATTCTGCTACTGGAAATAAGCCGCTTCAGAAGCTAAATGAGCTAGTTGATGCACAAACTTTAAAAATCATATGTTTAAACTACTGTATAAAATACAATTTTTTATACTCTAGACATATAAAAATACGATAAAAGATGGAATTAAGAAGAGTTAAACAAAAAAACGAAAACAACCAATTTACTTAACTATATAAGCTACTTCATCAATTAACTTTTAAAAACTTTTATTTAAAACAACTGTAAAAAAACAAGAAAGATCAATCATGCATAAAGCATTGATTATGAAACACTTTCCAACTTCAATGCAATTTTATACAAACATCTCTATAAAATGTGATACATTCCTCAGTAATATTTTTTAAATTATCACAATACTACATTAATTTATTATATTTGAAAACTTCATCGAAGGAAATGAACTTCATTCAAATGACGGCATTGAAATATAAATTGCCTGGTTTAAACATCTCTAAAATGCGATACATTCCTCGGTAATATTTTTAAAATTATCATAACACTACAATAATTTATTATATTTGAAAACTTCATCGAAAACAAATGAACTTTATTCAAATGACGTCATTGAAATATAAATAGCCTTTATATAAAAGCAGCATTTCATTCATAAACATTTTTTCAATCGTTTCATTCATCACAATATTATAATAATTTATTTTATTTAAAAATTTGAAAAATTGTTATCTACCCTATTTATTTTAAAATGTGAAACCTTTCTCATATATAAAATAAGCATAGGAAAGATATTTATTATATAATATATATCTTTTTCTTTCTGGAGGATACAACGAGAGCCAGAATTTAATTGAATTTGTTTTTCTCACTATATAAAATAATTTTTATTTAAAAAACTACCCAACATATTTTACTGAAATTTTTTTTATATATTTTATGGGATAATTTGAATATTTCCTAAAATTTTCGAAGCAATTTGTGAATTTTAAATTCGCTTAAAAATTTTTTGAAACATTAGGTCCCATAGGGTTCAATAAAAAACTAATTGGGTGATATTATTAATTTATATTCCCATAGGTCCCACAGACCATCTGAAAAACATACTAAAATATCATTTTGATGAAGCCATTTTTACGGCAGTTATCGTGCTAACAGACAAACAGAATGAACAAAGTCATAAACCCTTTCAACTATGTTGTAAAGTGTTAAAAAGTCTAAACTAAGTAATAGTAGAGGTGTTCCGATATCCGATTATCAGTTTTGCCAATATAGCAGTATTTTCCCGATAATAAAGATAAGCCGATATTTGAGAACCGATAAAGCAATATTTTTTCTTCTTTTTAACACTTTGCAACATAGATGAAAAATGTATATAACTTTATTCATTCTGTCTGTCTGTCCGTTAGCACAATAACTGCCGTAAAAATGGCTTCATCAAAATGAAATTTTAGTATGTTGTTCAAACGGTCTGTGGGACCTATGGGAATATAAATGAATAATATTACCCAATTAGTTTTGGATTGAACCCGGGTAGAAAAAATGAAATACACTGAACCCTATGGGACCTAATTTTTTAAACATTTTTTAAGCGAATTTAAAATTCACAAATTGCTTTGAAAGTTTTAGAAAATATTCAAATTATCCCATAAAATATAAAAAAAAATTTCTGCAAAATATATTAAGTAGTTTTTTAAATAAAAATTAAAATAATAATTACACCCTTCATATGAAGAGATCATGTGACCATTATATGAAGAGATCACGTGACCCACTTCAAAATAAAATATGGCATCCATCGTGTCAAAATCATGATTTTTAAAGTTCTTTTTAATTCATATTTAGTGTTGTATCCGTCCTAAAACCACTTTATTTTTGCTTAAATTATGTGCATTTACATACTGAAACAACGCAATTACAATATATTTGAGTTTAAATGATCATCGAACTTTGATTATTTCTACAACGAAGCCTAATTTTCACTTATGGAGAATGTAAACACCAAAAGATGTAGAATGAGTTGCATAAGAATTGCTGCATTTCTTTAACACAAAATTATTTAGTTCATGGAGTCTGCAATATAGCTGATATGAATGAAACATTCATTGATTTTACACAGAGAAGCAAACGATTTTTTTGGTGAAGTTTTAAGCATAGAGTTAAATTACTTGTACCTCCATGGTTTTAAGTTTTTAAATAAAATAAATTATACTATTGTGATGATTGAAAGGAACGGAAAAAGGTTTATGAATGAAATGCTGCTTTTATATAAAGAGCCAGGCAATTTATATTTCGATGACGTCACTTGAATAAAGTTCATTTGTTTAAATGAAGTTTTCAAATATAATACATTATTGTAGTATTATGATAATTTAAAAAATATTACAGAGGAATGTATCGCATTTTAGAAATGTTTAAACCAGGCAATTTATATTTCAATGCCATCATTTGAATAAAGTTCATTTTTCTCGATAAAGTTTTAAGCTTTCAAATATAATAAATAATTGTAGTATTGTGATAATTTTTAAAATGTTACAGAGGAATGTATCGCATGTTAGATATATATAGAGATGTTTAAATAAAATTGCATTGAAGTTGGAAAGTGTTTCATAATCAATGCTTTCTGCATTAGTGATCATTCTTGTTTTTGTATACTTTAGCATTATGGAAATGGGTTTTCTTTAACTGCCTTTCATTCTGAAACAGAAAGGTAGACACTGGAGACCAGGAATAAGTCTGACAGATCCTGTGCATCTGCATAAAAGGAAAACTCAAGTCGAAGGTCATTCGGCACTATGTTTAAATATTTATAGTCAATACACTTATCCCCCGATTTATACGGCACTTGTTTTACACAATTTCGCTTTTACACGGTTTATAAATTAACAGATTTCAAAAAATTGATAAAAATGTATATTCCGCTCCATATACACCTATACATTGACTTGATGACATTTTTAAATTTGATTCCTTTGGTAACACTGATGAAAACAACAGGGGATTCCCGGTGTTATAAAATATATACATTTAGGGAATCCCCGTAATGAGGAATTTCCGTAATGGGGAATCCCCGTATAAGGAAATCCTCGTATGTATTTCACAACAGTAAAGCTATCTGGTTCATGCAAGTACATAGTGCAGAAACATTTTAGCAGCAAAGCTTATATTATTGTGAATTTATCTTTTGAACTGGTAAGTTAACATTTATAGTTTTTCTTGCATCTTTATAGTTTGCGTAAATTTGTTAAGGTTAGCTATAATGTCAAAGGATTTGAAGAAAAATCAAATGAAAAGAAAAGTTATTTCTTTAGAAACTAAAATTCAAATATTAGACCGCCTACGTAATAGAGAAAGAGTAATGGACGTTGCTAAATGTTACTCCATGAATGAAGCCACAATAAGGACAATAAGAAAAAATGAAGAATCCATTAGAAAAAGTGTAGCAGCTGGAACCTGCAGCAGTATGAGTACGACTTCATATGTTAGAGATGTTACAATGGAAAATATGGAAAAAGCTTTAGTGATATGGATAGAAGACCAAACTCAAAAGCGAATCCTGATCGATACCAATGCTGTTACAAATAAAGCTTTGAAGATTTATCAATCACTTAAGAATCAGCCTCCGTCGACTTCGTCCAATGAAAAGAAGGTATCTTTTTCCGCAAGCCATGGGCGGTTCGAGAGATTCAAACAAAGACATTCTTTACATAATCTGAGAATGAAAGGTGAAAGTGCATCTGCTGATTTGGATGCGGCACAACAATATCCGGCAAAACTTGCTGAAATCATTGCCGCTAACTCCTACACTTCTGATCAGGTTTTCAATGCTAACAAGTCAGGATTATTCTGGAAAAAAATGCCAGAAAGAATCTTTATAGCCAAAGAAACGGTGCGTATTAGCGTCCTATATAAATGATTCGCTTTTCAGTGAAAATTGAATTAAATATTTATTTTTGTAACAGTTTTAAACATTATACTTTTGATGGCCATTTAATTTTTTATTTTAAATGTCCGAAAAATTCATGGCTTTCTTCTGTTCCATTCACCCGAAAATTAATGAATCTGATATTTATTGATTGAAGAAGTATTACCGAATTGTATTCTATTTAATTGATTTGTTATAGAGATATCATTGCCATAGACTCTGTGTTTCTTTCAGAAATACATTTGGAGGGGGGGGGGGGCTAAGCCCCTTCCGGAAACATCAGTATGATGTGTTTGTTGCTTTTATACATTGTCTTAAAAAAATAAAAAACTGTAGTAATTAAAAAATTTTGTTAGAATGGGAAGATTTTGCTGCTCATGCCTTAGCGCGAGTCGAGTGGTCTGGGTTTTCGACACAACTTTCTGTAGAATTCAAAGAGTAGAATTATGCTAATATTTTTTTTTTTTTTTGGATGCGGAAAGTATCAGATAACTTAAAAAATGTAAATTTTTATGTATTTAAAAATATATGCATATCCACATTTAGGTAGATTTTCTGGTGGAAAATTTGGATTTCTTTTTTTTAACAAGTATCGAGAAAATGAAGGAAGCAACGGCAACCAATGTTTCTTTCAGGACATTTTGGCCAAGGGGGGGGGGGGGGGGGGGAAAGCAAGTTTTCTATTTCTCCTATATAAATATATCTAAATGCTGTCACATACATAGAAACTAGGTTAACATAAAATGTCTCTGGGGGGGAGGGGCTTCATCCCCTCATATGTATTCCTGAAAGGAACACTGATGGCAACTCCTTAATGAGCACTATCAATCATCTCAATTTCCTTTTGATAATGTATGTATGTTATGCATATCCAGTGATTTACAAAGCCAATACTTGGCCTAGAAACACACGTTTTTTAATCTCAGATGAGGAAATTATATGGGAATATGCAAAGTGCATTCAAAAATTAGAGAAAATTTAATAGTTTTAATTGTTTACAAAAACCTCAAATTTAGCAAAGGAAAGATGCATGTCCCTCAATTTACAAAGTCAATTCTTGGCATAGAAACTTGTGGATTTTTAAGTGTTGGGCAAAGTTCTGGGAATGAGCCAAGTATATTAAAAAAAAATAAATAAAGCCAGAAAATTAACATTTTTTCAGAGACATTTAAAATTCTACTAATTCTTGCTCTAGACACTCGCATTGTTTTAAATGGCAGTTAAATGTCTGAAAATTTGCACAACACATTCAATAATTAAAAGAACGTATAACTATTTACACCGTCCCCTTTGCCGTCTATCCAAATAGATGCTCTATGTTCTTGGATGAGTTGGACGGTCTGGGTCTTCAACCCCCCTCCCCTAAAAACACTGCCTCAAGACTGAAAATTTACATGTACAATAAAACGCTAATTTTTGGGATACAAACTCACAATTTTTTCTTTTAAACTGAGGTAATGATTTGGACATGCACACAAAACATTCGAAAATTGAAAAGTAAAAAAAATAATAGCTGTGTAGACTTCGAACTGCACAGAGGTCACTAAAAACAGCAACGAACTCGCCTCAAAACAATAGTTAACTCGCTTGTTTGTAGAATCGGAAATTTTCAATACTACTCTGAAAATTTTCCTTACCCCTCCCTCAGAAAAAACTGTCTACTTATATCCCTGACTACTGTGTGTCTGTTCCAAATCAATGATCTTTGGAATTTGAGAATTTATAAATCAAATCAAATTTTTCAAATGAAAAGCCAAAATAAAATTTGGTAAATAAAAACTCCATTTGGCGAATAAATGACAGAAGTAATCAAAAATCCAGACCCCCCCAGGTTCCAATGAATTCTAAGTTTCCCTAAACCAATTGGCTCTGTTCTGATTGATCAAAATAACTTTATTCAATCACTTTGTTGCATTAATAACAAAAAGTATTAGTAATCTGATAATTAACAGGCTCTATTCCAAAGATCAACATTTGTAACAAAACACCTTCATCCACTAACCTCTTCAATTATTACAATTAGTTGATGGAATAACCCATTTGATTTTGAAGAAATTAATTTACATAGGAAAATGAAATTTATACACTGTAACATTAGAGATATTAGAATCTTACAAAAGTTTATTCATATAAATTGTCAACATCAAATGTTTCAACTATAGTTCATTTTAAACATTATCACAAGTACGAAACTTGTAAAATATCATCCATAACCATAATTATGCAAAAAAAATTTCAAAGAGTAAAATATATAATTAACATTATTCTAATTTTTCAAGCAAAAGGGAAACCATTTACTATATCATAGTAAAATCTCTCCCATAATCATATCCATAATTTATATTTAAATAAATTATATCCATAAATTTATATTTAAAATATGACAACTTTTAAGTTTTTTTTTTTAAAGTTACCATGGAAGAAAGTGAAATTTTAAATTTATTTATTGTAAAAGAATTCACATAAGTGAAAATTAGATAATTAAAACAAAATTATCTTAGCAGAAAATAGATTTTATGTTTATTTGTTTTTTAAATTTGTAATACAACTTACAGAATTGCCGGTATCCTTATTTTTTAAAGAACTGAGACAAATATCGTCGTAATCCATGCTTGTTTCTTGTGACATTTCCAAACGTCTTGACAGGCTTTAGCTCCGTTATTGTTCCAAACTAAGCAGAGTGAGTCATGCTCACAACAAAAAAATCTAAAATTTGGGCGTTTTTTAGTAACATTCTATATTTACGTAATATGATCTCGCTTTTTTAATTCTTCGCATTGCTTCTTTTCTTTTGCTCTAACATCGAACTACTAGAGATAAAATTCATCATATTTCAACAACCTTTAAATTCTAAAGGCAAAGAAAATTATCAGCTGAGATCTAAACAATCTTAATGCCCATGGGTAAATAATAATAATAATAAAAAAAAAAAAAAAAAAAAAGATGACAGAATTAAAGCTATCAAGTAGTCGTCCCAAGTTTACTTCCAGATTCCAGTGCTCTTCTCTTCTCTTCTGCATATCGTCCGGCAAATAGTCAGCAAAACTTCGTATCCTGTGCTGCCATCTATAGTGCAGTTTATAAACAAATTCTATCTCGATATTAGTTATAGCAATTTAAAATTATTCTTTTTTATGAACATTTTGTACCGAAGCCTAGGAAATACCCCGCTCCACATACACTATCTATGCTCACATTTTCAAAATTCTTCTTATAATCAATCTCTTAATCGAATTTTTATTCCACTTCATTTTGGGGATTAAACGACAAAAATTATATTTTGAAAAGGAGCCCATAGCTCCCGTATCCATGCCCATATATTGAACCCAGCAAAAAATTCTCATACGAATAAAAAATAAAATATTATTAAACGTTTGTGAATTGAAGACACCGTATTCACTTGCCCTACAAATATACAGACTTACGAAAAATGGAGTCCAGAGCCTAGCTGCATTTGGGAACCTCTAGCAAACGTTTTACAATTTAAAATAAATAGAAAGTGCTTTGAAGCTACCCCTCACAGCAATATAAATTAATTTAAAATCCCAAATTCTATTCTAATTAAGAAGAATAATTGAAATTGAAATATATGCCGTGTGAAAAAAAGGCATTTTATAACTTTTTTTTAGTGTTGCTCATAAGAGCTCATAAAACTTTTTTCAGAGAGGGGCAAACAACTAACATCAACTGAGCAAATTCAAGGGTAAGAAGTACAATATAAACTAGCTCGATGTCCACCTATCTGACCTTAAGCGTCCGAGCAGGGGGGGGGGGGAGATATCCTACCTTGCCCTCCCCTATGGGCGCACATGGTGTTGTTGTATATAGTTTTCAGTGTATAGCGTATATATAAGTTTTAGTGTATAGCGGATATATAGTTTTTACATAATGATTTCATTTATTGACTATAAATGTTTTATTAAAATTAAAGAGTTTTGGTTGGAAGACTTTTCTTGTAAGCTTGCCCCCCCCCCCCCTTTTATTTGTTGAAAAGTGCACAGGACGGTTTTGAGTGTAAAAATGAATCAGTCGCGTCGAAAAAAAATTTGGGGGGGGGGGGGGGTAGTAACCAAATATTTTGCTTTCCATTTCTTCGAAATTCGATTCCTGGGTGTAGGAAAATACCCCCCCCCCCCCCCCAGCAACGCCACTGAAATTAATCACTCATTTCCAAAAATAAAAAGAAACTGTGCCATAATCATAAAATTTTCTCTCATTCTGAATTTTTACACTTTATACAACGCTGTTTAACTTTGCGGGTGATTAATGTGTGCAGAAGTACAGAACCCGACTTACGGTATTATTGCCATAGTTCTCCGATTATTTCCGTGAAGGCCAGATCACCAGACGTATGTTGTTTTAAAAATTTAGTTTTCCAAGCGTTTTGTGCATAAAGAAACAAATTTATTATATACTGACACACAACACATAATCTATTTACAGAAAGAGCAAATAAACATAGTTATAATCTATGAAAAGGAAGATGTCTTTGTTTATCCTCTGTAACGAAATATCTAAACGTCGTACGGCTATGAAATTTGGTATACGTGTATTTCAAGACCTGGGACGATACGCCTCCGCGAGATTTTATTTTTAAATTCTAATTCGTTTTTTATTTATTTTATGTCATAACATGACTCTGGGTGATTTTCACAAAAATCGATCCTTTAGTAGTCTATGTACCGAGCGGGTGGGGGGGGGGGGGGGGATGCCCTCCCTTATGGGCGCCCATGGTGTTGCTGTATTTAGTTTTCAGTGTATAGCGGATATATAGTTTTACATAATAAATCATTTATGGTCCATAAATGAAATCATTAAGGGTGAGCGTCAGTAAATTTTCTGCCCTATCCGCGCTTTGTTAACTTTCGCGGCACACATATGTCGCCGAAATTCTGTTCAAACAGTTGCGTAATATTTTCTGAGAGATAAAATGCAATGCTTAGATTATATTAAAACTAAATTTAATGCCCCCAAAACATAGAATATATTTTTTATTTTAATCCAAAATATTTTTGGTGCTGCCATCTGTTGTCGTAATTTAATTCATACCGATTATTTTTATTTTTTAATGAACATTTAAAAATATCTATTCCTTCTAATACAGTGTTAAATACAACAACAGATCATATATAATAATGCCACAATCACGGAAAGGTAATTTATCACTCTATAAATTTGATAAGGGATCTGAATGTACATCACTGAGGACTGCAGTTTTGTCTTAAGTTCCTTTATCGTCAAGTCCAAGTTCAATTACGTTTCCGTGATTATGGCATTATATATGATCTGTTGTTGTATTTAATAGCGTATTAGAAGGAATAGACATTTAAAAATGTTCATTAAAAAATAAAAATAGTCGGTATGAATTAAATTACGACAACAGATGGCAGCACCAAAAATATTTTAAATTAAAATAAAACATATATTCTATGTTTTATTGGGTATTAAATTTAGTTTTAATATAATCTAAGCATAGCATTTTATCTATAAGAAAATATTTCGTAACTGTTTGAGCAGAATTTCGGCGAAATATGTGTGCCGCGAAAGTTAACAAAGCGCGG